>JAXIUT010000001.1:25253336-25323277 GCA_035586675.1 Eurytoma californica | reverse complement strand
GTCTCGAGGAGAGTACAAAAGAAAAATTCCATTGCGTAAATAATGATTTCTAAAGTAATGGAAAATGAAAATTCAAGCGTGTCCCAGTCCCGATCCGTTTCCCCGGAGCGCGCGCGCGCGCGATGACTTACAAAGTTCACGGTTCTGCGCCTTGCACAACGCTCCGCCCGCGGTTCTCCGTTATCCCCGCTGAATCGCGGCCGTGTACAGCATAATGGGATGCAGTGGAAGAAAAGGCCCTTCGCGGGGCCGCGTTGCGCAATCCACCCGACTCGCGCTCCTCGACCCGTCAATTTTCAATTACACCTCCGACGAGCCGCACGAACCCGTCATCGAGTCCCATTCCGCGCATCTCGTTACGCTCGGCTCGCTCGTGTCGCATCGCCCCCGTCGATCTCGAGGTAGAGAATGTAAAATGATCCGGTTCGAGCGTGATCTAAAAATTGGATAAAAGATTATATTTTATTGTATAATTGTGTATAAAAGAAAATCAAATTTTTTATACTTACGGTGCTTATCAAAATAATTTATATTTATAATGTAAGAAATTCAAATAAATGTATTAAAAATTATAAATAACAATTATTTTCGTAGAAAAGATTATCTATCAAATGTTAAGCAATTGTTTAAACTAGAGAATGTGATGTACTATAATATGAAGAACTAAAAGACTGATACCTAAAAAGTGCCTCTAAGACTAAAAAAATAGTATTATAAAAAATAAAATGTTTTATTTAATATTGTGATATGTTAATTTCCGGTTGATGAATCACACCTATATATTGTTAATTAAACGGTTTAGTGTTTTTTTAGCTTTACGTTAGTTTCTTAGGCTCTTTTTATGTACCAACCTATATACAGGTTTTCCATCTACTTCGTAAATTATATCAGGTTTTCGATAAAAAAAAAAATAAATATATACGACATTTTGGGCAGCGTTTGAAATGAATCAGTTTCCGTCGGCTTATGATTCACATATGAATAACTATTATAAATAAGAACAACCATCAAGTCTGATCTCGCGATCTTTTCCTTTCAATTTCGCGCGGATCACCGATACCTATCATCGAATTCAAAATATTAAACAAACAGCATTTCGCTATTGGAAGGATAGGTTCAAGGAACATAACACTGCCGCAAAAACCGGATCGACGCGATCGGGAGATAAAAGGCTACGGCGCGGACGCGCAGAGGATTACACACACGAGGACACCTCCAGCCGGAAGAAAGTGGTCCACTTTCTTTCTCGCAGATGACGCGGCCCGATAAAGCCACCTGCCTCCTTTTTTTTCGCGCGAACGAGAGTGAAACATCCCCGCGCGAACGAGTCGGCGGCCGGGTTAATTATGCGCGATACGCTGGCGGGCCCCCGTTGATTAAGCCGGCGATTTATCACCCGCGCGCCCGGCGAAGAAAGTTTTACGCGGGGGCCCCGCGTATCTCCCGCCGGCCGGTTAACGATCGATCGGCGCTTAACGGGATCTGGAAAAGCGGAAAAAGGCCGTTACAGTTTGTTATGTTTACCGATCGCGACGAGGCACGCTAATGTGTAAACTTTCTTTCGATCGCCTCTAATGTCCTTACAAAGATGCAAATGGGTTGTTTGGATACTTTGTGAGGCTTTGGTTCGAATGATTATCGACGCGAAGTTTGAAATACGTAAAATTCGGTGTACAAACGAAAGCGGCGGTCTTTTCGAATGCCAGAAAGTGAATGCCTCGGCGACACTTTTGAAAAAGGAAAGTACTCACACAAAATGAACGCTTTAAATTGCGCGGTTAATATCTCCGCTTGAGTTATGCTCGCCATTTGAAACGGCGGAGGAAAGCGTCAAGGAATTAAAGAAAAAAAAACGAACGCTTTACGTTTGTCCGGCAAAAATGATTGTGGTCGTAATAAATGTTTTAACATCGCTTTCTTGCTGTTTGCTCTGTCGGCGTTGAATAGGTGGAGAACGGACGTGAGTGGAACGCCCTCTAAAATTAAAATCGCGGTTTTCAAGTTGGACTAGATAATCGACGAAAGCGAGTCCTAACCACTTCATTAAGCGATAATAAAGCGATATTTTCAAGGCGACAAAAAGGTAAACTCTTAATTAATCACTCGCGTTTTAAGAAAAAAAAAATCTCTAAACCCATTCAGCATCCATTTTTCGCCTTGAATGATTTATCATCGGCTCTAATAATACCCCGCATCGCCGATAAGAAAGAGAGCATAACCCAATTGGATTATGACACGCAAGAATCGACGCGACAGTGTCGCAAAGTAGCAAATCCGCGATCATAAGCATTACCCAGTTTCCATGCTCACCTAGCGCAATCATTTTTTTCCTCTCCCGTCGCGGCGCCGATTCCTCGTTAAAATAAAAAAAAAATCGGCGCCTTCTAATTGGCCCTGCGAGAGCGAGCGATCGAAGGTTAATCGGACCGTAATTTTCGCGGGGGACTGGACTGAAAAAAAGGAACGTATACGCGGGGCGTCGCGACTCGCATCCGTAATCGCGCGTATATGCGATTTCGTTGCGGTGTCGGCATTCCGGAGCGCCGATGCACTCGGGATTTACGGTCCGCGGTGCAACCGCACGGCGTGGCTCGCGTTTGATCGCTCTATCAAACGCACTTTCGAATACTTGTTGATTGTTTTGGCAGAAGTAATTAGCGGCCGGTGTACATATACCGAAACTGAAAGTTAATTCCTTTTAATCTTAATCGCATCTCGAGTATTACTTCAGCCGTAATAAGAGTGGATTATTGCAAAATTTTAATTGGATTGAAGAAGTAGCCGCGCAGTAAGAATCGACTTCTATCGGATAGTCAATATAATAAGATTTTTCGCGTTTTTCGCAAGTAATTTATCTATTTTTCACTTGCACTAATTGCAAGGCTTCAACACGTCGTGTTTACTAATTAAAAGAAAAACCGAGGAGATCGGCGAAAAATCTATAAGGCATCGGCTCCAGCCAATATAAACTCTCCGTGCGTCGAGCTAATTTCAGTCCTCGTTTTTTTCGTTCCTCCCGCTTTTTTTCTCTCGCGGCTTTAAGGTGAGCCGGCCCTTTTATTGAGCTATCACGCGATCGGCGATCGTGCGAAATCCGTCGCGCGGCGGGAAATTACTCGGTCGCTTTAATTGCGTCGAGCGATCGATCGCGAAAAAAGGGTGTATCGATAATTGGAGCTCTAGCCACGCTAATCGTCTGCCGCGAACGTTCGTTCGGAGACACTTGTCTTTTTTTTTTTTAATCGAGAATGTAGGTGTCGCGGGATCCGTCGTGTAATCCGAAAATCCGATTTCAACGATACAATGGACATTACGTAATGGCACAGGCTTTGGGACCCAATCGATCTTTCGGATTAAGCCGTGAGTGAAGTAAGAAAAATACGGGGTTCGATAGCGATTACAATCGGAGACGTTGAGCTTTATGAGTTAGTTGTTATCGCTAGTCGGTGATGAGAAATAAAAAGTGGAATGTAGATTCCGAGGTGGATATGGTAAACACGTGGATTGAATTGACAGCTCTACGTGAATCTATATATGACTGATTGCGAGCTTGTGCAGGATAGAAGACAATGAACAAATGAAGATATCGAGACATTGGATCGTGATTGTCTCTCAAGCACACGCAATATTTATACACAAGTTCATATAAGGATCGATGGTTATCTCGTATTATTATGTAGCGTTCACTTTTTGACGTTACCGGAGAAATGCAAGCGTGTGGTATTGAAGATGGTTAGATAGTCTGTTTTCTAACCTGATGAAATTTATGTTCCAAACGCAAAATTCCCACACCAAATCAGTCTAAAGTTTATAGCATCGGTGAAATGCAGCCAAATTGCGAAATAATACTGCTAGAAATTGTGCGCGATGCATGAAAATCCCTGTGGTCTGATCAACACAATTCGCGCATTCCCATTCATATAGAAAATCGGCAAATCGCTGCTTGTCTGCGTATCTGATTGCTCGAAACATCCAATTAGTCTTTTATTAAAAGAGATAATAAATATTGGTTATACAAAGTATATTCGTGTTCAATGCGTTTTCATAATTTCTCATTGTACACCCACCGGTTGCATCAAACCTTCCTACTCAGACAATGTATTTCTTTATTATAGAAAAACGGCGATTAATGCTTGGGGAGGTAATATCGCAGGAAAATAGGAGATCGATCTTTCGAATTCCTTTCGTATCAATATCGCTAAAAAGTGAAAAGCTTCCACGCCGATGTAGAGGAGATCGTCGATAGATCGTTTTGGGCATGGAAAATTTCGAAACGAATGAATATCTGCAGTTGTTCCAATCCAATGTAAACAGCCCAATTAAGTATCGAGATCGATTTGCCCAAAACACGCTTTTCATCTGATTCTAAATGCTTGATGCAGGTACTTATTATGTAGCTTTTATTGGCCAGAGTTGGTTCACTGTATGGTAATGCAGAAGTTACTTTTTCGGATTATAATTATTCGGTGATAGCATCGCGTTCTCAAGCCAATTGGAAGTTACTTAAAAATTCTTAACAAGATGCACGAATCGATTATAAACAAAACAACTCAAATACTACTACCCAAATCCAAACTAATAACGCACATTAACTAAATTTTTCTAAATATTGTTAGAAATTTTTTTTTAATGATAGAGAATTAATAAGTAAACAAAAAAAAACTCTCACGACTTTTCATCAAATTCGTATATTTTATTGTACATAATTCGACGTTTCGGCCGTCTTAGGGAAACCCTCGGCCCTCTCCACCCTTCGCATAATGTGCAATAAAAAATATAAATAGTCGTCAGAGTTGTTTTTTGTTTAAATTATTCTAACACTATTTTTTATTCTTTTCAAATTTCGTTACATCGTACGCGCCGTCACATACCCCGCCACGCGAGCATAAACCTCCCACTGTTAAACAAAGTAGCAGCGCTGTACGAGGCGTCGGAAAAAGATCCCGCGCAAAAGCCTTTCACCGCAACGAGGCTCGCACGGCTCTTGGGCGCGCAGCCCGGCCCGGCGACTTCTTGCGCGAGCGCATCGCTCGGCCGGGCATCGAGCTCACCGCGCGGGAGCCGGTTCGGGCCGCGTGTCAATTAGTCGCGAGGCGCTCGTCTGCCGCGACATTGACATTCGCGCGCGCGGCCTTTTTTCGGAGCCGAGCGACTCCTCGCGCGTTAATGACTACAACGTTCTTGCCGCGCGGGCTCTCGCGCCTGCGCCACCGCGGGTGCCGACGGCCGATCCATTCATTTCAATCCGTTCGGATTTGGCAGGAAGTTAATTTTACGGTTATTTTTTTGTAGAGGGTAATGTGGTTTCATTTTTATGGGGGGGTTGTTCACTTCATCAAATGATTCATTTATTAATTTCGTAATCGAAGTCTTTCTAAAATTCAAACGGATCTAGATATACCCTTCAAATTTCAAATATGATCATGAAAATTATCGAGCTACCTTTTTTTAAAAAATTTAGAGATTAAGTGGAACAACTTTAAAACAACCTTGAGTTTTACGATCGTGTACTTGTTCATCAAATTAACTTAAAATTCTTTTTTGCAAATTTAAGCTTTTTCATTAAGAAAATAAAATCAAATTAACTTTTTATAATGATCTATTTTGTAATCCAAATCATTGACTTCCCTAGATTGCTTCAAATCGTATGATTACTTTATGTGGGTTAAAATGAATTTATATTTTCTAATCATCGCTAAAATTACAACGAATAACTTCTCAATAGTATGCAAGTGTGTAAATCATGCACACTTGTATAGAATAATTTATTTATCAAGCATTTACATCTCTTAAAGTGAAATTCTTACGATTAGATAATTTAAACTACTAGCTCGACTATCGGGCCGATTGCAATAAGTCAGAGAGTAAATATTTTCGCGTGACTTGAAATTATTCCTTGATTTAAAAGTCAGCAAAAGCTACGTAGCTCTGCAATTGCCATTGACATTGATTAGTCGCGGCATTTCGATCTCTCGAAAATGCATTGAATCAGCGAGAGATTGAACTCCTTAATACACGTCAATTAAGTTACTCCCGCTCTCCCCATAATTGCCGGTGCGCTCGAGCGTGAGAATCTCGCCGTTTGTTTTATCCAGTGTCGCTGCGGACCCCCGCTCGCGACTCCTTATCGGGAGAACGAGGCCGACCTTAAGGGATGCGGGGAGTAATTTCCCGTCTATCGAGAATGTCGCAATAAAAATGTAGGGAAAAACAAACTATTGCAAGTAAGATTTTCTTATTCAGTTTATCATTAGCGTTATTTATAGTGATTGCGGAGAAAGTTTACGGAGCGATGAATAATTGGTAATTTGACTCATTTATCCGTAAGTTATTAGTTTCAATATATCCTTGACTTATGAGTTGAGAATGAATTCGAGAAAACTGTAAACCGTTTTTGTTCGGCATCCGTGAGCTTTCCAACCTCCTGCATTTAAACCGATCATTTTTCTCGTTTCTTCTCGACAGGAGTAACGCGCATATAAATCGTTATTAAATCCATTCCGCATACCCGGCACAATACCTCTCCGATCGCTTCCTCATAATTACCGTTCGAATTTCCTCTTTTTATCGTACATCAACCATTCCAAAAAAAAATGGATGTACGACTTTCACTCTGAAAAAAGGGTTCATTGCACTCAGCCTCTTGGACAAAACTTTTGTCACTGGCTGCGAGGAATAGCTATTGAGAAATCAAGTCATTGGCGCTGATACACACCCTCGGCGATGATGAGCGAACCAATAATATTTCCTCGCCTCGTTTTAACCCAGCACTGGAGACGGGGCTTTTGATCAGCCGCTCGCACAGTGCACTCTATTTCCAGCCGCAACAAAGAACAAGAGCTTCGGCCGCCAGACCCTATGCACGTGTCGCAATGAGAGTAATGAGACTTTGCCGGCGAGCGACGAAAGCGCAAGTGTTCGACTTTCTGTAAAATTTTCTACGTGTAATTTATTCGATTTTTTCTGCAAAATGTGGGTGAAGCCTGTGATTACTGAAAAAAATGTGATTCATTGATTCGAGAAAAAAAATTATGATGAATGAAACGATTTTTTATGGGATCGTTAATTTGTATTCAAATGATTTTTTTATTGAATACGATTCAATTAAATAGGAGTTAATTTCACGTACATGCGATATCTAATTGATGAACGTAATTAATAATTAGAGATAAGAACGTACATAGATTAAATTACAAATGAGTAAGGATAGCTGCAAGTCTGCGGATGTTTTTAAACGCGGCTCCGGGTAGTAAATGAAGGCAAAGCAAAGTATTACGGTATCGTATAGATTTTAGTAGTGCGCAGGTCGTAAGCTTTTTTTCTAAAGAAAGTCAACCAGTCGTAAAATCATTTGAATTCTAAATGCTTTCACCCATTCAATGCGTTTTACCCTAATCAAATTTACAATCGCTTCATGAGATACGGCAGAAAAGATCAGCACCAAATTCAATTTCACGCGCCGATAACCATTTAAGTCTACTAAAAAAATTGGGAATAATAAGTATCAATTTTATTCCAGCTTGTATGAATGAAAAAATCCAAATTCTGTATTCTCTAGCCTTTATCTGAATTTCCCTCAGAAAGAACAATGAAATTTTTGTTTGCATTTTTTTTTTAAATGACCCACATAAATCCACACCTGTACGCTGATGTTTCCGTCTAACCATTCTCATCTGAGTAAACTGCTAGCTTACTAACACACTTTCCCCGAAGCACAGTCAATTTGATCGGGCAAAAAAAGTCGATCACCGAATAACCGGCGCAATAGACTCCCGCGATCGCCAAATAAATCAATGTAAGAGCCGGCAAACAAGCTCGGGTCAAAAGGTACACGCGGCCTCGCCGCTCGGGAAATGCGATCGTATTTCACGTGTTCGGCGCTACTCCGCTAACGATGGTAAAGTGCACGGCATCGTAGGTGTACATACACCGCCGCATATTTCTGCGCGATTTTAGAAAAAGGGAAAAAATCTCGGAGAAAAAGGAGTCGAGCCGCGCGGAGAAAGCGAAATAACGCGAGTCATCGCGACCGACCCGGGAATCGGATTTTTCAGCGGGGCGATAGGCATAAGAAGGATTATAGGTCGGCATTTAGTAGACGGGAGTGCATGATATTGCACACTTTATTGACTTTTTCCGGGGGCTTTTTCACGGCGTTAGCAGTGAGAAGAATTGAATTAGAAAGACAATTCACTCGATTAGAATAAAAGTTTGTCTGATGGATGAAAAGTTTTGCGATACGAAAACAATTTTAACCCAGTTGCGACTGTCGAGTCATTACTGGTCTATTTATACCGAAGCTGCGCGGCTCCAATTGCGCAACGACAATTTTGCGCTTAATTAAATTTCATTGTGAATTTAGCAGCGCCTTTCCGAGCATCAAAGCGACAACAATGTGTCCGCGCGCACTACTTCTGAAGACAGTATTAAGAGGGAAAATTATGTGGTTTGAGAGGAAGGAATCTCGACGCGAAACATTTTTATTAAAATTCTAATTTAGCTTGCGCACGTATGCACAGTGAAAGTGAAGCTTAATAACGGCACCCATTATGTTTCAAATCTAATTTTTAGCTAATGCAATACTATAATGGACCGTGTGTTTTATTACGTGACTGGGATTCTGGTTGTTATGAAAACTATATTTGTCAAATAATAGCTCGGATTTGATTACAATTCTACATGTGCGAATAACTTTTCAAAATTGCCTGTGACGTAAAAAGGCATAGCGGGAGAGAAAACGCGACGCTTGCATTCTTTTGAACAATCGTTGGGTATTCAATGAAGCAAATAATTGTTCAAATTACAGACGTCAATTTTTATTTTAGCCGATGGCAAAACAGTCGCAGGTGCCTGGCGACAGTCGACCGTTTGACCGAGATAAAAAGTCGCACGGATAAGGCTAAGTCACAGCCATACGCAGGTGCGTGTTATGCGCAAATCATTAACAAAATGGCCCTCTTAAACGTCAAGTGGCTGTTTTCCGTTTTTCTCCCCTCGCATAACTTGCACCGTAAAAGCGTCAAGTCATGTATTCGTAAAATCTCACGACTGTTTCTCGAGCTTCTTGTGTCTTCAATTTTAAAATCTTTAACCTTTGTAAAGATGGAAAATTTAAGGTGATATTAATTTATAGTGCAAATTTTGCAATGATCTCGTGGATAACCGATAATTTTTGTACGATAAGTGGCCGTTTTAATTACATACATTTTTTGCTAACGCCACATAATGTGCGCAGGCTGAACGAGCATAATGCATGTCTGAATCGTAAATTCATCATGGTCGGATGTCATAACAGGTGTGTGCCGTAGTTCTTTTTTTTACAGTCGTGTGATTAGATGGCGAATTAACGGTAATAATGAACGACTGGATGGTGTACTTGCATTTTTAATTGTACTGTTTACTTATTATAATAGTTGAAGCATGCGCGGGAGACATAAATCGCAAGATAATTAATACTTTAGCTTAATCAGCGTCTTTCGAAATTGTATAAATCAAAATCATAATTATAATGTCCTGTTATCTATATGATGTTTATTTTAAAATAATTTCAAGTGATTTTTAACTTTCAAGCTTATTTTTCAAGAAACTTACCACTTCCATTTAAAAATTAATGAATATTCGTCTTCAGATACTTTCCTTTCAACACGCTAAATTTTCTTTTTAAATATGCTTTATATAAATGAGATTTCTGAAATTTCCAAAAAATGAGTGAGTGCCAAGCTTAGAAAAATTCAACTACATTACGACTTTCTTCAGAAAAGTACGAAGCCAGCTCCTAAATCGTAAATTCGTCAGAAAAAGCGTTGGTTTGCAGCCAGCAGCATGAGTTCCATATTTATGAAGAGACCAGTGGCGTATGAAGTCTAGACCGTCTAAACGAAGTCTGTTACACTATTTGCCGCCGGTCAATAAAATAGAATCTAGTCTAGTCCGTTTCCGCGTGCACGCCCAAAAATAGTCAGTAAACTTTCCTTGCAAAATCCTTTTGAAATTTTATACAGTGTTTTCTCAAAATTTATTCAACAAATCAAGTAAATCATTGCGATGAACAATTTATAAATTGCCGCTCAATGTTTTAAGGCAGTAGAAATAAATGATACACGTATAGGCGCTGAATAATTTATGCAGTCGAAGGCTTTTCTTGCGAGGTCGTCTTAGCCGCGAGTTGTTCCCAGCAAAAACTCTCTGAGTCACGCTGGAGATTCTCTCCAGGTGGCATCTTGCGGGAACCTGATCGAATGCCTTGTTTGATACCAACCTGCTGCAAAAAGGGAATGCGTATACGGAGGTGGTAAAACCGTACTTATATCTAATGATAAACAGTTTATACTGAGATCGATACATTGCAAATTTATTTGTGCAATTATCTGTAAAATAAATAAAATTTTGACTTTTTTGTAAATATTAAATCATATTTATTAAAATGAAATATCTTTTAAAAGAAAAATGAGCTTTAAAACTAAAATAATTTTCTGAAAGACAAAAAAAGTAAATTATCGACGCAATCGCTTCTGCACATTCCTAAGCCTCACATTTAGAAATGCAATCCTCTTAAATGTACACCGATAGGCTGAACGTTTTTATCAGGCTCGTCAACTCCTATTCTGCCTAATCCCAAGCGGCGCCGAACGATCATTGCGTCTATATCCCGTCGCAAAAACGCGAACATGCTAATAACAGTCGTCGCACCACCAAAAACCTCTCAATTAACATTGTCCGAGTTTCGCACAGCCGGGCGCCGATTTATGGCTCCTTTTAGGGCACTTTCCGCATTTCCTGCGCTTGCATTCCTCTAGACCAGGTCCCAATTATTCGTTTATCTGCGGCCGCTTTTTCTTTATATTCTTTCTGCGTGCGCGAGAAAATCGTTTCCCCGACGGGCGCGTTTCCGTGTTTGTTCATAATTAATCGACATCGCCGGCTGCACGAGTTCATTAGCAGTGATAACCCGAGCTTGGAAAATGCGAGTTCGAATTTATTTTGCACTGCTCGGAAAACTGGTGGAGCCTTCGGGGAGCGATTCGTGCAGCGCTTTGTACCGCCGCCGAGCTGTAGGCGGATCGGCGAAGTGTTTCGGTGGGTTTGCAGAAATTACGTTTTGAGAGGTTTACGAGTTATTTATGACGAATACAAAATTCGCTTTCAATATTAAAAGTGTAGTTAAAAAAGATTTTTGAATTATGCGACATTGTATTTTATGTTATTTTAGAATTTACTGCCAAGAGCCATAAATGTCGACGCTTAAGTACCTATCAAATTAAACGTCGAATTTAAAGACTACATTATGCAGTTTTTAGACAAAACCTGCCTAAGCTTACACCATTTTTTTGCAGGGCAAATGGAATTTACTAACCAAACTACTTCATCGAGTAGCACACCGATTTTTTTTTCTGAGAAATTCCACAATTCGTTAGATTTACAGCCGAATGTCCACATTACAGTCAGAGTCTCTCCTTGCGCAATCTAAAAATTACGAACTGCCTTACAATTTATTTTATTCTTCTCACCGGTCCATTATGGTATTTTCCGTAATTGCCTGTCAAATAAAAGACGAGAAATGCACCTTTAAAAAAAAAAGTATACATCGCGGAATAATTCCGCAGCTTTCCCCCTGCGCTCGGGTCCACCCACAAACCTAGCATATACCTTGCGCAATTCGAAAAACTGCACACACAAAAGAAGCTATGCGCGCGCCCAGCGAATTCCAGACAGCCCCACCTCATTAAGCGTATTATTCGTGGTCTATAGACCGTCGATATGTCGTTGTGCCGAGAGGGCCCGGCGTGCTATTTTTTCCGCGGGGTCGGGCGGTTCGACGACTGCCAATTAACGCGATAACGGCTCGTCATCGGCGGACGTATCGCCGGGACAATCGCCCCGGCTGCGCGGATAATTTATGAGTGGACGCTGCGTAATGTCACGTGCGTGTATTGTGCTAAAGGCGACTTGGATTCGGTGATCTGAATAGCCCTTCTGGGTACATATAGGCGGTCGGAGTTATGACAGCGATCGACGTTTATGAGTCGCGTTATCGGTGCATGACCACTTTAATGTGTATAGCTCCTGCATTCGCGGGATATTGGACTACTGCTGTCATTGTTCCTGCGTTTTAATTATCCGGAAATTATGGCATACGTTAACAACAATTACCGATCCCTTTTGCAATTCAATAGGTGTTCAATAAACATGTATATCAGTAAATATGAAGAATTTTAAATGAAAATTTTAAATTCACTATGTCATTACTGTGAAATAAAAAATGTTCCTTATTTATTATTCAAAATTTTTAAAATATAAATTGGAAGTCAATAAATGCATTTTTGTCAGAGAAGGATATCCATTAATGTACATTAAAAAAGCATGAATATTAATAGTTCATGTATTAACGAAATTGGAACCCTCGATTCATTAAACAACCTCATTATCGCCGGGCCATAAATCAAACCGATCGAACGCACACGGGAGAAAGAAGGCAAAGCGCCCGGCGCTGCGAATTTCCACCGAGTCAAAATAAAATCGCGCGATACGCTCGGCTCGGTCCCCGGCTCGCGTATACCCGCGCCTTCCCATACAATCGTCGAGTGCACGCACGATTTTCCGTGTCGCCCCGGCCATTTGTTCGATTTTGTCACCGCGACGTTACAAGCGCGAAAAATCCACCGCGAGTATATATATATATATATATATATATACTACGTACGTATAATGCTACGTGCGCGCAGGGGCAAGTGGCTGCGGGGCCCCCGACTTTCCTCGCCTCCGCTTGGGGCCACTCCTTCGTCGGCGCGTCGGCACGTGACCGCCATGCCAGACACGCGCGCGCGCGCTTTTCGTCGATTTCAAAACGAGCGCCTTATACTCGACGGATAACGAGAAAATTAGGCTCGCCGCGAGAAATCGCCGGTGAGAGTTCGCGTAATGAAGAGGCGAGGCGTTTGATGAAATTCGAGGGAGAGAACGCTATTATTCGATTTATACCGGTCTCTTTTAATTTATGCTAATTGGATTCGTTAGCCGCTGACAATGGTGCACCCGGGCGCGCTGCGCTAGATATCGGAATTGGTATTTTAAAAATGGCGCGATAAGTTTCTTTTCCTTTTTTGTCTCTGGGTGAGGTCTATTGAAAGTCGCGTGTGCATTCTTTCCACGGGATATGCTAATAATAGTGTCCGTATCTTTTATTATGCACAGTAATTAGACGATCGAGTGTCAAAAATGATAAATGTACGATTTTTCGATCGGCCTCATTACGCGGCTTAATTAATTTCAATATCCACAACAACAAAAATATCGGCCTAATTATTTTACATTGAAAAGATGAAACTAACGCGCTAATCTTCGTACGGTAAGCGAGGCCTTAATTACGATGATTAATGAGCGCCGCTTCGCAACGTCCCTTTAATCGAGCAAACTGCTCGCGTTTGCATCAGCGCGAATAACTCCAACCCTACAGCGAGCGCGAGCTTCGCAATGATCGGCGCGTTACAAAATCAAAAATCGAGCGGAAGCGAAAAAAATCGCCGCCTGGCTTTCTCTGCGTCGAGCTAATCGCAGAACCCCGCGCGGTGGTTTTAAAAGCGCGAAAAAAAAGGCGACCGCAGTCGCGCGCGCGCGGCGCCTTTCGAAACGACCCGCCCATTATCCCGATTATCCTTCTAATTAAGAATCGCGCATGCGCCACTTGGGCGCGGACACTCGCAATTTCTAAATTGCACCGGACCCCGAGTCCGCCCTCCTCCTCTCCCCCCTGGAGGATTATTTTTTTTGTCCGAGCGGCGCCCCGGGGTCCGAACTTTTTAACGAACGATCCTGCGAGCGCGGCGCGAGTAAGTGTCGCCCGCGCGGCCGAGCCCTGCCCGTCGAAAGTCGCCGGCGCTCCGGAATTTCGAAAAATCGGCTTGCATTTTTGTTCGTAATTGGGCGAGCGGGCGCGAGTGTCGCTGTCGGTGCTTTTACGAGCGCGGAGAAATTGTGGCGAGTCGTGCGAAAATCGCTATGGTGACCGATGATTAAGACTAGGTTACATGTGCGGATTGTATGTATTTGGAGTTTTAAGGAACTCGCCTGCAGGTAGCAATTTTTTCTTCTACACACCTGTCATTGATTAATTGGAAGTGTTAAACTTGTAAATGTTTAATCATTAAATTCGAGTTAATTTTTAATGGACTATTAAATTAATAATTAAAATATATTTTTTAAGCAACGCAATTGTTCTGAAAACACATGCAAACAATAAAATAATTTAAAATGCGTTATAACATTTTTTTAATTTTTTATGAATAGTAAATAGGACATCGCATTGTTATTGAAATAAAAAACGGCGAGACAGTAGCGCATTTGAATAGTTCGCTTATCTAAGAATGAAAATTATTACTTGCTTTGATTTGATCAGCCGTAACTCTTTTGAAACTCCTACACGATCTGAAATACTGCAGAAAGAGTGTCTCTCCCATTAAAGTAATTTAAAGCACAATTTTATAAAATGCTTTATCCAGCTGCAAAAATAAGTCTTGTAAGCAAAGTAATAATTAATTATTTTTTATTAAGAGGGAAAAATATTGCACAAGCTGTGTAACTTATATTCGTGTTAATTAGAAAAGTTAATAACAAATTTTAATTGTAAAAAATTTGATATAAAATATAATGTGTGAAAATTGATAGTGAATAGGGTTCAAAAATGTACAATAAATGTTACATGTTATTTTCTGTAATCACTTATAAGTACACGTTTGCATAAACTTCGATAATAATTTTAAACAGCAAATAAATGAGACACTTATCTTTAATTATTC
Source organism: Eurytoma californica (assembly GCA_035586675.1). Classification (NCBI taxonomy): domain Eukaryota; kingdom Metazoa; phylum Arthropoda; class Insecta; order Hymenoptera; family Eurytomidae; genus Eurytoma; species Eurytoma californica. The sequence continues at coordinate 25,308,485 of JAXIUT010000001.1, read as the reverse complement.
TGCACGTTTCAGACTCTTATGAAAATTATTTAAATCTCTAAATTTATTACACTGGCAAAATAAGTTATTTATTTTCATTTTAATTCACACCAAATCACAAAGCGCATTTTCAATCACGATGTTATTTAAGCATTTTGCGATAGCCATTACAACAAAGTCATTTTGCCATTACAAAAAAGAAAAAAAAATCAATCTCACAAAACATCAAACGCAAAAAACCGATCTAAACGAGCGAGCGATATCGATCTTTCGCACGGCATATCAGTCTCTATTACCCTCGAAAAAAATGGGCTTATCACCGATCGATCTAATTTCGTAAGAACCGCACGACATAGCGTCAAACAACACACCCTCCGAGCATACCGTAGCTCATTCCGAAGTAAAATTGAGCAGCCGACTACCCAAGAATCGCACGGGGACCAACATGCATAAACTTAATTTCAGCACATACACACATCTGAAGAAAAATGTGCAAATAGCCTCAAGTCGAGCACGCACACGAACAATGCGCGCACACGTGCGCCGCTCACGTGATCCCGCCTCTCGCGTGCGCGCGGACCCAGCGGGATCCTAATTTTTTTTCGGGGAGCGCGTAATGCTCGAGCTAAAAGTTCCCGGGCCCTCCCGCCAATGGGGGTCAGCTATTCCGGGAATTTGCGAAACGTTGCATTGGGAAATTCGTGGTTTTGGCCATTATTCTGAACGGCCGGCACTAAAAGGCGTTCGACGTTTTATGGACGCTCTATAGGGGCTCCGGGGCTTATCGCTCGGAGTCGTTCCGCGCGTTTATGATAATGTTTAGCACAAATGAATTTATTTCAGCGTCCCGGCACCGAAGATTTTTCGCGCTCGCAATAACCGTTTTTTTTTTTTTTTAACGCGTCATAAGTTACGCCAGGATTGTAACCGAGAGTTAAAATATTACGGAATGCATTAAAGTTGTCATAATTTTTAGCAACAAAGTATACGCACTAGGTTTTAGTTTTAGCTCATAATAATATTTTTACCGGATTTCTCTACCTCTCGTGTTATTATGCTCAATTAAATTTGTACACGTGTTTCTTAAAAGCTGTTATTTTTAAGCAATAAAGTAAATTATTATTTTTATCTCCTGCGACAAAAAGTTTTTCAATGTACATGCCTGCATTTTACACAGAATGGTCATAGTTAAAAATACCACAGTATATTGTAATAGTTTGTTAAATAAATATTATAACATAATACAGAAACTACTATTTATTTAAATAGAAACAAGTAAATTACGTTAATTCAGAAAAACGTACTTAACAAATTTTCTTAACGAACAGCGAACCTCGCCTCGCCGGCGTTAGCGATTGTCTCCGCGCCACAGGCCCTTTCTCCCCGCGCTATCTAAAAAAAAGGCCGCACAGCCGGAGGAATCAGTGCACCCAGCAATTTTCCATTCATTCGAAACGAGGACAGCGTGCAGTAGCGGCCGGCGCTCGCGAATCACGTGAAATCCCGTGTATACAAACAATGCGGCTCGGGCCCGCACGTGAACTTGCTGGCAGGAAAAGGCGAGCGGCGTGAGATGGAGAGAGAGAAGGCGAGCCGAGCGGAGACCTCGAGAGCCCCCGGCTCGCGATTCACGTGCGGCCGAGAAGTGGACTTTATGTATGCGCTGGCCGCTCGCGCGAGCACGTGACGCGCTCACGTGTATCCCCCGGGCCGCCCCCACCCCGCGCCCCGCTAAACGTGCGAGTTGATTTTAATCGGCGATCGCGGCTTTTAAAATGCATCTGGTAATCTCTCGGAGGTAGGTTGAGGTGAATTTTGCGTTTTTATGCAGCTTTTTTCATTCTAGATGGTAGTTTAAATGAAATCGTGCAATATCTTGCGTAAATTTTTAACTTTATGCGGAGAAAAAAAATTTTCTTAAAATTATGGGCGAGTAAAAAGTTCAAGGGGGGTCGTATGTTTAATTTAATTATTAAACATTAATTGGAACTAATGAAATAGATATAAAGAAAATAAATGAAAACTACATTAAAACGATTTGATTATTGATAAATTTTAAGCAATAGTATACTTTTGGAATATTGAAAATAATTGAGGTAAATTTTTTTCAACAGCGCAGTAATTTATGGAATCACTTCCTTTGTAGGGATTTGCAGGAAAGGAAGAGTATACTCATCCAGATGAGCTGCGTTCCGCACCTTTCACATGATGTACACCGCAATTTCTCACGCGTATCGGTTACCCTTTCCGTTTTATTATGTTATATTTCCTCCGGTCGGTGTATTTCGCTCGAAATTTGCGAAACTCGCCGATACAACGCACAGCTGGAACATAATATAATTTTGATAGCGCGGATATTCTGTAACCTTATTGCCGCAAAACATTGCGCAATTATTTAATAGCCTCGGTACATTTTGAAATTCCCCGGCATATTCATTATAATAGATACACGAAATACCCGAACAATACATTAAAAAAGTTTCTAACAACATCGAATTTAAGTAATTATATATTCATAAAAAAAGCGATTTATCACATCTACCTATAGAGCGCGTGAAAAATTTAAATATTCCACACTGTATACAGCCGCGGCGTCTTACCGTACCCGACTCGATCTACTTGCGCGGCGGAATCCGAGCGCCGAGTGTCCTAATTCGTTTTCGAAACGCACAGCTCGGATAAACGTCCTTTCCCCATTGTCGCGCCAGCTTCCTCCCGCGAGCTGGAGGCACGTGTCGTGCTTTTCGCAACGGCGGAGCACTTGAACCCGGCGATATCTATAAATCTCGCGCGTCAGTCAGTCAAGGGAGTCGCTATCTGGGCCGGTGCGCGCGGACGTCGGGGGGTCGTACGTCAGCGGACGTGATTTTTTTTTTACTTCGGATCTTAGCCCGACCGGTTGATCGAAGAAGGAAGTCGTAGGTTAACTGAAAGCCCCGAGTGTGGGTACTTGACTCGAGTGATTTCTTCCGCAGCGATAGCGCGGTTGTTTCGGGTTTTTTACGGGCCGATTGTCTAGATGGGGCGATGGAGTGGAAATCGAGGCGTGTATCGACATCTCGATAGTTCTGCTTGTTTTTATTGGGTACAAATATTTTATGGCTTATTCAAATTAGCGATCGATGCATGTAGCTGGGTATGTTGATCTCGTAAAGTGAAACTTGAGTTTCTTTATTAATAATGTTAGATAAATTTATGTAAGAAATAATTGTAACAGCACTCTGGATCATATATTTCTATATAAGAAAAATTATTCGACGTTTAAACAATATCCGCAATCTAAAGTTCTTGTACTCATCTAGTATATTTAAAAGTATACAGCTCACTCTTATACAGTATCCTTCAAAATGATATAAACGCTAGTAGAAACTCAAGATAGCAATTATCATAATTTATAAAATCATTAATCTATCGGAGTAAATTTTTGCTCAGCTTCGAACCAGTCGCTCCAAATAATCTCTGAATCGCCCAATAAAGGTGTTAAAGCAATTAATTGCACTGCTTATCAGCGCGACCGGTAGATTCGCGCGCCTTTCCCGAAACTCGTCGAGGAGCGCCGATTATAAATTTCGCACCACCTGCTCTCATTGGCAGCTTCGAAAATTTCACCGATCAATCGTCGCCGTCCAATTATGGGGCCCGAGCGCGATAAGCCCGTAACACCGTCGAGCTTGTAAAGCGGCCGGGCGCACGAAGCGATAAGCCGCGGCGCGACTTCCGCGCAGACGTTCCTGCCTCGAGTAATCGACCAGTTTGTGGGTGCCTTGTAAGTTTCTTCGCGGTGTGAGCTGTTTTCGCCTCAGCCGAGGCCTCTTAATGAGGTGAGCTGAGAGAAGAATTTTGTGCAGTTGCCCGAATAGGTCGGGGAGAAAGCTCGCGATATCTTTATATGCACTTGTTTTTGGTGTTGGTCGAAGGGTGAGATCTGGATTTTTCGATTTCATTTAAGGGTGGTTTTAATTTTGTACATTAAAACTTAAAAAAAAAAAAAAAATAATAAAGGTCATATTTTATCGCAGCTTTGATACGCTTTAAGAATGTCTGACAGTACTCGGCATCTATCTACTTACAAAGTCGACAGCCTTGAAAATTGTAATTTAACGCAGAAAATTGCTGAATGACGTTTCACGCGTCAAAATCAAGTTTCAATTTTGTTCGATTCAAGAATTCAATCTGCGTATCTCGAGCGGACAAAAGTCCGTTCACGCTTGGACGAGTGAATAGCGCGCGCGCGCTCCGCCGGCTCGCGATTGTTAAAGCCCGTGTACACGGCTTAGGGCCGCGAAAACCGCTACTGTAGCAATCGATGAGTGAAATCGTAAACAATCGGGGCCGGGCCTAAATCGATTTTAATTGCAGATAAATCGAATTTCACTTTTAAGAAAGTGCGTCTAGCGCACCCCACTCTCATTATAGGCAGACCGTCACTGGTGCGCATGCGATTTTCGCCCGCCGTTGCTTTTCCGCGCGACAAGTGATTCTTTTTACGCTATTAAGTGAGAATTCATTAGGTTGGCGTGTTGTTTGATTGAAAATCAGGAAGTACATCGATAAAACAAGGTTTGGTGGTGATTTACGGTCAAAATATAAATGCAATAGATGAAAATGATTAAGCGAGGTTTCTGTGGACTATACAAACTTAGCTTTAAAATTATTTTAAATGCTCAAATTCAGCAATTCAGTTTACATTCTCGCAACTTTTTTTAATCGTCGTTTTAAAGTTTTCGGGCAGCAAAACTCGCATTTCCGACTTTCAGAAAAAATTAGACACTTGATTATAAAAGGGTAATTCTCGACATTCTGATGATACTACAGAAACTGAAAATAATTTAAGAGCAATAATCAATAATGATTAACTGGTTTCTATGTCATTGAATATTCGGACAAGTCGTTTTTTAAATCTACATGCGTACCGAACATTCGAGTCATTTACTATGAAGATTTCACTAGACATGGGCGCTTATAGGCCTGCTACATACATAACCTAATATTACCTGGTATTTACCATCAGACTCGTGAGGTGGTTAGATGTTTAGAGAATGTTACTAATGCTTCGTCACTTAACTGGTTACAACAAAATTTTGTAATTTAAGAATATTAGTTTTTGATTAAAGTTATTGAACTGCCATAGATTTGGGCGATTCAAAATTGTTTGAATTCTTGCATGCAGTCAACTACAACCAAATTTACAAACACTTTTACAATCCATTCACTACACGAGACTTTCACGCCGGTGCAAAAAATGCTTCGGAAAAAAATGAAATTACGACCCGCTAACGACGTCGTTATTCCGACCAGCCTACGCCGGAACACCCCGTGAACCTATCGGCCACGCCGCAGAATAATAGAATCGTTCGCGCTGTCGATTTCGGCGTTTACAGCGCTGGAAAGGCGTCGCGCGGCGCTGGGCGATAAATAATTTTGACGTTTTTCCAGCGGACCGGCCAAACTGACGCAAGCCGCGGAATCGCGCCGCGCCACGGCCTAATGAGCGGGCACGCGCACGCACGCGAAAAGCGCGCGTTTCTCACGCGGCCCGCAACAATGCCGCGACGATATTGTAATGCGTCGCGGCCGATTCGGCGCGCGGGAGGTGGCGCGCGCCCGGTAATTGGGACGCTTTGTAATTTAAATGTATAACATGATGTAAGCGGGCTGCGTTCTTGCGGCTTTTTGCGCAATGTTTGGTTGCTTCTTGCGCTGCTCCGCTTTGTGTTTGCCCCGGGATGCAAAGGATTATTTGTGTACAAGTTTCATTCATGTTTTGCTCGACTTAGATTGTCAGATGTTTATCTGCATACTGCAGTGTAAACTATTATTTTCTTTGTACATACGCGCTGACAACTCTTATATCGCTGTACATGTTAATAATCGAAAAAATTAAGTAACAAATTTAAATGCATGATTTAGCTTTAGTTGGTTTAAAATAAATTCAACTGTCACGCGCGCACCTACGCTTTTATCCGAATGGAATAAAGGATATTTACCAATGCGAGAACGAATCATTTTGTATAAGATAAATCACATCGCAGCGTAGCTCTATTATTACGGAGTATTTCAAAACGCCGCACAATTGCCCGACGAATCGCCCGGGCTACGAACTCGCGGGGCGCGTTGCACAACTTGTGGAATATCTAGATGATTCCGCGGTGCAAAAGTCACAAATCATCCTTCGGAAAAGGATGGATTTTGCAAGAGGCGCCGAGTAAAGGTGCCGCGCGCGGGTCACGACGAGCCTGCCCGGCAGATGCCCCGGCGCCGCGGCAGAACAAAGGTGGCCCCGCGAGACAATGAGGGAGCGCGCGCGCAGGCATCCGACGAATTTCACACCTTCACCCGTCCCCCGATGCCAATGGAAGACCGAGGACTCTCTATTGTGCCGTCTACGAGGTGTCGAGCTGCGAGCGCATTAATTGTTGGGAAATCGACGCGGTATTTTCCGATCGCAAGCCTCATTGAAATTTCATCGGTGCTTTATTGGCTGAAAATTTACGAGGCATATTTTCCTTGGGCTGTTTTTGTTTCGAGGAATTTTAATGAGGTGCGGACGTAAAACCCATTGAATTTTGTTTCTTTTTTTATTTTTTACAAAAGATTTTTTAAAGAATTTAGGTGGTAGAATTGTACATTGCACGAGAAAATGCAATCGCTTATACAGATTGATGGCAACTAATCAGCGCGTGCTGCCGAATCTCTGTTCATGAATAAAAACTTGAAAATCGCGGCGATCGAGGGGAAAAAAAAGCTCCTGCGAGGGGATTTCGCGGGAACGATATAAAATCGATGCATTACCGCAGAACCAGAAATTCAAGTGAAGTCGCAACGCCAAGATCAGAGCACTGACGAAAAAAAAAAGGAAGAACGAGTCTCATTGACGCACAATCGGGGGATTTCGCAAGAGCCGGAGGCTCTAACGGGCGCGAGAAAACCCGATCGGAGCATATCATTGACTCGGAAATTCTCAGTGGTGCGAACGCGGAAACCGCGCGGCGAGCGGGCGCCGCATGCGTTAACCCTGATTGGGCCGGGATCTCGCTGGACGGCGTAAATCAATCTGCCGACGGTACTTTCGGGCGATTTTCGCGTTTTCGAACGCCGCCGGCAGATAAGTGACGCTTATCAAAGTGACGTAAAAGTCGGCTTTCATTAAGTAAGTGGTATTTTCACTAACCTTTTTATTCGAGCTTTATGAAAGTTTTTTTCCGATTCCATAGATTGCTGTAATTAGTTCAAAATACATCCAGTACGAATACGTGCACTTTAATGCGTAATATCCGAGGCTTTCAAAAAATTATCTTCATCCTGCTTGAAAATGTCTAATTTTCTCAAACCGGTGAAATAATTTTTTTTAACGATTTATTACCGATTCAAATGCGTCGGGAGAAAACTATATGATTTTTTAGTAGGATCTAAAATTTTCATAAATATCTAATAAAAAAAATACTTATCTAAAATCTATAATCCTAAGTTTATCGTCGGCCGATCTAAAATCGATTACCTTATCGCTAAACTCACATCTCGAGGAGTGATCGCAAAGAAGCAATTTTCCCCGCGCTCGAGCTTTTTCTGCGCTCGCAGCACGTGTTGCAAATACTCGGCGAATTATTAAAAGTATGCTACGAATGAGGAAAACGTCAGCGGCGAGCGGCAGGTGCAAGTGGAAAACACACCGTCGGGTCGGCGGCGGATCGGAAAAAGGCCGCTTTTCGCCGAGTCAGCGAGCGTATCTAAGCAGCGTAACAATGCGCCGCCCGCCTTCCACTGGCGGGGACGCTTTTTGTCCGGCCGGGTAATTTTCAGCCGACAATCGAGTTTACACGCTTTTCGCTTTCGTCCGCGAGGTCGACAAACACCGATGCCACTGAATCATCGTCGAAAAAGCCGGATCGTAGCGAAACGCCGTGGTCGCACTTTTGCCGTACTCGCAATTATTTTTTTCGGCATTTGTTTGAAGTTCGTTTTGTTGCAATTTTTTTTTTTTAATTTCGAAAGCTTTCGTTTTGTTTAACGTAGGAAATAAATTTTAGAATGATCATCAGTGAGAAAATACTATTTCGATAATTTTCAAAGATAATGGCACTCGTCATGGGGAAACGTTTGTCAAGGACGCCGCGCGCAAATCGGCATAGCCCGTGACTTTCCGGACCTCGGTTCTTCAAATTTTTTCCTAATGTAGTTTCACACCACGGACTAAATCACTGAAAATTGCGACACGATCCTCGTGAGCATTCAACGCCTGCTCTCGCAGTCAAGAGCGTAACAGGTCATTGTTTCCATTTTGCGGACTGTTGTTTCAGAGAAATTGCTCACATTCTGTAGGCCAGAGGTTAATTACCCCTCGATACTTTACCTTCCCATTGTTTTAAGTAATTTAGTAAATACCTTCAATTTATTTAATTAAAATACATTGTTATTTTATAATCTCATTTTTAATTTTCTATTTTATTTTTTGTTGCAGGTTTGTACGCAAATTTTTGACAATGGTACCAATCAATACACTTCCTACAAGTTTCAATACGGAATCAAGCTTGGCGACACGGTAAGATTTTTCGAATGCTTTCATCAAAAGTACAGTAATCAGAAATATCGAACACTTATTTTAATATCTTATGAATATTCGCAGAATTCATTTGAATCGTTAAGCATGAATATTGAAAACCCACTAAGCGTTTGAGTCATTTACATCGGTCATTTTAGTCGATGTATACTCATTTAGAATAAAATGCACTTGAGTTTAAATGTAGTATTTAATATTACTTGATCTATAGTAGATTGTATACGTCGTAATCGAATGTCACTACACAAAATTTATTTTAACCGGTAATGATACACTAAAAAATGTAATTTTCGGCAGATTTTTATAAAGTACATCTAAAGTTGTTATTTACTGCGTGACTCGTTCAAATAGTTCGAAAATATGTAAGTAGGTACTTTTAGCGTTTATACAGTGGCAAATGCGTTAAATCGTAAATCATCACTATCCGGACGATCGGATTGCTCAACGGTATAAATAGTATAGTGAAATTACCACTAAGTGCATCATTTTCAAATGGGCGCAGAGTAGCCACCGCGCACCGCCACTAATTGCGTTACGCACGCGAGAAGCCCCGACTTATATTGCAATCCGATAAGATGAACGGATGCTCTACGGGTCGCCGGGGCACATCCTATCTTTAAATCCGGCGCTACACTCGCAAAGTTGCTTGATTAAACTTAACGCACTTTATTAAATAAAAACTTTAAAACAGTCCATTACCATAAATTTATAAGATTAGCTTATACAGACTCAATATTTTCATCCAATTTATTACACTGAACTAGAAAAAAAGCAATAAAAAAGAAGAATTGTTTGACTCTATCGGCGGAAGACGAAAATTGTGGAAATAACTCACTGAAATATCTCTAAACCCTATCTAAGTCACATTTTTCAAGCAGCCAAGTATAAAAGCTAAAAGAGACACGGATAACCTTTTATGACCAGCTCTTAAAGCGCTCGCAGGAACTCGCCTTTTTTGCCGCAGAATCGCAGCCGAAAGTCTAGCATTATCATTTTTTAAAGCGCGCCGCTACAATCTAGGCTAATAATCGAGGCGCGCTTTTCAAATCCTTGAGGAACGCCACGAAATTTTACGTTCTCCGGCGCAAGCTATACAAAACCGCGGCGGCTCCCGGGAATGTAATTGCGATCCATATCTGCCGGCGGCGCCGAAATCGCGATAATTCAGTCCCCCCCCCTCCCCCTTTTCCCAAACTCGCGCGCACTAGCATTTAAAACGAAGCGTATATGCAAAGCGAACGGCGGCGAACCAGATTCCCTTGATCTTGCCGATTACGCGAGCGCGCGGCGTCTAATCCGCACGTGCGTGCGCGCATTATTATGCACCTGACCGTTGAGCGCGACCGATCCCCTCCGCCGATACCGCGGCGCATTGCTCTCCGCTCGCGAATTCTTTCGGTTCATTTGGGCAAGTGTGCTCATGCATGCGGAAAAACTTTGTTTTGGTCCGTGGGTGTATCGCTTTTTCATCCGACCTCGCCTTCGGTTGATTCCAATTTTTTTTTTTTTTTGTTGAAAAAATGCGTTGGAATTAAAAATAGGTGCACGCATGGCTACCTCGAGTTCTACGTCATAAAATTTTACCGGGCAGCATAATTTGTCAAGCCGCGAGGGATAGCGACATGGGAAAAATTTGAAGCCCGAGCGAAACGCTCCCGAATGCATTCGTATGTTTTTGTTCATAAATCAATGCATGCAAACACGTTTGCGCCGTGCGTTTTGTTGTGAAACTGCCAGCGGTACACGTGTACTGATTTTCGCTCTAGCGACGGTCTCGCGCTCGGTCTCGCATGCCCGCCGAGATTTTTCGTAATTGCTTAATTCGAAAATTGGCCTGATCGACAGATACTCTGTCTCCCGGCGAATAACAGGAAGTATTTAAGGATGCTGTAAGCTGCCGAAGGCTTGAAACGTCTAATTTATGGGCTAATAGGCGTATTATGGACACTGGGTGAAAGATTGTAATTCGAGTAGAAAAAAATGACCCGCTTTAAATGCAAATTTTATCGTGCTTACACGAAATATTTCATTCGAAAAAATTAGTCCACACCGATGTCGAAGAGAAACAAATTGAGTAGCGCGCTTTTAATTGGATGGTGTCTCAAGACGCAATAAAACTGCAGCCGATCTTTACTGTCTAAAATATAATGTGGATGCTTGACCCAAAATAAATCTTCCTTCATTAAAATTTGATTGTCAGAGCATCGCATGTACACATACGGTTTACGATCCTGTAATACAAAAAGATAACTTAATTATCTTGCGAAACTCCAATCATAATTGCTCCGTAAGACTATGGAAAAATCTACTCTCGAATGTCAACAGCGACGTTATTATTGATAGGCTATAAAAAAAAAAGTGAATCATTAAAGTACCATCACCGGAATGTGACTTTCACGTCGCGTGCCGCGCAAGAGCTTAATTGCGTCGCTACGTACTAAATCATCTCCTAAGTAGACGAGACCGAATTAAGACATCCCTCGCGCCGCCTCGCATCAGAAATTTTACGAGGACCATTTTTCACGCCGATCTTGATTGAGCGATCACTACAGCAATATCGACAGCTCTTATGTTCCAGTTCGCTTTGCCGGGGTACTTTCTTTCTTTTTCGTTTTTTTAAAGCAGCACAGAAATGCACTTAATCGCTGCACTTTACCTTTTTTAATGTCCCGGTACTTAAAGTTTTTTAAGTGGCGATCTTACTATGTCGAGCGGATAGTGTCTTTTTATTGTTGTCCGACCGTACCCCGGGTATTATCTACTGCATCAGAATGTGTGTCGCTTAAGGTTTCTAAAATATATTTTTAAACGAGCAGTTAAAGTTAGAAAATAGAAAGCTGAGATAATAATGCATGCCCATTTTGCGAGATAACATCTAGATACATATTTCAGACAAAGAAAGGTCCAATAAAAATGACAGATTTTTATCCCGATCGCTATTTCCTTTCATAAACGGCTAAAATCTCAATTCTTTTATGACATCCCAGAGGAAAAAGTAAGGATACGAGGGTCAAAAGGTCACGAAGCGTGAAATGGCTAATTAACTTTTTTCAGGAGTTCGGCTGCTCGGAATTGCCCGGAATTCTAACGATCGCGAGTGATCGCGCGGAGCAGCCGTGAATCGAGTCTCGTTGACCGCGTGCGTGCGTGGTGCACGTGACAATTAGCCCGGCGATTCGCGTCCTCTCGACTTCCCTTTTTTCCCGCCTTCGTAACCCTTTCCGCGTGACTTACACCGGCTCCCGCGGCGCTAATTGAACTCACCCGGCTAACGAGAACCGACTCGCCGATTAACTTTGATTTTATTAACCCACTGGCTTGTGCTTCTCAACAAACTACGGTGCAACTAAAAAAAGCAGGTGTTTTTGCAAGATTTTTTGTTGCCTCCCTTTGATTTAGCGTCTATTGCGGCATTTTTTTCTGATACCAAGCGGGTATAACAATATTTTAGATTGATGTGGAAATGTTTTGAAAGGAAAAGCCAACCGAGTAAATTGAAATATCTTTGCTATTTTACCGATCCGAGATTAAATCGCGAAGAATTTCACGCGGCAGGTACTGAAACGGTGTCGATACCGAAGTGTACGTTTCTCGGTTCACTTGATTCTTCAAATAAATGTTAAAGTAGTTCGGACAATCGGTTCGATAAGCCTGTAAGCGCGTAAAAAATTTTGACGGCTATGATTCACGTTAAAAGCGGCGTGGGCGATGCATCTGTCTATAAATTAAACACAGTTAGTCACAGTTTAGACACGCTCGCAATAAATCTCGCGGTGAACAAATAACTTTTTAACAGGTTGGTGCGCGGTAAAATATATTTTTAACTTTGCATAATTTTTGTCTCGCGGCTGACGTCACGCGGAACCAACTAATTTATCGTATAGTAAAAAAACAGAAAAGATTATTCTAGCAAAATTTATGGGTTTTCATAAATGAAATAATTCAAATAAGTCATGCCGTCCTTGTGGCTTAAAAGATATTGCGAAAACCATCTCACAACTTTAAAAAAAAAATTATACTGACTCATATAATTATCCGCGTAAACTAGATTTTTGCTTCTGATACCGCTTTGCTAGCTTTTTTTTTCTAATCCGTACGAGTTTTCCGCTCGACGAGCCAACTTTGTTTTCGTAGACCAGGATACGGGCATTTTCCTAATAAAACGACTAGGCAGCACTGAGCCGATGGTAATGAGGAAAACAATGGAGAGTTGCCCACTGTGGTTCCAATTGTAGGATACACGCGCGTTTCTCAACTTTGCAACAGTCCGTATTATTGACCTTGCCTTAGTTGCACACTGTCTGCTGTTTATTCACCGATTTTCGTTTCACGGTACTAGAAATCTAAATTACGTTGAATATGACGTTTATTTTGCTTTTTAGTGATAAATATTGCTTTTTCTATAATTTAATTGATATCAATGTAACACTTGTTCCAAAAGAAACACAATGTACCACTGTTTACTTTAATAAAGAAACTACCTCATAAATAAGGGTATTTAAAAAAATTGATCAAGTAGACTGTTAAAGAAACAACAAAAATTTCGATATGAATCTTGAAAAATATTCGACTTTATTTGATAAATAAAATTGTCTTACACGGTCTAAAGCGTAAAATTGATCGAGTTCGTTTCGCACTGTAATTTAACTGATCGCAAATGTCCTGCGGGAGTTGGCTTAAGCTACCCTCGTCGATATGCTTCAGTTTGGTTATTTTGTACTCGTAAATCTCGTACTCCATTGTGCCTTACCGGAGCGATGTGAGCTTTAAAATAACACGGAAGTAGGTTTTATCCGAGTGAATTAAGAAACTTTTTGAACGCTTAATATTTGCAACCAAAGAAGAGAAAGGCGCAAGCATAAATTACGAAGACAAATAGAGTTTAACTGAAGTTTAGCATAATTAAGATTAAACTATGTTTATAACTAACTCAGTTATTACGCAGCATTAAATCATCGCAATCATTTAATCACACCGAGACTTTAAAATGCAGTTAGGCATTATCACTTCTTTGTTCACGAGTCATTAATTTTCGATAAGAAAATAACGCGGTTTTCAAAAATACCCAAAGAGAGCACGCTAAAAAAGCAAAAGTCGTCGACGATTTCCCGATACAAGATACTCGCGCGCGAAAATTGCACTCGGCGCGCGACACCGAACACCGCGGCCGATGTATCGCGAAATCCGGCGATGCCAGTTGCTCAACGCGCGCCTTTTCCGCAATTCCCCGTCGGCGCGGCACTCGCGCGGGGTGAAAACATCGCGCGCCTCGCGCGGCTCTTTTATATATAATAAAATAATAAATATCGAGGCCGCGCCGACGAAATCGTGAGCGCGCCTTTATGTACCCGCATCGGAGCCCGCGAAAATTTATGCGTCGCCGCAGCGGTGAGAAAACGCGGCGCGCATTAAATTATCGCCGTTTTCGGGTAACGTTTGAATTAGCGGTCGCGGACCTTGGCTGCGCCGCGGAAAAGTGCCGGATTTATTTATCGGGCGAATCGAGCGCGCGAATGGCTTATTTAAGGCGCATCGATGAGCAGTTACGTAAGCCGCGCGTGTGCTCCTCGATTGATTAATGAATGGGACGAGATAATATCCTTTTAGTTACTTAATTTATGTATTCGTACAGCTTTTTAGAAATTATCTGATGATGGGAGTTGAAACAATTGAATTATTTGATAGTTTTAGAAAAAAACATTTCGTAAGATTATTCTTTCGATATATTTATTTGTATGATTTATCTGAATGCTTAATTAATTTGCTTTACGTGTTTTTTTATCAAATGAACATTCTATGTTAATATTATTTTTAATAAATTATTATACCTTCTTTAATAAATACTATGAAAAATATCTTGATGGTCTTATGGTCTTAGGAATTCTTATTTATTATTTAATTTCCATTCTTGTGAGTCAAGATAATAAAGTGAATATTATTCGTTACTTTCAATCTTTTATGGCTTGTTCTTATATTTTGTAATAAATGCAGACTGGAAAATGTGAAAAACAATGTTTCAACTAGATGAAAAATGACCGCTTGAGATAAGTAATCTTATGGAAGAAAATTGATGTGCACACTATTTTCAAAATCACAAAATGGAATTTTCAAAATAAAAACACCACTTATTTCATTTTCCAAAAGAAAAACGCACTCCGCTTACTACTAAATTCCCTTTCTTGACCTAAAGTACCGGGTAAAAAAAAACCTATGAAAATAACTATACACAGATACAAAAGCATGCAAATTTCATTATTTCAAAAGAGCGCCAAACGAATCGTCAATCGTGCCACTACATCAAGGCCTTATCTCTGTGGGATCGGGAAAAAGCAGCCAGGCCATCCCGCCTGCTCGAGCCGCGAGGCTGCGCCCGGCCTCTCTCGGAGGCACGAAAGCAAGGAGCGGGTCTCTCGCGCATTAACATCAAATCACCTCCTCCGCGGCTCGCCTCTCGAACCTTGAGCCGCGCCGGCGCGCGTAAGCATAGAGCAGCGCCGGTAGAGTCGGGCCCCTGGAATGCGCAATGCAGCTCGCGCGCATTGTGTTCTCGTGACTCTCGCGCCAGCAAAAATCTCGCCCGCGCCGACGATTTATGGCCTATAGGCCGCGGCTCTCCTTTGCACGGGCTCCCGGTATAGCTCGCGCCCTCTCCGATGCGAGGCGCATAATATTGCTTGGTACAATTACCACTGGGGGGACTCTGTCCCTATCTTTTTCGATATCGAGATTGCCGCCTCAGACGTATACAAATGACCCTTAGAGACCTGGGTGCACGGTTAGGCGTTTGGAGAAGCTACTGCAGCTTCACAGTTGAATTCTTGTAAACATTGTAATCAAATGTCACTTAAATACAGTGAACTTGAGAAAGAAAAAAATGGTATAATTATATTTGACCTACGTGGGCGAAATTAATTTCGGTTATATTTGATTTTCTTTTTACATTACCCACACTTCATTTAAAACACTTGAAATTGTGCTCCACGTTTGAGTGTCTGTTCCGCAACAGTTTCCACTTCACACAAAGTAATTTAGTTGCACGATTGTATTCAGCGCATTAAGCAACCGTCATTAAAATCATAAATCATTGTAACTTAATCACATTTTCATCCTCCCGTCAGGTTTAAATTTACAGAACGCCGCGTCACTTAACTCACTCACCCGATTAAATTTATTTAAATAAACGGCGATCAATTAACCGAAGCCTCTTGAAACACCGTCACCTCCGCCGGCAGGTACCGCTCACTCGCGCCGGCGAACGAATTTACAGCATGCGGCGCCGAAAAGTTAATCCTCCGCGTGTCGAGTATCTCGAAATTCCTGCTGGCGAAAAAAAATCTATCAACAACGGCTATAAAGTACGCATGCGCACGTACGTACGAAGGCGCGCAATCCCTCCATTGTGCGCCTCGTAAATCGATTCGAAGCACACGGCTGAAAGCGATTGGCCAACGGAGCGCGCGGCTCGCTAAGGAGCCCGCCGACGCGATTTTAGTCTAAAACGCGCAGCACCGAAGCGACCGTTGCGAATTTCGCCTTTTCGTAAGCAGACGCGCGCTCACCGGCGCGCAAGCCCGCTTTTGTTCGCTCCAATTTAAGGTTTTTTTTTAAACTTGGGATCAGATAAATGTTACTTAACGAGTAAAAAAGGCGTGTGTTACTTTGATCTAACTATGATTTAACTGTTGTTTTTTTGATTGCAGGTAAGACTGATAGGACGTACGGGTGTTGTGGGCCCTGTTGATGGTAAGCGAGAAAGTCCAAATATAAATAAAATGTTAATCTATGAAGATTACGTAAAAAAATAAATAATCTAAGCTTCACGTGATAGTCCACGAGTAGAATGCAATAGTCGTTCCAGTGATAAAGTTAATTAAGACTATGCAAGCCAATTTTGCATTGTTACCAAAAGAAATTTAATTAGACCGGGTAATGAAGCAAAGAATGGGCCTTTGATGTCGGTACGCCTATAAGGCGACTGATAACTCGTGAAAATCGAATCGAACGCACTTGGTCGAGTGCACAATTAATTGAAATTTATTCACGCATGTCACGTTCATACCACCGTGTATTGCAGCATATCAAAGTGACTGAAGTTTCTAGGTTTGATTGAAACTAGAAGGGGCGCGAATCCGCGAGAGTCCGCCATAATTTAGTTTAATATTAAACCCTCGATATCAGCCAAATTTACGTGACAAATGACGGAGAGTAATGGGCTATTGGAACAATAGACCCAACATTTGATCAATGGGTTTACTTGAATATAACTTGTTTATGTAAGAGACAGCGCATGGTTCAATAAAATAAGATTGTACATACTCGTATCACTCTGTTTTAAAAGATTAAGTTGCGGCTTTATTAAAAAAAAAAACACTAATTAACAACTATTTATGATAAGATTTTTTAAACTTGGAGGAGATACAAGCAATTTTAAGTGGTTTCCTGTCTTTGTTCGTACAACAATTCTTAATTTGAATTCTTCCAGACCTGTTAATTTAGTATGATTTAAATGAACATACATTAACTGAAAATTTATTTCTTGTAACTTAATCTTTCTTTATCTACTGTCGCACAGATTTATTTTTACTGTAACGAAGTAGAGCTAAAAATTTAGCACTATGTGGTTTTCTGCAGGTTTTATTGGAAAGCCGATACTTAATACATTTTAAAGAACATTTTGAAGAAAAGAAACAAGTTCAACATAAAAGACCAAATTAAGTATAACATAAATTACACAGACGTGTTCAAATACAGACTTGTGCTTAAAACGTTTACTGCACTTATACGTGCTAAAATTGGAGTAATTTTCGTCAGTTTACCTTCCCTATTAATATTATCTAATCTTAATATTAGAAGCAATCTTAATAAATCTCGAAATTTGAAACTTCATTAGACACGAACAGGTTGATTTTTCCATGATGCAAGAATTATTTTCCAAAGCTCACTCGTATCGGACGCAAATTTGACTAATGAAGTTCAATTAAAATTATTTAATACGTCCACGTAACGGCCAATTTCAGCGCACCCGCAAAAAGAAAGCAAACGCGCGTCTTACTACATACGCACCTTATTGACAAAGCGTTAATAAGCAAATCGGTACAGCAGCGGCGCTATTACCACACAAAATGTTGCTCTCCGATTTCCCATAGTTGCACCTCACCCATTCACGTCTGATCGTTTTTCACAAATTGTTAAGCTCACTTTACTTCAAACTGTCCATTTTGACGTTTTAAAAAGCATGAAATCTGCGCTCAGCACTCGCGCTTGGTTAATTATGTAATTATACTGATGGCTTATTATTTTTCAAATTTTCTTTCAAACTGTGAAATACGAATAGAAGAAAGACGGCCTCCAGAACATTTTCAAAGAAGCACCCGTTAAAGTTTCAACACAAAGTCGGATTTTGCAAGGTACAAAACTATCGCGACCTCTTAGCGTCTCTTTAGCATAACTCAGCGAAATTTCGAATTCAAATGAACTACGTAGGCACAAAATTCTAAAAACCTCCCGGCTCGGAAAGAAAAGGCACGGCTAACCTCAGTTTAACGTTCACTCCGGGCAAAAAGTTAAATTGCTTTTTCACGTCGGCGCGGTGTAATAATATTCGCGCGACGCCGGGGCGATAAAACAAACGCGCGAACCGCAAGAAGCGGGGGTCGCACGTGACTTTCCTCTCGCGCGCGGATCGCAGGTCGCGGAAAAATCGCTCGCCCGGCGGCGTTTCTCCTCCGAAAAGCGCGGCTACCGGAGTTTCCTTTCGCGCTCGCTCCCCCCCGGGCACCGACCGAATTGAGACGCGAAATTCGAGGTTGCGCGAAAAAATGCGGACCAACGCGGTTTTTATCGAGAGCTCGCTCGGCCGCGGCTCTGGAGGTTTTCGTTCCCGCACAAATTCCTTTTTCGATCTCGCACGGAGCCGGTAAAAAGAAGGTGGAAGTAGGTGAATTAAAAAAAGAAATGTGCCCGCGAACAAAATTTCGTCGTTGCTGAAAGTACCGAGAGACGTTTATTGGAGTAGGCTGGGCGTCTGACTTATAATCAGTAGAAAAAGTCTGTTATGGCAAGACCAGTCAACGTAGCACTCGTACGCGTTTTTTTTTTGTTGATTGATTTGAATCGGGTTTCCTTCAATTTCTCTAGAGACGAACTTTTTATTTTAATGAATGGTTTATTTTCCGTTAATGGTGTAAATATTTATTTGAGTGATAAAGATTTGATCTGGACGATTAAATACTTGGTGTAGTAAAGTGAAAAATACCAATTACTGACATGATTAATTGCTGAGTAGCCGTATAAATTTCCTTAACATACACACTTCATAAAAAAAGGAATAGCTGAGCCTTTTTATAAGTCTTGATGTACTATCTCAACACCTTATTAAAAATCGATTTTACTTGTCTGTAAAAATTATAATAAATATAATTCACAGTGCCAGAGTGAACCTCCCTTTTAAAGGGGAACAATTAATCAAACAATCATACACCTATTATAATTTTATCACGCACTCTACATCAAAATTCCACACACATCACCTCCTTAAAAATTAATAAAAAAAAAATAAAAATAAAAGATTTTAGTTTTAAAACACTGATAAAAGAAAGGTTATTATGATTTTATTAAATATTGAGTGTGCTACTCTGTGCGGCCCAATCTTTTTTGTTTTGTACGAATTTATAAATCGGTGAAAGCCTGTAGATTTCTAACATAAAATGAAAAAATGATTATTCGCAAAAACTTTATTTTCTTAAAGATACAAAGGTTCAAATACATAAATAAAAATAAAAATATTCAAGACCTCTCAGCGATTCTCAAATCGTCTTTTATCAAACCAGAGCAGATCGGCCGACTCGGATAAGCGATACAATTTCATTGTCGGTGGAGAACGGGGACAGCGTCGATCGCTCGGCCGACGTCCCACGTGTGCACGTGTGACACGTGAAGCGCGCTCTCGGGCCCCGGCCCACGTGCGCCGCTCGGTGAAGGGCCGCCGAGGCCTCCGCGCGCGCGCGCGAGCGAGTGCATTGTACCCGAGCACGTGCTGCATCGGGCGCGGCGATTGCCGATCTCGCGCCGAGGCCCGCCGATCGCGCCTCCTTGAATTCCTCCGAAGTGAACGTATACGCGCCTTATCGCCGGCGCGGGGGTTACGATTACAAATCGCGCTTTTAATGATAGATTAGCTCCCTCAATTTTTTTTCCTCGCCACTCATTTTTCTTCGGTTTTTTTTGCGAGTGAAAGTTTGTCGAAAACATTTTGACGGGAATTTTTTTTTTTTTTTCTTTGTCTCGGTAAATCCTTTCTTTTCATCAATTTAGTTTGTTTTTAGAATCTACCTGAGAACGACTTTAGTAAATGTAAATCCATTCTTTCACTTAATTTAGCTTTACTTTTGGTATTTACCTAAGAGTTGCTTTAGCAAATTTATGGTAAAAAATGTTTACGTGACTCTTATATCATAGCCGAATAATAACAATTACTCGCTTGCACAAAAGTATCCTTGCAAGTACGAAAAATACGTAATAATCCTTGCAGGTTACTCGCAGAAATCACGTGTCGTCGTTCGCCGGCGCAAAAAAAGCCCTCGATCGAAGCACGCGACCTCGCGCTCGCCTGCGCGAACAAGGCGCCATTAACATAAGTAACTGTATATCCCCCTCATACCGAGCCGCATATTTATTGCTCATAACGCCGGCGATCGCTTCTCCACCCCTCCTTTCTCTCCGTCTCCCTCGCTTTCGTTTCTCCCGTTTCCTTTCTCTTTTCCTCCGCGGCCTCGGCGTTTCGGCGACGCGGAGCGCACCTGCTCGCGTGTAATCGGCGAGGGAGGCGCGTGTATCGCGCAATCGCATCCAACGATTGGGCCCTCCGGAGATAGGTTCGCACCCGAGATTCCAGATACCACGGACACTTTTGCATATTCGACAGCCCGTTGAATATGAGCGGATGATTGTATCGGCACTTTGTTCTCCCCCCTCGGAAAATTATTTCTCGGGGCTGGGCTAATTTTATGACTGTTTGCGTTGCGAAACACCGCAATGATTTCTGGCCGCGATACATACTTTTGTCTATGTTTTTATTATGTTCATTGTTGCGGGTACGTTACTTTACTTTGGAATTCCGCGTACGGAATTTTTCAAGCTCTGGATTGCTACTTCCTTTGCAGGGTAATTTCAGTGTTTTTATGGTCAACTCCTGTAAGAAAGGATGCTTTTTTATCGAGGCTACTTTATTATTTCGAGGATACAATCAATTACCGCTTCAATTACAGCTTTCGGCCAGTGCGAAAAGTCGTTGGACGAGCGAATCAATCATCCGAGGCGAGGAGGCGGCGATCCCGGAAACACGGACGATGAAAGTAAATATTCGCCGGGCTTTCGCGCGCGCCACCTGAGTTATTGGCCGTGACTGCGTTTTTCGCTTTCACGCGCTGGCGCCGGCTGACCTTCTTATCGGCTTGCGCAACGGCCGGCGCGTCTCTAAATTTTCCGGTGAGCCTCGCGGAAGCAAGCGGTCCAGTGAAACGGCCCCGGTATTAGCATAAACGCAACGGATTACGAGGAGAGGAAAGTCGATCGCCGGGGCGGAGCCTTTTTTTACGCCCATCGATTGTCGAGGGCTCAATTGTAATTTATTGCTGGAAAGACTACTTACACAATCAGAGGAAGTAGTGATTTTTCGTCTTTTTCCCGGCTGGATCGTAACTTCTCCGTTTCGGACGGCTCTGGAAAAACAGGAAAATCTTCTAAACGGCTGATAAAATATCTTCTCGGGATAAAGTAAATAAAGGCGGATTTTCTCCGAAGATACGCCACATCCGGCCTTCACAGTCCTCGTTAGCCGAGGAAACTTTTTTTTTCCTAGATGGATTTTAAAGAAGCCGAAGCACAATGAATCATAAATCGGCTTTTGCAGCTCAAGTGGCGTTTTGATTTTGCGCTGCAGCCTCATTAGAAAAACGAAAGAAAAAATTCTATCTTCCGAGCGCATCGAGGAAGGGAAACCCGCGCGGGAATGAAGGCGTGCGCCTGCGGGTTGCGCAACGCGAGCAGTGCGTTTTGTTCCTTCCGCGAGATGCCGACGATTAGGGAAAAGCTCTTTCTTTGCCTCCCGCGGCGCAAGCAGTTGCGTGGCGGAGAAATGCGGCGACGTTACGAGAGGCCCGGCTCTTGCGGCTGATCGGTCATTCATCCTTTTATTTATCATTCAAGGTTGTTGCTATGTAAATTCATAATTTTCTGCATTTTATTCACTTTTTTTTAAATGAGCCTTCTGGATATCGCAATTTGCCCGCGCATATTGATAATTGCAGATTACATGCGTAGGTAATAACCAGCATTAAAGTACTACATTAATTATCGTGAATTATCTTCGCATGATGCATTACACGTTGCGTAGCACATTGTAATTTATATCTTCATAATTAGCCTATTTGAGCATCACTGATAAAGGAGAAAGCAACGTTTGTATACTTCGGAAGAGATAAGAAAAGCAAGAGTGAACTATCTTTCTGCGCGTCTGGTCCAACATTTATCCGGTACTTAATCTACACTATAGTGTATAATTTGCAAGGCAGTGTTCTCGTCCTAATGTCATAAGATAAATGTATACAAGACGAGGTCTCTATAACTTTCGGTATCAATTAATTTGTAAAAATTCATCTTACACGTTTACACCTTCTTTTCTTCCGCGTCTACTTTCATAAATAAACTCAAATTTTAATTTATACGCAAAGCATATATAAAAGATCTTGACTTGCCAACGAGGCACTACCGTGGCTCTTGGTATTTTGCATTAATTAATCACTTTCTGGAATCTATACAGTATCGACTTCTACATTTCACTTTCATTTCTTTTCTTCATTCTGTGTATAATTTACAATACTGAAACTAATAAAATAATTAATAACTGCCTTATTTAATTCATCATGTGTTGCCTTTAACAATATTTAAATAAACATACAGGTAATGTTAAGAGTTACGTTATTTTAAGACATAATGTTAATACGTCAAAGAATGCTTCCATTTATATTGCATGTATTTCAGAAAAATATATATAAATGATTACACAAGTAGCCTTATTTAAATAACTTACAACTTAGACTTATAGGTAAAATTCATCAATCCCACTTTGAGAAAAAATGTCAGAGCAAATTAATTTAACATTAAATGAATAAACCTCCTCGTTTTATCTTATACCACTGCTCAGTATTTGCACTTACGCGTATCTCTTCCTTCCTTCCTCGGCGCAGCGGGAACTTCGAAACCCCTTTAGCAGTCGACACCGATCCAGTCGATCGGCGGACCGATCGCTCGCCATTATGACACCGTCCATTAGATAACGCGCGCGGGACCGAGGCGATGACGGCGTCCGGGGCGGTCATTAGCCAAGCTTGGCTGAGGAGCGGTTTTGCCCGAGGTAGGTGTCCCTTTTTGTTGTGCGAACGCGCCTCTTTCCGATCACCTTCTGTGGCTTTACGACTTTATTGGCTCACCCAGTCGCACTTCCGCGAACGGCCCGGCTACAGGAAACCCGTGCTGCGCCCATCCATTTCCCTCACAATCAACAACTTTGTCAGTTTTTTCCCTTTCGCGTTCCTGCACGCTGGAAGAACCAGTGAAACGTGGTAGTGGGTCCGGTAATTGCGGTTTAAGATTAATTAGATTGGATTCAATTATTTTTTATTTTCCATTTTAGTACCCAATGTCTTACTGTAATCGAACAATTTTTCGTCCAGTCGTAAACATTACAGGACAATTAGTTACATCATTAATACACACACGTAACGGAAGGATCTATTTTCACAGACGCACATCGTTCGAAAAGCGGCGAGAATGGAGGAAAAGTCAATTTCGGTGCGGTCAATCAGCGGCGGCAACTTTCCCGAGATTGAAATTCAAAAGTCGCACTTCCTCGCTCGCTGGAAATTCACGGCGCTCATTCCACACGTGACTAATTCGTCTTCGTCATCGAAGCCCCCCCGGTGCTCCGTTCAATTTCACTGCGCGCCGGACGCGCAAAAATGCAGCATCACCCGTCGGTTTCCCTACTCCTGCTCGTCCCGCGGGAACAACTTTTCTCCCCGTGCGTGCCGCAATTAAACGGCTATTTGTCAGCGCGACGCGGCCGACTGGTATAATGCTATTTTTTCCGTGAACCGACCGGCCGCCGAAAGAAAGCGCGTAATTGCATCAATCGCGCGCTTTTCAACCGAGGGAAGTTGCGTCGCGCGGCTCCACCGCACACACCTCGACCGAGTCACCGATTTTCACTTTGACTTCTAGCTGGCGCCTTCTGTTTTTTTTCCCCAAGCGCGAGGCGAGAAACTGGAATGAGCAAAGGCCCCCGTGTCCCGCGAGCCGCGAAATGTAGGTCGCGTACCGATTTTTCGACGATCGTTTTGCGTGTCGGGATTAGAAAGGGATCGATCGGCGAGCTCGCCGAGCGAGGATTACAGGAGAGCGACAGTTTACGAGGCCCGCGTGGAACGGACGCCGTAAATTTTATGCCCGCGAACGGAAGTATTTTTCTCGGCCGGGTAATTGATAGGCGGCTGCGTCTGATGCCTTTCGCCACTGAATAAGCAAATAACAATCGATCGATGGTAATTGCGTGCTTCCGAAGCGCGAGCATTAGCGTGGATTAGGCAGCGCGCAATGTAGCGCCGCGCTTTTAAAATTCGCAAATTTTATGATAGGAAGTGCGCGGCGTGATCTCTTCCGCGGTTCTTTCGGTTTACTTTAAACACTTATACCCGCTTCCTTTTTCTTGGCTTTGCTTAATTTAGCTCGCAAAATTTTTAGTGCGATTTTCGCTGTATTTAACTTGATTACTTCCGTAATTGATATAATACACAGTGGGCGCATATCTCAATCGAGACATTACTTTTTGCATAATAATAACAATTTATTATCCGGTGCAATAATCAATGCATAATCCGGCGTAAGTAAGAGAACGCGTACCATAATATTAACTAATTCCCGCTAATCTTTTTAATAAAATTATGCTAATTTTATTTTTAAATGTAAATGAATAAAATTAGAAATAAAATTCAATTTATAGTGAAAAAAAAGGACCAGGTCAAATTCTATTTCTATGTAAAACAGCGCCAATAAATTCGCTAGTCCCCGCACCGCTGGATCTGGTCACCCGATACGCCGGAGTGACACCGTTGCAGCAGTCCGGCCGATGGAAGTTGCGATAATTGACCGCGGCGGCCCTCCGCGTTTCAAAATCGCGCGAGGCCGGTGTAAAGTGACGCGCGCGCCCGGGAATCCGTGCGAGCCGCGTGCACGTACGTACGCGGAAATAATAAATCTAATTGACCGGCAAATTCGATTACGCGACGTCAGTCCCGTTTTTTGTCGACGGAGTAGTGGCCCTTTTTTCTCGAAAAAAAAATTGGACCGGACCATTGCGAAATTGTACGGTGGGACACGTAATGGGCGAGTGCTTAGGAAAGCGGCGGGAAATTTTGGGGGTCATTTTCCGGACGACGTAAGCGGAAGTCGCCCGTTAAAATAAATTGTTTTGGTTTCATAAAATGAAACTCGTAAGTGTAATAGAAGTTAGAGATGCTCGCTTCTCTGTTTTATTACGTACGATGCCGTGGAGTTTTTACGTTTGAGATAATAGGCGTTAAATTAATTTTTAATAACGGAACGCGCAGCCGTTGAACCATTTATTTTTTGTTTGTAAATTAATGATATATTGTATACTCGTGTACGGCATTACACCATTGGCAATCTGTTGCAACTTTTTCGCTTGATTTTCGATTGTATATCGATTTCAAGACAAATTTCTTATTATATCTAACGATCATAAATCAAAATTTATTTTCGCAATCGTATTTCGCAATATTCTAAAACCGTGACATAAATCATCAAAAAAAATGTTTAACATGCGTAGCATCTTCCTTAGCCTTTTTGATCTGGCCGAGATGAAACGTACAAATGCCGGGAGATGATGTACGGCAGCAGGAAGTCGCTCGCGGCTAGCCGAAAAAATCGCGGCTAATTGAATTAGAGTGTAGGAGCGACAAAAAAAGAGCCCAAGAGCGTGTCTCAATCGGGCCGAATATGGGGAGGTCGCAGCGGCGGCCGCGGCGGCTTTCATCGGCACTTTGGGCGAGACGCCCAGCGAGTCGCGCGTCCAACTGAATTCTAATGGTGCGGACCGACTCGGCGGTCAGACGAGTCGAAAGGAAAGTGCTTCGTAACTGCAATAACTTTTTTTTACTTTTGGAATCTTAGCTCGAGGAGTGACCGTCGAAATTATGTATGTACTTATTTAAAAAAAAGGAAGCGTAACAGATAGTTTACTGAGGATGTTTTATAAATATTCATAATTTTATTTTTATTTACATTTTATAATTACAGTGCTGTCGCGATTGGAAGATTTAATAGATTTCATTTACATAGGTACATATAATTTGAAAGTTTTTCAAATATGTTTTATTGATTATACTTTAAAGGATGGAAAAATATGTTTTTTTAATAATGTTTACTTCGTAATCTCTTCTTTGGAGCTACTTATTATTAAATTAATTGATTAATTATTGCAAGCTGATATTCCGATTCGAATGTGGTTCATTCGGTTAACTAGAGTGCTTGAAATATTTCTCATTTGCTCAACGTAGCTCACTGAAACTGGTGTAAAAATGTGGTCAAATTAAGTAAGCCATTAGTTAGTTTTTGGAAAACGAATGCGGAAAAACGGCAGTAAATAATTTTCAAATTAGAACTTTCCAAGATCGAAACAATTTGAAATTTAAATCGTTTTTCAGAAATTGTCGAAATTCTACAAATGAACAGACGGCATTGCAATTTCACAAGGTTTAGCCATTAAAATCCCACTTTACAAAATTCGATCAGGAATCGTCACTAAAACGTCTGAATGACTTTTTCGCAAGGATAATTTCAGCAAAAAAGCTTGAAATAAAGTGAGAAAACTTGAAGCAGTTTCTAAGTTCCTACGAGGTACAGATACCCTAAAGCAACTTTGCAAACGGTTTTAAAAAAACAAGTAGAAGCTTTTAACGCAACTCTTTTTAATTAATGATCGTTTCCTATTAAAGTAATTTATGTGACGCACTTCCTTATAGACCAACTGAAAAAAATAAAACTATTTAAAAACATTAATAAATCAAAATCAATCTTAAAAAGTACGGCACTAAACTCCATTAGAAAATTATTGCATATAGGAAACGGCACATCCTATGCAGTCGCGAATAATTGACGTGAAATCCGAAGAATCTCAGCATTCCCGCGCTCCCAAATAAATCGCCGGCGATCCTATCGTCCCCCGCGGGCGGCAGATCGATCCGTCTTCCCGGCGCGCGTCCGTCACGATCAGCTGATCGGCTTCCGCGAAAGTGCAAACTTTCTCCCCGCGGCGAAGATGCGGCCCGATATATATTGTGCGCGCGGGCCCCTTGTTTTCCGTTGTTACGTCGCCAAACTGACGTAACGAGCTCCGTGCGGGCGCCTCTGCCGTTTTTCCCGGATTGTAGTGAGCGCCGGGGTCGCGCAAACAAACTCCGGGAATCCGGCGATTTGCTTGGGATTAAACGGCCGATTGCGAAAGCCGCGTCGCCTTATTTTTTTTTTTTCGCAATTGTGCCGACTGCACCGATCGGGTTTTTCGGTAAAAGTTGACTTTCCGGTGGAGCTTATCGTCGATCATCTGGATTACCCGGTGATATCCGTGTGATATTGCGCAACGGTACTTCTTTTTCCTCTTTATTATTCATAACTGTAATAATTATTAAAGAATAAAATCTTGTGAAATGAACAAACGGTTTTCTTAAACCTGCTCTTCATCCCGGTTGTAAAAATACTCGTTTTATCTCAATTGCAAATCGGCAATATTTTCAGCGTGTTTATCGCCGTTTAACGCACGTTACGCATTAAAAAAAGGTATTGCGAACACAAAACGAATGGAAATAAAATTACAAAAATCCGCGAGGCACGTGAATTATCGCCAGGGTCGCTGCGGGTAATTGCGCGTACGCGCCGTCATGGGTCCTGTCCGTGCTGCGCGAAAGTGGAACAAACGCGCGCGCATCAAATGAAAATTTTAGAAACCACGAGCGCGCTAATCCCCATAATCAACGTAATTGCCCCAGCATCGAGGATCGATCTTCATCGAGATGAACCATCATTTCACCTACCCGTCGCTCGCTCCTTTGATGCACCGCGAAGTAGTGATCGGTAATGTATCATTCACACAAAAAAGATGCTCAATCGATACCTTAATTTGTCGTGTATTATCAACACTTCGTGACGAAATCGAAAAAATATACTCCATTCGATACCTTAATTTTTCGTGTATTATCAACACTTCGGAGTAAACACTTCGTGACGAAATTTAACGTTTGTTGCTTATACAGTTTCCTAAATGAAACGGCTTTCGGTCCGAATAGAAAAAAAAAGAATCAATTGCGGGCAAGCGAATTTCACAGCGCTGCTTGATTGAATACCAAATTTATTACGCTATACCTTTAAACAAAAACGGTGATATAACGGTGCGAGCGGCGCTTCGCGTTTCTCCCGCGTGAATTCGAAATTCGAGTTTGGTCTCCCCGGGACACACGTGCGCGGCCGAGCTTCGCGCGCGCTTTTTTTTTCTTCTCCCGATTTCGCGGGAGTGCATCGGCGATCGGGTCCCCTTTGGCGCTACGGCGCGACGTCAACGACCGCCGCGGGACCATTGGGGGATTGCGCGCACGACAATTCAGCCGGGGTCTGCGGCTAGCGGCGCTGCCGGGCTTTCGTCAGACGAGCGCCGGTCGCCGCCTAAAGTTGTGAAACTACCGCCGTCGCTGTGTGTCAAACGCGCCGGATTAATTTCGCGGTTGTCTGCGGGAGGGCAGCCTGATTGTGCACGCAGTTTCCGTAACGTTTTTTTTTTTTTTTTTCACTTTTTCAAAATGCACGCGCCGCTGAGGTTACATTTTCATTCGGGAGACTTTCATTTTAGTCGGAGGATAATTAAATAAACAAATTTATTGCAGCTGTTAAATCGAAAATTTACGGCGGTGTTATCTCCAAAATTCAAGATTAATTTTTTTTTGTTTTCATTATTCACGAAATTGTACATTGCGAAGAAAAACTTGAAAGGACGTGAGGTAACTTCTCCCAAATTTGTTTTTACATTAAAATTAATGTTTTTTCTCTTAAAATCTGAGTACATATTGCACAATTCGGGAGCAGTTATGCTAAAAGTCCGAAGAAAATTAGATTTACATAACTTTGATTGCCTTAGTTAATAATGGATTTTTTAGAACAATCCCGAAACGTCGAGATTACAAATCGTTCGTGACTCGTCCACGGCAATCCGATTTCTAACGGGCCGTTTCCTCGAGTGACGACATCCCGGCCTTTTTTCCCGGCCAGACTCGACTGTCGGGCGCAACAAGAGCCACAAATCTCGGTGCAGTCGCATTTTTAATTGACGGTCGAAACTTCCTCGTCTCGCGACTCATCTGACAAATGTCGCGCTGTCGCAAACTGAAACGGTGATTAAACGACCGGTAATGAATCGAGAAGGCGGAAGTCACTGGTCCTTAAAACCTGAAACTTGAAGAATGTACATTTATGTCCTTTGCAATTAATCTGAATACATAAGGCACGATTTACTCCGCTAAAGTTGGCCATTCATCGCTCCTGCCAGGTCCTTATTATGATAAATCACCCAATTGAAAAACACTTAAGAACCGCGCTTGGACAAGTGCCTTTATTATTTCGAATGACATTTATTAGACAATCGTTTCGCTGCATCTCGACAGCCGATTGTGCATTTCCACTATGACATTCTCATTTTCTAAAATGACTCGAATCGACTGGGTATCCAATATTTTCCCACGATCCAACCGGCGACCGCGAGCGTATCGAATTTCACCGCGCATAATTGTCGCAGACTCATAACCTTTGCGCAATCCGCGCGCTCGCCCGCGGCTCATCGAAAACAATGTCAATGTTAGCCGGCGCGCGTCGTCGTATTTTCTCATCGGGCTCGTCTCGCCGGCGCGGGGCGGCGTAAAATGAGCGGGCGATTTGCATGAGCGCCGAGCCGATATTAACGACGCCACGTTAACGCTTATATAATTAATTAAGCGCCTCGCGATCGGCGCGAGGATGATTCAGCGATAATGTCACGCCGAAGGGGCAGTGTCTCCGAAGCTGCGCAATTACACGTTTTCGCATTCCAGCTAGGCGAGCCTCGTTGCGTTTGACGCTTTCATGTTGCTTGCAAATTAATGCGCGTTTCAAGGCTTCGCTCGGATGAGTTCAACGATCCATTGATGCATCGTTTATGTTTGCTATTTTTTCCATATGCGCGATGATCGAACGTTAATGATGTTTCATGCGAGTTAATTAAATCGACGGTAATGGACATTTAATGATTAGGAAATACAGTTTCCGTTTGTTTTTTTATTCGAACGGACGTAAATGTTTTTCTGGTAGAAAAAAAGTGTCTTGCTTTAACGAACGCAGGATTTTCTCACTGGTAAGTTTTGCTGGTTGCGCGCGGACACGATGTTTCGCCGTCCGCAATTAGCCGCGGCAATTAAGAAAAATTCACTAATCCCAGCGGTAATTTTGAGCGATGAGTCCGTCGCCGCTTTTCTGATTAAGGAACTCCTCAATTAGAAACTTACATGTGTCGGGCATAAACAGGCAAAACGCCGCGGCGCGTTTACTTTCTACGCGGGTAATGTTTTCATTTCTCGCCGGTGCTTTTACGGAAAACGCACGCGCGACGCTGCACTGCTGGAAAATTATTTTGAGACTATTATGCTGGAATCGTGGATTCGCATGCGTTTACGCAGTTTTCACTTTCGGCTTCAGTGTCGCAATTTATGTAGAAACAGTTTGTAACTAAACAACTTGAATAAAAATTTGTTTTCTTCAGAACAAACTCTTTGTTGGTTTTGACTAAGCGAGGGTTTATGAAGTGGCAGACACTCGAATCTGTGCAAACATCATAAATTTCGAATCCTAACGCACCTTCCGTTTCCCCGATTGATGCTCACGAGCCAACATCAATTATGAATGAACCAGTAATTATTGAATGCTGGAAAAACACTTCTATCGCGTACTCGTCGGAGTAATGACTTACGAAAGCGACTGCACCTGTCAAGACTGAGGAATAATCTAAACACTCGTGTGAACATTCTGTTTGTCTAAGGATTCTATCGTATCACTTACAGATTGTGTAAAAGTAAAAGTCGTAACAAAGATCACAGGCAAAATATTATTCTTCCTCAATCACTTGAATCTACTTTTATTGTTCTCATAAGTACAATGTTCAAAAAATTCTGTTTTTTGGATATTATCAACGAGGAAAAACGCAGTAATGGTGTAATCACATTAAATATCACATTTTCTGATCTCAAGGAAACGACAAAAAATACATATTTTGTAAAATGAAATGTTTTGAGACAAGTAATTTCTATAAGAGTGAACTAGTCAAAATTAAATATTTAAATTTCGAAGGTGAATTTAAAAAAGAAAGATTTTTCTATAAATGCCGTGCAACTTTGTATATTTATGTAAAACTGTTGAAATTTACATATTCACCCTAACGCGGAATTGTCGCAATAATCGCTCTCATTAAAGTGAAATTTGAAACCGATAAAAAATTCGCCAGAGAAAATGAATTTCCCATCATTAAAACCCCCTAATAACTTTCCAACGGCACAGTGAATCAAGCTGGACATTTGCATTTCGCATTACGAGCCGATTAACTTTTCCCCATTAAAATTTTAAGTAGCGGAGGCAGCATTTTTTAAAGGACGGGTAATAGTTTACTTAGAGGCTTTTCCACGCGTTACGCGCACCTCGGATATAAATTTATAATGAAGGCGAATTAAAAAATAATTTGGTCCCGTCAACCCATAAGCGCATAATGCATAGGTTCATATATATCAGCTTTAAAATCTTCGGTTAAGAGGTATAAACCAATTAACAAATACCGGAACCATTCGATCTGCATTAGGTAGTAAGTACACGTAATAATGCATAATTTAATTTAATTAACTTCTTATAAAAGCAGTCAAAAAATAATTTTTAGTTTACAAGCTAAATCTCATAATTCATTTAAGATCAGCTCTTAAAATCAATATTAAAATATCCTTATCTTTATTATTTACATTAACTTACAGACATATGTAAGCACACAACTACCTTAATTGTTTATATCGTTTATCTCTAATTGCTAACAAGCCTCTACACAATAATGAATATCCATTTATTCTAAGATAAAATCGATTACATTAACAATCAATCACCCATTTAACCATCAACACTACCCTCCCGTACTTTCCCCTGCCAAAAAGAAAATGTCAAATTCGTGCACTCGCGTCACCCGCAGCGTAACCGCGATAACCGCGTGGAAAAACGGCTAATTGGCACGTCGCGGGAGAATGACGAAAGTCGGCGGCAGAACAATCAGCCGAAATCCCATGAGCGGTCGCGGGGGCCTTTTGCATACGGCGGGCGCGCGCATTAGCGACCTGGCGCACGCGCCTCGTGTGCCGCAACGCGCGCGGGGGAAGAAGTCGCCGACTGTTGTGTTTGCGAAGGCCCCGGCTATTAGCGGTTACGCGGTGAAACGCCGAAAGGAATACTGCCGACTTAAGTAACGCCGCGCGCGGCCTTAAGTAACCGGAATCGCGTGCGTGCGATGCGCTCGTTCGGCGACCTCGCCTCGCGCTCCTTTTTTTTTCTCTTTTTTTGTAAACAGCTCCCGTTGGCTCGTCTTTATACACAGTGCGCCGGGTGCGCGTACGCACTTCAGGCGTTGGGAAAGAGTTGGCGCGAGCGCCCGGGATTGCGGAAACTCGAATTTGGGTTGAAATTAAAAGCGCGATCTTTCCGTCCCTTTCACGGTTTCTCGGTCGCGTTGCGAATGATGAGTGATGTATCGTTTGAATTTTTTTTAGGTTTCGACGAAAAAAAGTAATTGTAAATTTATAAATGCGTCATTGATTTTGAATAATTGAAGCGTTTCAAAATTAATGGACAGCTTACAAAGGTCTATTAAACACATTTTTATAAGCAAGTGTATGAGTCATATTCCTATACGTTTTCTTTGTGCTTGTTTAATTTACTATGAAAATGTTTACCTTGTACACATAAGAATAAAAGAAAAGTAAAAAGTATTTAAATGTACAACATGATAATCTTAAATGGCACCGCATAAATTCTCACCTAATAGGTACCAAAGCCGCGCAGAGATAATGAAAATTAATAAACCTGCATAAAACAAGAAACGAGTAGCCAACGTTTGCACCTCGTAGCCAGCCACAATAACTTACTTTCCAGTGAAAAAATAAAAAAACGGCTGCCTTTACAACCGCTCGCCGCTGCATCTATTGAAAATATCAACACTCGACTGCATCCGCCTCGCTTTTTTTCGCATTCCTCGCGCTCGTCTAACCGCTACTCCCTCGCACTTTCTCCCTCCCCTTCATCTTTTTATTTCCATAAAACAGAGCGAAGCGATATATAGCCACCATGGATAGCTATCTCGAGGTAACTCGAGTAAAAAGGTCGCAGATGACTCACAGCATCTGATGCTGGCGCTAGGAGAGAAAGAGAGAGACCCTACGGCGCGCCGACACCTCCCGCTTAATTATGAGGTGCCGGTGACGAGTACATGCAGCGGCGACACGTTTATTTAGATGTAACGCGCGCGGGGAAGCGGCTATTGTTGCTCGCGCGTTTCTCTCCGCGGCGGGCGTGTTGCGCGCCGCTGGCAGATTTACAATGGCGCTGCGGCGGGCACTTGCACAAAGTCGTTACATAAATAAAAGGCGCGCGCGCGCGCACCGCTCGGGATTGTCCGGCGGTGAGGAAAGATCGGTAAGCGGATTAAGTACTCCTAGCGCCTGGACGTACTTACAACGGCCGGCAGGTTGTGGCGCGCGGGAAAGGTGTACACACTGTTTTATCGGGGCTTCGAAATTTATCGATGAGCCGACGCGAGAGCGATAAACGCGCGCTACTTTTGCAAGAAACTTGCAAATGTTTGTTTTAGTGTTGTAGGAAAGGATACTCGAGGATAATGCGCGATTCTGCATTCTAACGGTTCTTTTTAATTGAGATCGCGTACGCGGGGTGGAGCTGTTTATTTTGTTGGTTTTAGCGCAAAATTATCCTGGATTCGCTTCCGCGTGTGTATCGGTTCGCATCGATTTATGTTTATTGCGGGATACAAAGTGATTTCACTTTCATTATATTTTCAAATAATTAAGTATAATCGAATTAGTCTCGTAAAATTTTACGAACGTGTAGCGTTGTAAAGTAACAAAAACTAGGATGTAATTTCAGGAATATAAGAACCTTTCATTTTCAATTTTCTCGCCGATTATTCACATTACTTTAAACAACATCGTGTTGCTGTTTACTATCTGCAGAAATGCCGATGTAAACAATTGCTACAATTATAACAATAAATTTTAATGGTCCTAGTGTAAAAAGAAGAATGGAAATAAAAAAAGTAAAACAACGACGTGCAACCCTTTCTCTAATCGTATAGAAGCTAGATTGCCGATTGCGTTTGTTCGGGGTACATAACTGTATCGGTATACCGATCAGCAGGTGCACCGAGGAACGACCTTTCGCGTCTCCCTTTTCCTTTGTCCGACGGTTTTTTTCACGCGTAAAATTCGGATTTTACAGCTCGACCGATATAAAGTTTCGGCCTTTAATGAGGCTTCAATCGTTAAACTGTATCGTTCGCGTTTTATATCCGCGCGCACTTTCGCAATGCGAGCTTAGGCGCTCGCCTCCCGCTGGAGAACAGAGAGGGGAGATTACAAAAGTTATTACCTAATACAAATAATATAAGAAAGGCCTTTTTACTTTGTGATTCATTTTCACTCGGCTATAACTCTTTTTTTTTCTTGTCTGTTGCAGGTAAGCCATTTCTCAGGGGACACCGAGAGATATAGTGGCGCAAGGCGTAAGTGAGATCATAAGTTTGTTCGATTCGCTTTGTTTTTTTTATTCATTTTGAGCGGTCCGTGTGAAAAATTGCGGTAATTAAAGAAGAATTTTCATCAAGCGAATTAAAGTTCGTGCGAATTTTTCCTAATCATCGTAACAATTTTGTGAAAATTCGTCAGTTTGCAAAAGAAGACACGAGTATCAAGTATAATGATTTCTAATGCAAGAAAAATTAATTAAATTGTAAAAAGATTCTGATAAAAGATTACGATAAAGTTGGACGGTTGCTGCAAAGAAATCACGCCAATTGTGAAAATTTCTTCTTTCTGGCACTGCCCCAGAGTCGTTGCCTTAATCAACCGGAAGTCCATTGCAAAATGCAGTGTATAAAAATAAAACCGACCCGACGCTCTTCAGACGATCAAAAAGAAAAGTAACATTTTGTAACCGAATCGAATCGCAACCTCATTACTTTCGCATTGAAGTCCCAGCGAGCATCTCGGCTGCACCCCGAGCGATTATCCCGGGCCGAGCGGGCAACAATGAGCCGGAGACGTCCTCCCGTGGTGCCGCAACCGGCCAGATGCCTTTCTCACGTCGCCCGACTTCCCGGTGTGTCGTCACGGCTACTCTCCCCCTGGAGAAAAAAGTGGATCCCGCATATACACTCGCGAGGAAAATTCACCCCGGTGCGCCGCTTTTGCGCAATTGCGCGATGATTGCGCGAAAACGCGCGGCGGTTATGCGCGCCTATGAATTATGCATGAGCTGGGCCCGGGAATTCGATTTCAATTAGTGCGAGGCGTATCATCGCTTCATTCGCCGCGGATCGCGGAAAAGACGATACGCGCGGGGGTCGAACGTGACGGGATTGGGAAATCGCCCGCCGGACCATCGATGAATCAGAGACGGCTGTCGCTGCGGCGCTTCTGAATGGCCGATTTGCATGGGGCTTTTTTTTCTCCGGAGGATGGATTTGCTTTATGTAACCGGGACTCGCACGAGCATCCGAGGGACTGGGGCAAGTGGATGCCGGCCCGGCTAATCTTGAATTTGTTCTGTTTGCAAATGGGCCGAGGAATTTAGCTTCGATTCGTGGTGAATTGAGCTTTCATAACATACGTAATGGTATCCTACATCGCACATGAGGAAATACTCAAGTATTATATCACATTTAATTTTACACACTGAGATAAGATAAGAATATTTTTGACGTATTAGTAATTTTTTATAATTAGTGCTGACGTTTCGTGAATGATTTTAAACTAATGTTACGCGCTTGCATGTGCACTATTGGTTGCGTGCATGAATGGCAGTTTCAAATTTAGACTAGCAAAAAATTAAATTTGCATTAACCACCTTTAGAAACTTCATTCTAGAAGTAGTGCAAAGCGTAGTTCCTTCAATGATAAATGATGCTTAATGTGAACATAGTTAACGACGGTGATTTGCACAGCATTAACGTATACATTTGTATCCGCAAATCTGATAACCATGCTCTATAAAAATTAACCACGCCTCCCGCTTCTTAATTACCGGGGGGTTCCTCATCCACGGCAAAGTTAGCGATCGATCCAGTTCCTCAACCGATAGCTTTGTTTTCCCAGCGGCGAGATAAACAAAGCGGCGTTTCTCGAAAACGGCTCTACGCGATTCCCCCCGTTTCGGACATTAACGAGGGTCTTCCTTCCGCCGTGAAAGTGCAGCGGGAAGAACTCGCCAACCCCTCGGGCGCTTTTGCACGCCGTGCCAAACAGAGCGAAGAGCTCGAGGTGCGACTAATTAGTTCATTGTGTCGGGTGGCTAATTTCGACTCGGCCGTTTTTTTTTTGCTATCTCTCCACGAGCAACGAGGAAGAGCGGTTTCTCCTTTTCGAGCCGCTTTCAAAACGTCGAACCCGTAATCGACACCGAAATTGATCGATCTCGAATTTGCACGGGGTTAGTAGAGTGAGACGTCGCGCGCTGTTTGACTTTAATTTCACTAATGATATATGCCGTGCTTTGACATTTTCTGCTTCGCGGAGTTGCACGCACAGACAGACGGCTCGCTCTTGCAATTGAGTGTCATTGACTTTGAATTGATCGTATTCTTAGAGTGTGGCTAAATCATTCATAATTTATTACAATGAATTCACACGCTTTTTTGTGCATGCGTAGTTACGGGATTACTTAATGTGCAGGATGATTCATACGGTGTTTACTAACTCCATCAAGTAACTCTAATTGTTGCAATAAATACGTTTCTTTTATTCATCGTGTACCATTTACGAAGACAAGTCTTTTTCATTATTTCTACGAAAGGCAACTTTATAAGGGCATGGTGTGCGCAGACGGCCTGTGAAAGCATGTGAAAGGTTAAAATGACACGTAAAATATTTCTTTTACATTAGAAAGCCACTTGCACTCTTTATGGTCACACTCGAACGGCGCGATGCACGCATTATGTACTTCAATAAATCTCCGTTATTTTTGTCCATCATGACCATATGCAACTAATAAAGGCTGCGCGTAAAAAGCTAATGTCGGCCGTGCATGCATTGTTTCGTATATATCCGCATTTTATTGTGCATTCATTCCTACTGCATGAGCTTTATGGATACACCATAATTTAGATGTGCCGTTTTAGTCTAACTTTTTCTTAACGAAATAGAAAGTAAAATTCATAATACTCTGACGCCATCCTTATATGCATCGGTTTCATTTTAACACGCCGCCTATTGAAACGTATACAAAAATTGGATCGTTTTGTAATAATGTATTCCTTTATTAGCAAAGTTACGTCACTTTGTTATTTTGGACTCTAGTGAGCTCAAAATTCGATAAATAAGGTAATGCAGTGTTACATGCACGAAGAAAATAAAGTATGCTTGTAGATCAAATTTATACACTAAGCTTCCGGTTGCATCATGAAAAGTAAAAGATTTTAAAAAAAGCAGAGCTGTCACTAAATTGGCAGTTAGTTTCCTAGCGTTCTTTTGTACTTTCTTTTCTTAACTCAATTTTTCATAAAAATTTTATTATCATAATTTGCATGCAATTTCTTGTATATATCTTGTAAACCAGTTTATCGATTATTCGACCTTACGAACCATTTCAAAGCCAAAAATCCAGTATTTACACTACACGCATGAATTCAATGTTCAATAACCCTGTAGTCTAGCTTTTGTATACTTTTTACTTGCAAAAAATAACGTAGAGCAAGGCACATTTCCAAAACTATAAATAAGTTTCTTCGAAACAATCTTCTATCATATAATTTCCCCTATAGAAATAAACTCTCTATATAGCAGCAGTTATTTATAAACAATGGTTATCTACTTGTAAAATCAAGAAAACTTTTTTTCAGTTCAGAAAGTATAACTCAGGTGCTTAACGCCCGCGCCAGTTGCTCTAATCATTAAGAAGCCGGCGACGCGTAAAAGACGAGCCGGGCACGCTTAGAAAGCGCGCAAAAGCAACTCCGCGAATCGCAGCACACTTTAAAATCCACCAAATTGACGAACGACGCGTGCCAGCCACCTCTCGGGTGCGCGAATCGAAAGCAGCCGCGGAGGATCGATTTACCGCAGGCAGACGCGATAATCCGTCAATGATTTATCGATCCGGCTTCCAGATGCGGCCGCGCCGTCGAATCGACTAATGGGATTCGGCGCGATTTTTGTATCGGTAATCGCCGGTGAAGACGTTTAAACGCGCGAACGATTTGTTTCGCTGAAAGGATGAAGGATTCGCCGGTGCCTCTCTCGCGCGCCGAGGCAATGAGGAAGCCGGGTGTTTGCAAAACGGTAGTTTCCAATTGTACAACCGAAATTGTGCTAATTTCTTAGAAGCATAATTGCATGACGTTGCTGCACTTCGTATTAATTTTTGATTATATAAGCGATAGACTATACCGAGGCGTAATACGCCGACTTTCATCGAAGAAAAATAAATCACAATGCAGGGGAAAAATGCTGTGAATTCTTTTCTGGGTAAGGAGTGTGCTCGTAGAAATATGTGGAAATTGTTGAATTGTGTAACGTGGACAAATTAACAGCCATCATTAGCGAATTAATAATAAACGAACGTTACAGAATAAATAATTGTCACGTATTAAAATTGTAGGTATGAAAGTAGATGGATAACAGCTACACTAAACAGTCTATCGGAGTAATTAGCACCATATAAATATTAACTATCTTTATATTGTTATAAAACACAGCAAAGTACCTTTTGTACGGACATTTTTGCAAGTCTGTTGATGAAATAGAATCGCAATGCGCCAAACCTTCTCTTTTTCAGCTGAATAGTTTTTGCATGCGCTTTCCCCCAATTAATTAGTCAAAGAAAAAAGGAAGTAAAGGAAAATTAATGGTTACATATGCACAGTCTTGGATAACCAATTTCCATCTCATTTTAAATTGAATAATATTAGTTGAAAAACGCTGCCCGTAATGAGACAGAAATATTTTGCATACAGTGAGCTATTTTTGCATTCTTTCGAGTAATTAGAATGTATAATTTCATCCATTAATTATCATTGCAAAAATATTTTATAGTATAACAAAACTAAAAGAAATTCGTTGTAATTATGCTTGCTCAAAATGTAAAAATTAAAAACCTGAACCATCTTTATGTTTACATATACTAAAACTAACAAAAACAGCTTAAATGCATGCTTAGTCAAGAATGTTTATCCCGATATTTTTGCGCAAGCTGGAGATGCGTTTTACGTGGCGTGGATGTCACAGGTATGCTGCACACGTGCCTTCCTAATTGAATGACACGAAATGTTGGATGTAAGGGGAACAAGGCTGTCGATGTGCTGAATTAGAATTTTCTCCTCTAATAAGAAAAAGCCGCACGTGCAATAATTGTGTACTATAGAGACGCTCGCGTTGCCTCATCCCGACGTCTTTTAATGAGGGGAATAAATCTCGCATTTTTCCGTTTACTTTGTTTACTATTTACGTCTCTTTTTGCACTGTTTAAGCATCTTTGATTAGATTATAAAATTTCGTCGACTGCGCTGGAATGATGGATGCTGCTTTGCTTTGACTTGCGGGAAAGGGATTAATTCGGAAATAGCGCGTGGCACATTTCGCGTTCGAGCGTGACTTACCCACATTTAAAAACGATACACGAAAGGAGCTAATTATTGCAGATTTTACGCGTGCTTTAATGAGCGCATTAACAAAGTGAGGCAATTTTCATAAATCATTTAATGCACACCACTTGCTCTTCGCTCTAATGAATTTTACTTATAAAGGATAATGAATATTAAAGCAGAGACATAAAGTTTCCGAGTCTCAAGCCTAATTAGACGGTAACATAAATCAAAGATGCGATGTCTCTAGTGCCCATAAACGAAACAAGTATTTCGTTAAATAACCAGCGTTTAACAAAAGGAGTAAAAAATATTCTAAGAACTCGTTAATCATAATTTCTCTAATTAGATTAAAAAAATGAATGCTTTTATCGAGCTACAATCAAATATGATCATTATCGTCTGAACATTACTCAACTCTCAAATTATCAAGTCAAAATCACTTATCCTTGATCTAAATCCCATAGATAACTAAAGAGCAGTAAAAATACTCGACTCAATTCCAATATCCTGTGATTATCGATGGTGCCTTGCGCTCGCCTTTTTTGCGCCTTATCATCACACTGGAAACCCGTATTTCTGGTTTATCAGTGTCCTACCTTGATGGAAAGACACCTTGGATCGTGTACATTTAATGAGTCGACCAAGATGACACATTCCTGCTGGAAGACGTGTAAATCGTCTTGAAAGAACTGGATGTTATACAAAAAATTCACCTCTTTAGATTCTTTACATCGTCATCGAGTGCAAGCAGTAATCTAAAGTACCATTTATTTTCAAGCGCATAATCTACTCAGCGAACAATCTTATACCCATAAAATCCATAAACAATTTGCGGCGCAAAACGAAACTCGCGAACGACCCCCTGATTCCAAAAGGAAAGTGCACGGAAAAAGCCGAGGCTACTGGCATTCCTAAATTAGAAGTGAATAGCGCGCGGTTATTATTCTGGATAAGGAAGAATCGAAATAGACTCTTCGCGGCAGCGTAAACTCCCGATTGAGTTAGCCGACTCGATCCGTGAACTTGAAATCCTCGAGGCTCGCGCTCGTCGCAATTATGTCCAAAAGAGGCGGCCGCGGGGGTCTATGAAAGTCGGATGAATCGATGCCGCGCCGGCTCGATTTCTCGCTTGATTACGGTGGACTTCCTTAACTCGAATTGACCTCTCGAGCTTGTAAAAGTTAGTTTACGACGCATCCTCTTAAGTGAAATTTGTTTTTGATCGCCTCGACACGTTACTACATTTAAAAGTTGTGCAACTTATCGACGCTTAAATAATAAAAAAGGTAAAAGAGAAAATTCATTTCCTTACAAATTTTCTCTAATATGTCATTCCGAGGCGGTGATGATTTTACCCATTACTGATTTATCTCTCGAAAATTCTAATTGATTCGATACTTACGCATCGTAATTTTTTTAAATAGATTTTTAAATGAGTCAAAATAATGTCTCGTATAAACCAAACATTTCGTTTGCATTTGAATAAAGAAAACATTCGTCATTTCATTTCAAGCCCAAGTGATACATACAAATCATAAACACTTAAGAAAATTAAGAAAAAAATAAAATTAAAAAAAAAAGTGTACGATAGTCAAATCACTCGCGGATTCCTGTTGAAAGGGCGAAACGCCGCCGAGACAATAAATCAATCAAAAGCGCGAGCAAATAGGAGAACAAAAACTCCTGGCGAATTTTTTTCTCCCGACCTTTCAAAACCGCCCGCATTCCCGGGGCACTTCGCCATTCTACTTTTCCCCCCGCTGTCAAACGGCGGCCTATCTCTCGGCCTGTCCCACAGGCGCGCTTATAAATCCCGCGCGCGCTCTCGTGGGTGATACGCCGTGGGGTTCGCGCGCGAGCGCACTTTGCGATTTTCCAAAGTGTCCACGCGCGCCGCTGAACAATGATTGATTACGCAGAAATAGCCGCTGACCGATCGCGCGCGCACCGTATACGCTAAATCGGCGACCAGAGCTCCTCGGCGCAACCGTTTAACGAGACCTGCTTCGGCTCGAGATTTATTAAAGTCTTTTTTTGCGTCGGAGGAATTATGAGCTTGAGCCTCGGGGCTTATCTCGGATTTCAGCGGCATCTAAAAATCTGCATGTTTGTTCTGCGTTGCGGTGATTCTAATGAGAAATAATGTTTCAAAAATGGGGCAGTTGATTCTGATTGAGAAAATAAAAATTTTTAATTTAATTTTTTGTAAATTGATTAGGAGAGAGTTAGAATATTTGATTTTAAAATGAAAAAAGCAAACATTTTAGATTCTGACTCTCAATAATTGTTAACCTAGACTGACCTCTCATTGTTTAAAATCTCTATATTTTAGCACGATTTGTTTATTAATAGGATTTTAGCACAATTTTTTTATTAATAGGAAAAATTGAAGAAAGAAACTACAATTTAAGATTTACTACGTTAAAAATTTTTAATTCGTTCTAAAGTTACCCATAATCAAAACAGAAAATCGATTATGAATTGCAATGGGTAATAAAATACACTAGTTTAAATGCAGTCTTTATCTTCATCTACGATTGTCGATAAACTTTAGTATGAATTAATATTTCTTATCGTAACAAGGTTTATATTACAGATATTTTCTTTGGTTTAAAAAAATTATTTATTATTAAAAGAATTTAAAATTATTTATAGTTTGTTTTCTATCATTTTTAGGTGCATAATTTCAACAAAATTTATGATGAACAGGGTTCTGATACTCTCTTAGTGAGGGTGGGTCAGGATTTATCTGACCCAGTGACATAGATATAGAATGAGAAAATTCCTCGAATCATCAATGATCATATCGTCCGGGCAAACCCAGGAGTGACTAATTTTACGGGTGCGAAATAAGTACCGCTCTGAAATCGAATAAATTACACAATGGATCATGCTCTTGCTACAGCGTGCTACAAATCGAGAAATATGGCGGGACGCCGGCGGTGCTCGGCTCGGGTAACAATGATTGATTATTCAGTAACATCGACGACTGATTGCGCAGCGTACCGATCGCGCGGATAGCGGAGAAAAGGGGGAAAAATATTTAGCGCGGAATTCGCGACTGTTTTGATCGAGGACACAAAGTGTTCGTCTAATTTTACGCGCGTGTATCGCACACCAGTTGCGTTGAGCAACTGCCGCGAAAGTGGGCGAAGTCCGCCTTTATCGCTCGCCCGGGTAATTCAAAACAAATAACGCGGATATGATTGATCGAACATGTGTATGCCGCAATTGATTCTACCCCTTTTTTTTGGCTGATTCGAGCTAAATTGTTTTGCAGGTCTATTAGCTGCGTTGCGCGCTGGATTGTTTAGTATCGATTTTCCACATTTTCAGGTGTGGAAAATTCATTGCAGCGATTTCTCTTTTAAGTGTAATGGTCTACGCATTCTTCGCTGGAGCAAAGAAATCGTTAATTAAACTGTTTTAAATAGATGTAAGGAAATCGATTTATATCCACTAAATTAATATATTCCACTTTAATTTATCGCGCTAAGTCAACCTTGACGAAATTTTATCGGGCGTTATTTACATTGTCAGTTATACTTAGATAAAATTCTTTCACATTCTTGTATTAAAAATGAAGTAATTTGCACTATAGGTATCTTTAACAGTAATTTTCTGCATTAATTCCTCCAATGTGTTGTACAAAAAGCCTTTCAGGTTCATTCAACTATCCGCCGGGATTTCAATCAACTAAATCTCCAACTCAATTAACGTCGCTTCAATGAGAAATCGAAAACGCGAAAATGAGGTGATCTGGATGCGTCGCTGCATCGGTCACGGGGCTACAGAAAAAGCGCTTTTCCGCAATTACAGTGCGAAGGTGCCGCCTCTTGGCTTTCGGCTCACGCACACTCGATGGCATTCCCGCGATTCACCGGCGGCGGGTTTGGCGAGCCTGTTCCCCGACGCCGCCACCTGGAAGCATCCACGTGGCTTTTGGGGCGAAAAGCAGGCGGTCGGGTGGCTCGGCGAACTGGAATCCGCCACTAAGGCGGCTCGATGTTTCACAGAATGACTTAAAATACTTTGGTAAATTAGATTGAAAAGTCGCTGGATCGCCGCTCCCTGAAAAAAAAGGTTGACGTTTAACTTGCATTTTGGGTAAGCCACTTTTTTCACGGGGTTAGTTCCAATAATTTAAGCCACCTCATTTTAATGTCCCGTTAGCAGTGATAAAAAAGAAAAGTAGAAAATATCCATTCTATACAATA
Organism: Eurytoma californica; assembly: GCA_035586675.1. Taxonomy (NCBI): domain Eukaryota; kingdom Metazoa; phylum Arthropoda; class Insecta; order Hymenoptera; family Eurytomidae; genus Eurytoma; species Eurytoma californica. Next base: position 25,264,690 of record JAXIUT010000001.1, on the reverse strand, counting down.
AATGTTCATTTTAATTGAGATTTTACGACTGTACGTATCGAATCTAATCACTAAAAAATTGAAGAAAATAAATAAAGTTAAATTTCCAGCAAATGAAGTAATTGAAGAAATTTATATTACCTGGCACGTAACGTTTTTCTCCCACATCGCAAATATTTCATATAGTTACTCCATCGCGTGCATGCCGAAAGCGTCATGTTTTTACGTTAACGCCCAATAAACAAAGACTAATCGCAAGCCTAAGCACGCACTTAACGCACGGCCAACCATAATAAAATTAAGTTATAAAACATAAGTCACTTTCGGTTTACGATTCGCGTGCCTCTCGCGCGGCTAATTTTACGCCGCGAATTAATTCATCCTTCAATAAAACCCAACGCCGCGTAAATAAACAAAAAAAAATAGGTATCCCAGTCCCTAGTCGTACGTGACAGCCCGCGCCGCCAAAGATTAACTCGGACCCGTTCGCGCGGCTGTCAGCTGCTCACGGGAGCCGACGAAAATGGCAAGGCGGCGACGATCCAGCCGCTTTCCGTAGCAACGGTTTCGCGCGTACAACCGAGCCTCTCTCGTGAAAGTACGCGCCGGTACTTTCATTAAGTGTCGTGATAATTTTTTTTTTTCTCATTTTTTTCATCCCGGACTTTACCGATATGTTTTTCGCGGATGGGTCAATTACGAGTTTGACTGACAGCGGTGTCTATTATCTTGGCGATTACACATCGACCAAGCGAACACTTTTTAAACTAGTGTTCGCACTATGAGATGTAAACTTTGACGGGACGACACTTCGCGCTGTGCTGTTTCTTTTTTTGCGCGCGGCTTCCACGCGAGACACTATAGAGGCACGGTGTCATTAATTTTTTTCGCCGTTACAAAACCGAGAGACGCTTGCGTGCTTTGCGTAATTGCGCGCCAAGACGTCCGATCCGTCAACAATGCGCCCGATCCATCCATCAATATTCACCATTGCGCCAGGGGTCTCTTTATCGGGGCTTTCACGACGATCGGTCGAGACGGAAACTCGAAGGAAGACGCCGCGATCGTTGGGCAAATACACGTCGGGCGTGCGAACGCTTTGTTTGTTTTGCGAGATGACAGCCGCGCGGTGCTTCCAGATTAATTAAGATCGGCCGGAGATCGGCGGATGATTGATGAGGCTGTGGGAATTTTCGCGGGGAAATTTTCAGTGCAAACATGTGTGTACGGTATAAGTGATTAATGTACGCGTTTGCTCCTTGGAGATCGCGACCGAAGGAGCGTCGTGTACGATCCTCGTCAAAGGGGATATAAAAGAACTGGCGAAAAAAAAGCGCCTCGTTAATAAGCAGCGGAGAAAGTACGGCGTGTAAGTGTAACGCCCGTCGCGCGATTAATAAAGTATCCCGCGCGTACGAACCGATCGCATAACTTACGGGTACAAAACGCGCTATCGCGCCGATATCTGCCGCGCATTCGGATACATTTTAACTCCTGCGCTAAATAATCAGTGCATTAGTCGATATCTCAGCGACGGTGCGCTCCATTATCGCTTTTTGCGTGGGCTACGCGCGGTTCTCCCGGCACCCAAGGCCGGGTGTTTTTTTTTATTGAAAAAAGGGAAGCCAATTAAATTTCAAAGGCGAGAAAGCGCCTCATTTTCTCCGAGCTGCAACGCGTATCCCATAATGAAGTCTCCCGCTGAGGCCCATTGGTATGGACGCGGAGGAGCTCGCACTTCCTCGTCGTGCTGGACGCGAGATCCCTTGGGAAACTTTTACTTTCCTGGTATCGCGGAAATCGACGCGATTTTCACCGGGCGTTTCCTAGGAATAACAACTGTCGATGCGGAGATATAGAACTGACCGTGACGTTACAGGAGCGTTACTTCCAATGACAGCTGACGGTTTTACCCCCTTTTTACCGTAAAGATCGGTTATCAGAGGAGCGCGTAATTTGAAGCTGGCGCGTTTGTAAAATGTGGCGTCCGATTCGAGCACCTATCGAAACGAGTTTGAGACAAGTGCGCTTAATTAGGTTGACAATATTTTACAAATTTTACCGCGTTAATTAAATACGTGGGCTAGGGTATAAATAATTATTTTATACACTTTAAGTACCGCGATATTCAGAAACTTATCTTAACTTATCTTGTATCAAAGATTAGTAACAAATTGATAACGTTATCTTGTACGTAACCGTTTAAATGTATAGTAATTAATTTTTTCGACTACTTAATTAAATCGAGCACTCCTGAAAATACATTCCGAATGAAAATAGACCTAATAGAATCCTCCAGTTCAATGTCTGGTTAAAGAAAAATTGAAAAACTTACACAGTGATGGTTATATATATTTTCAGTGAAATAACTACGTGTGGTATATGCGATCATAAATAACTGCAATCAGATCAAACGTACCAACATTCAACATAACTCATGTATCGTATTTTTCCATGAAATTTAAATAAAAAGAGAATTAAAGTGAAAGCATATTTGGAAATCGAAATTTTCGTGAGAATCGTGCCGCGGGAGTTTGCACTTTGGCCTTTGACTTAGGCCTGCACCGTAGGGTACCAGGAAGCCCGAACGCACCTAAATTTTATGCAGGTATCGACTAACGCCATTTGCATTTTCTTTATTCTCCGCTTTCTCGCGCTCACGTTAAAAACAAACTTTATCCTATAGCTGTGATAGTGAGAATTTTATATAATTTGACGAGCTTACAGACTATAAATGAAATTTGAATTTAAAATAGGTCGTAAAAGCTTATTAATGACATGTACTCCTCCTATAAAATATTTGCTTCCTATTACGACGGTAATAATTTAAAGTTATAAAGTCAACGTTAATTTTAGAAAATTCTTATATTTGTAAACTTTTTGGTGTTTACATTAATTTACGACAGAAAAAAACAATTTTTTATCGAAAACCAAGCTACTCAGCCGTGAATCCTCAACGAAACTTCCTGCGGCTTTTCCTCGCTCTCACTTTCTTTCCCTCCGCCGGTCTCATCTCGCGTGTCGCGCGCGTTGAGAAATCGACGTTCGTTCTGCGGCTCACGCATCGGCAGACAAATTGCAAGGCACTCATTGTTCGCATGGACGAAGCCGCAAGTCGTTTATCCTCTCTGGGAGCAACCTACACTTGCGGAGCGTCATTTCGTTTAAAAAAGAAAAAAATTTAATCGCTTGTACACCGATGAACGAAATATTTTAATTAAACGCAAAAATACTTGAAAAATGGAAGTGAAAAAAACATCTACCAAATCTAGAACGATGTGCAAGAGTAGTTTCGATAGCTCGCAGAATATTGCAAAATAAAAAATGCGACCGCAACTCATTTTTCACCCGCACGCCTCGGCCGCCCGGCATTTACACGGACAATTAACAAAGGAATTGGTGTTTACATTTCGCGGCGCGCACAATTGCGACCTCGCGAACGGTCCTTTTGAAATCCCTAATCCGATTTGAATCGGCAGCCGCCGATCTCGTCGGTGTAATTTATCGAAAAATCGGCGACCGCTTAAGCCTACAGCACCCTTGCCGGGACACAAAAATAAAAGTAGAGCATCACAAATCGAGTGTCGCAATGGAGTCCCACATTTTTCCGCGAGATCGAGTTCGGCAGATACGGATCCGGATCCGTCGGGTATACACACGCGTACCCGGCGGCTGGCGCAACGCGATTCGACCAACTTGTTAGCGCCCGCGCGCGAAAAATCGCGCCGACGTTTGTTCCCCCGGAATCGAGATCGATCGGGCGCCCGGTAATTTATGGGGAAGAGCCGCGTCGGCCGCGCTCGATTTGCCAAGGGAGATTAGAGGATGCCGTGGTTAACCCGATGATTTACTCCAAGCCGTTTCGGAACTCCTCGGTTTCTGATACTCGCAATCGGTCGGTCTGTGAACGATAATTTTCAATGCAGACGATTTAATTTCGCCGGCTATCTACAGTTAAGTGAAGTGATATAATTAATTTCAACGACTATAGACGTCTAAGAAGGTTATTTTGATTTATTGCTTTTAATTTAGACAATGATTTTGTAATGAGATAATTGAAGCATTGAAGTTATTGTTAACACCACAATAAAATGAACATAATTTTAGTGATATTTAATTGCAATAATTACAATAATGTAATCTATTTTTTCAACGATTTATAGAAGCACTAGTAGCTTTTTTCAGCGACTAACCATTCGGTTTAAAGGTGGCGTATATAAAACTGAGACAGCATACACGTTAGTGGGAAACATTTCAAACTCAGAGTCCACCTGGTGGTAGTTCAAATGGCCGAAGAACTGCGAGGCCAGATGCCCGAAAATTTAAAAACTTTAAAATAGAGGTAAAAAAAAGATCATCAAATATCTAATTATTTACTACTCCTTAATTCAAATTACAATAATTATTATTTAATAATCTATATGGTTTACCTGTAATTGATGGTAATTTAATTAAAAGTCTTAATGACAAAAGACATTACAAATTAACTTCTCATTAAAAATTAATTGCATAGTCATTTTTTTAAGTTATTTGCCATTGTCCGAATAACCCCCCGCCCTACAAAGTCGATTCCAACACAACGAAGCCTCCGTGGCTGAATAAGTGGTCACGCAGAAATTCTAACGAGCGAAGGGCGTCGGCGTACAAAAAGGCGCTTCCGCTCGCTCTTATTTGGCGGACACAAGTCTCTTTCGACGCGGCGCAGTGAAAGAATCGGCGATCCGGTTCGCACATACGCGCGCAGCGGAGAAAGTGGCCGCGTTCGCGTGACTGGTTCGCTCGAGCGGCCGGCGCGCTCTGCTCATCCGCGGCTGCGTGTTCCTCTTTATCTCGAAGCGTGATTTACGTGTCCGAGGGAGGTGGGGGAGGCGAGCGAGTCAAATTTTTTCCGGCCGACCTGGAATTTTCGAAGGTGCGATTGCTCGAGAAAAATCGTATGCTTTGCGATGCGAAGGGCTAGCTCTTCGTACGGTGAAATCTTTTTAAATTGGTACATTCTTGTATTTAGAGAGGCGATTAATATAAACGAGGAACTGAACTCAGACGCATTCAGAATAATAAACTGCACGTAATTAAATGTTTAAGAGAAGTAATTTGCAAAACTTTATTTAACAAGATCTTAATGTGAACGTATTAGAGGCATTACAGCTTCTAAATATCCTTTATAAAACTTGACCTGAGTTTTCTAGAATTTACATCAATGAAAATGAGCACTTCTTGTAAACCAACCAACAGGTAATTTTCGTCGCCTGATGGATTATACAGAATTTCTTAAATAGGATTATTTAAATGTGCTAGGGATCGGAAGTACACCTCCTAATTGGGTGACCTGGGGACTTATGGGGGAAGCTATGTAATTAAGAATCATAACTTGAACCGAAGCACGTTTAAATGTCATTAACCCCCTCTTCGTCTCACTCCCCACTACCAAAATGTCTTAATATTGTAGGCAATATATATGTACAAACAAATATTCAAAATTCATAGTTTTCTGGATCTTCGGTAGAGTAAGGTTCGTTCCCTTGAACAATTTTACTCTGACTGCAGACTACACAACTAGAGAATGTTCTGATTTAAAACATTCAAGTATTTGACACTAGTTTGACGATATAATAAGTGATTCACTAAAGTGTTTTCGCAATGTGTTAGTTTTACTGAATTGTAATAAGTCAAAGTTGATTTTTTTTAACGATGTCGACGAATACGGAAGATATAGAATTAGACTGGGAGAGGGCACTCATGCATGTAAAAGACATTGTTTGCAACTATCTACCTATAAAAGATTTGTACAGCTTGACAAAAGTGAACATGTAAGTAAGCAAAGGATAACGCGTTTTATAAAAATTTTAATTTTTGAGACTTGTTAAAAACTAATCTTAGATGCTGCGTGTTATAAAAATGGAGAACTATATTTAAATGCTTTTTAGATCCTGGCGTAAAGCAGCAGAACGCGAGAGAGCCAAAAGATTTTATATTCTGCATTTGCCCTTACCTTACAACGGTAGCAATCTCGCAAATCTTTTATATGAGCATTCCAGCGGATCACTATTAATTTGCAATAAAAATTTTAAAAAATCAATACATTCATGTGAGTAAAAAAATACATATAAACGGTCCAAAATTGTTCGCTCTCCTATCTCTATTCTACTTATTTTCCTTTATATGTGATAAATTGATTTAATGAATGGTGGATTTTAGTGCTGGGAGATCACACGAAACTGCCATACAAAATTATCGTATTGAAGGTACATGAATACCTTACTACAGACATGGATTTAGAAGAATCAAAAGATGAACAGAACTCAGACGGGATCGTTAATTTGAATATTCTTGGTCTATTTTTTTCAAAGATGGAACAACGAGCTCGTGTCTATATGGCTTCAACCAACAGTGATCGTTTCAGTAGAACTACAAGCATAGGCTTTGAGGCTAAGATTCTTGCCGAAAAGCTTGGCATGAGCAATTGCGAACATCCCAAGTCGACGCTTTTATTATTTGAAAATTGGTTTAATTGGTACGGTGGTATCATGGAACGCGCGCTCCAAGAAAGGTAATTTATTTAAGTTTATTTAAAAAAAAGTAGATAATTTGGAGCAAAGACTCTTCCTTATTAAAGAAAAACTTTGCAAATATATACAGCATTTGTGGAACTCTTAACATTTAAGACACAGGTAGGATTGTAATCTACTTGACTTGATAATTTTGGAGTGTTTAATTATAAATACTGCTTTATATTTGTACGTTGTGTGAACTTTTTACTTTAAAAAGTAATTAATATTTATTTTTATAGTCGTTGGTCAGATCATGTTATATAAAGTCATGCTTTAAATTGTTGGTACAGTAATAATATAACTATACTATTTCTAATATACTATTGCTAATATATTTCCATGTTTTCTTATAGAGTCCAGAACGGTAATGAAATGAAATGTACGTACATATTAGGAGAACAGTTAGTGGTAACCAATTTTCCAAATGAGACCAATGAGGATGATAATATGGTGGCATTGAGAATCTGTGGACCAAGCGTAGAGTCTTGGTCCGTTAGTATTAATCTTTTCGCACAATCCCATTCTATCCAGCAGATATTTCTGGAGTTAAAGGAAAAAGTAGTGTTCAAACGGTTTAGCATCGGACTGCTGCAGTCCCTCAAATGCTGCGTGTTAAACTGTCTACACAACACACATCCGTGCGGCAACAGCTACGAGATGATGCGCACTGCTAAACGCATCTTTCCAGATATTACCTTTGTTGGGTTATTTCATAAGTTTTCGTACCCGATGTACGAGTTGTTAATGGATCCGGAAATAAATACATGGTCTAATGGCGTAGGTAAATAAAATGTGTAAAATTATTAAATTCCTGTGCAAAAGCACAGGAATCAAACTAATTTCGCTATTTCATATTTAGAGAACAGAATTTTGAATGGATTCTAAAATTACTAAAATTTATTTTTTCTATTCAGTTCGTCCACGCAGCATGCCTATGTGCGCAACAGTAACCATCATAACGTACGATTGACTGCAGGATTTTTGCCTAAATTATAATCAATGATTCAAAAAGAGGAAGAGGCCAACATTTTGATAAGAAAATATTTATTTTTTTTAATTCTTATTATGTAGAGGAAAACGGTGCACAGCGGACCACCCCATTAAATATGTTACACTTGGTGTGAAAAACGTTTATTAACAAGTTTCATTCAAATTAAAGCATTTTGAAAGATTATCATTATTACATTGCAATATTACTATATAGAAAAATTATATACAGTAATACTGCAATGTAATAATGACAATCTTTCAAAATGCTTTAATTTGAACGAAACTTGTTAATAAATGTTTTTCACACCAAATGCAACATATTTAATAGGGTGGCCCACTATACCCCGCTTTCCCCATTTATTTCGTTATAGTTTGATTAATGTTCATACACCAAATATACTGCAATGTATCCATTGAATTTCCATACTATCATTAAAATTAACAAAAACATTATCTATGTCGTATTGCATTGATTAATAACATGCTTCTTAAAAAAATTCACGGTACATTCCCATTCCCATGCGCAAAATGCAAAAATTCGTTGCGGAAATAGTTCCGCTCGCTCGATTACATATCAGCCTCGGCGGGCGAGCACAGTGGCCTAGTGTACGTACATACATCGCAGCGTGACTATACACCAGCTTCTGCTCTCCTGTTACGGCGCGTCAACGCGTAGATGCGCGCGTGCGCGAGCAAGCGCCCGATCACCTTCTATATGCTCGCCGTGAGAACGTCTGCGCAACTTTTATCGCCCGGACAATCGATGACGAATGGACACCGGCTTCCGCTCCTTGCGATTTGCTTCTCGTTGCCTTTGATTTATCGGGGCCGCGGGGAATTTGCCCTCCTCCGACGGCTAGTTCCGTGACGTTGCACCTCGGCGCGAATTTCATTTATCCGATCGGGTGATTAATCGAGGGAGGATTAGCGGTTAATTGAATCGTTACTCTTCGGAAATGAATTTTTTGCGAGTAATTTATTAACTGGGCAAAGTCGATGATGGGATGTTTAAAAGTTTTACGTAATGTTTTCGGATTGCAACTTAATTTTTTTTATTAATGAATTTGCAGTTCTTTTATTGACTTTTTTAAAAATGCATGCGATTCTTTATTAATTTTTATATTTTGAGAGATGAGTTACAAAATCACAGGCAACAGTATTAAGAAAAACACAATAACACTAAATTATATTTTTGCAACTTAGCGGCTTAACGAATTCTTAAATTCTGTAAATATGTTCAGATAATTCAACTTTCTTCAAAGAGATCGTATATATTTGGAGATATATCGGAAGAGAAAGGGGCTAAACCCGATTCTGTTCTACAATTTTTCATGACATTTCACTATCATCTGCAATCGCACGCAATTATTCGCATTGAAACTCACATAATCATTGTAGTCACAAAGTTACAGTGATTTATCGTCTTCATTTAATGAAATATTTTAATAATATTTATATTATCTAAGCTACAATTATTTTAAGTGAAATAAAAATGTTTATATCAATTCAATATTTCATAAACATTCTAAATTGGATTACTTAATTACAAAGTATTTTGCGAATCTGATAATACTAATGGCTGTCAAAACACGAGAAAGTAATTACTATTTAGCAAAAGCAATTTAAAGTCTATCATTATAATTAGAACAATTTTCTCCAATCCGGAAACAGCTGTTTCCTGATTTATAGTAAATTATTATCTTTCAAGGTCTAGAGAAATTATAATAATATAATTACCTTGTATTGCAATTTCTCTTCTTTTTTTAAGAAAAAAAGGTATAACAAATAACGTACACAAGTGCGTGAAGCTTTAAACGTTGAATATTTTCTCGAAACATTCCACGCGTTATACATTTCACCTTTACGAGCGAATAATTGATGGGCAGAATTTCGGCATTCTTGTAGTGAAAATAAAAGTGTGTGTTCAAAGGAACGCTCAGAGGGACGATGACGCCTCCACGTGAAAGTGCGATTCGGGCGCATGGACCTCGATTGGAAAAAATACGCGATACTTTCGACGACGAAAATGTTCGAAGCGAGCGCATAAGAAAAAAACGAACTTTGGCGCGTAAAATCCTCAACGAAAGTATTTTTGCTCGGATGATCTTAGAATTTTTAGCAATTCAGAATATCGAAAGTTTAGTTATGCTAAAAAATAGCGTAACGCATGGTTAAACTGAGTAAATAAAGTAGTATCATAAAATTATTTAAAAATGTGTATTTTTTAGAATTAACAATTATTTCTAATAATTTATGATCCAATTATATAACGGGTTCACATTATAATGGTATGTTAAGAATCGAAAAATAGGCTAGTTTTCTATTCGAAACATCAAACTGACTATAAAATTTTAATGAATGATCTAATTAAATTTCTTTGAAACCATTAAAAATTCATTATGCTATATAACTCTATTAAAAGGACTTAAAATAAAATTTACATAAGTTTCCTACATTTTCATGTTTGAATGCTCTGAAAGCTACCGACCGATCAAACTAAAAGAAGTCCGTCCACCGTACATCAGATAATGTTCTTCGCGATTGGAAAGTTAAAAAAGCACGTCTCACTTGATGCGTCTTAGAAATGCCGAAAACAAGCCATTAACTGATAAAATCGAAGTGATTTAATGAAGTGAAAAGTGTAAACGATATCGCAAAAAAAAAAAAAAAAACAAACTAATTGTACATTACTTAAATGAATTTTATGTAAGAGGCAGGTCAATAAATGTCATCCTTTGCAATAAACAAAGTGAAAATATACGAATTTCAAGTTGTTAATCGAAAAATACGAAGTTTTTGCATATATCCGTATAGGAGCGAAAATCTGAGAATGACGTTGTTGATATGGAACTTCACTTTCAAAGACGCGTTTAAAAAATTTATTATGATTAAACTTACGCAACGGCGAACATTTGCATATTACATAAAAACTAAAATTAAACTTTACAAAAATCACTTTGTGCACCAAGCGCGCCCAGCCGAGTTATTTTACAAGATTCCAAAAATAATAGTTCGATTTGTCTTCCGTACGAGCTCGGCAATAATCGCCCACTCCACTTGTAGTTAATTCAATTAAATCCACGGACCAAAATCGTTACACATCTAAAATTCCATCCGGAGTCCCATTATCGCGCGGCTCGCTTTCCTCGGCTCTCGCCGGTTTATCCGAGCGACGATCGCTCGCAAGCCATCGTCGGGCGCTAATAACCGCGCGCACCTACGGACGTAAACCTAATGGCTTCAATCAATAAACGTCGATTAAACTTGTACCGTAAAACGCAATTTTCGCGTTTGAAGAGAAAGAAAAGGAGCGCGGCCGCCCGAGGCCAGCCGAGAAAGGCCGCGTGCGCTCGGATTTATCGGAAATGCGCATCGCGAACGCATTCGTTTGGCCAGGTGCTAATGAGTCTCGCGATCGGTATCGGCATAAAAGCCGAGGGGGAAAGAAAGAGAGGAAAAAGCCCTTTCACGTTGGATGCGTGCACGCGCGCTTGCGCAATAGGGGAATCGGAAATCGCGTGAGCAATGCAGCTTTGGAAAGTATTCTAATGGGTTAAACACTATTGTTCACTTGGATAAATTTTACCTAATTGATCCACGAGAATAATTTAACTGCGTAATTACAGACTTATTTTTAATGTACTTTAAATTAATGTGGATTAATTGAGCGAGGAAGCAAATTCACAATTGTTTCGTACCTGTGGGTCAAGTATTCTGACGCTATACACTGTAAAAAAAAGTTCATTAAATTTAATGAAATGTAATGGAAGCAAAAGTTAAGCATGTACATTAAAAAAATTTAATGAACTTTACATTAAATTGTACATCCTAATT
>JAXIUT010000001.1:25220834-25253236 GCA_035586675.1 Eurytoma californica | reverse complement strand
AAATTTAATGTACAAGTTTTAAATTTCAGTTACGTGCTTAATATTTGCTTCCATATATTACATTAAACTTCATGATTATTTTTACAGTGTAGTGCATTTTCTTATTGGAATAAATAGCAATAATGAAATATCATAAATAGAATGTGATTAAATACACTTTTCCTCATTTTAATGTAAATGAAAGTTAAATTCATTACACGATAATACATCTGTTTACAGTTAATATCGGTGTTATTTTCATTAGGTACAGAAAATAATAGTATTTATCTGTAAGTTAGTACTAGTTCTAGTCGACTGTGTATACCCTAATCTTCCAAATCGACCTTTTCCTATTCGATAAGGAGCACAATTGCCTCGAAATTTTTCAATCGAATAATAACACGAATTTCCTTCTCAAAATCAACTTCTTAATAAATCAAATCGAAATTGCCCTCCGCAGCGCCTTCGGGTTTGGCCCGCGCGACTTCTCGCCGGCAATTTCCTACGATTTAGCGATCGCCGTATATCCGGGCTTTCACCGCGGCGCATCGATCGCGGGGCCCGTTCGGCTCGGGGTCGCGCGATCGCCTCCCGAGATTAGACTCGGGCTACAAGACCGGGGCCGATTGTTAAAGGCCGCGAGCTTTCCTCCTTCGCACTTGAGGGAGAGAGGCTTTCCCGTGCCTCCTTTTTTTTTTATCCGTCGTTTCTACGACCGATGGAGCGATTAACCCTCGCGCGATTGCGACTGAGCGGACTTTCTTCGGAGAGAGCTTTCCTCTGGCCTTAAAAATCGCGTCACATAAGTGCCCCTAATCGATCTGCTATCGGGATCACAGAGATGCCGCGGTAGATTCGAAGCTTTTTTTCGCGCTAGTGGTTTTCGACGTGGGCGTGCTCACCAGCTTGGAGCGATTTCTCGATTAAGCGCAGTTGGATAATCAGGGAACCGGAAGTTTTGATAGGAAAATATGAATATTACAAGGGTTTTATCTGCCTATTGTGAAGTTGCTACATGCAAATGTATTTTTTATTTATTTGTTGAAGCGCTATAACATACTGAAAAGTTTTAGAGAATTTATGCAATAAAATCTCTAATTATGCGAAAATAGATTAAGCCCCTCTGAACTCTAATTGGATTAGTTTTCAGTCACCTCCATTAATAAACTACTCTGATCCAATTTTTACTCCTCATTGAGAAACTATTTATTTTTTAATTAATTAATTTTTTCTGAAATCGAGTGATATTTTCACTGAAATGGAGTGAATAGAGTAATTTCTTGGATTTTTTATTCTTGCAAACATATGAGATAGAAAATATATTTCTAACTTTTTAATTATTTTTCAATTATATTTGAGAACACGATATTTTCGAACCCTTTTATGGCTTTTAATAAAAATACACAACCATACCGAAATTATTTTAGTAAACGAGTCGATGATTAACAGCAGCTCTCGGGTTAAGGTAACGAGAGCCCGGCGTACGAAAGCCGTCCTCCGGAGAATCGATCTGTCAAGCGGTGCGCATAACGAATGCGCACCGGGCAAAAAAGAGGGAGGGGTAACACCCACGAGATGCGGAGTTCCTGCATACGCAGCGGGTAAGAAATCACGCTTTCACTCGCGGCAGCAGGATACTTGGCCTCACAATGGTGGTTTAAATTTTTTTTAAATTAAATCAAAAGGCTGCCGCACTCACTTCGCCGGCCGGGTAGGAAATGAACGCGCGCGTGAAAAATTTTCGGATGTAAATCATTTTCTTTGCCGAGAAAATTACACTCCTCGCGTAATTTCCGTTCAAAAATGAATTTTGAAATGAAGCGAAATAAAAATTTATGAACATAGATATAACTTAAATAAAAATTTTATTGTAATTTTCCTCGTCTGTAAACAATTAATGAACAGTAAAGCCAATAATAGCAGAATTTCTGATGATAAATAATGAGGAATTCTATTTCAGATTTGTAATGCAATGCCATTTGTTCGTTTGTCTGCAACTATTACAACATTTCACTCAATTCGAAAACTCAACAGCGGGGCATTTCACCGTGGAATGTTGGTTTTACGACGCCAATAATTTTTCAGAGTTTAACAGCGCTGAAAATCAATGGGGTCAGAATCGTGGGATGTCCCAACGGGTGAAGAAGAACACAAGTGGGCATTGTGCGCGCGCCTCGGCGATGCGTTATGCAAACAACTTTTGTCGGTCGGCAGGAATTTCTTTTCTTTCTGCGCAAGGGGGTCAGGCTCGTTCGTCAGAGCGAACGCTTTTGACTTTGCGGAAGGGGACGGTTTTTACGTAAGGTGCGATGTATCGATAAATTTTTCGTTATTGCCGGGCGACAAAGTTGCCCGGCTTCCATATCCTTCTTTTAAGTTTTGCATTTACGAGACTCGATTCGATCGAAGTTTAATTTATTCGCTCGTAAGTTACGAATCCGGTGGAAATAGTCAAAATAAAGGCGCGCGTATTTCATAAATTAGCGAATTAGTATCCGCCAGCGCGACATAAGCGAGATTGTAATTCCGCGTTTCAGGATAATTCAAACGTGATCCGGAGCAGTTGCATATAGCGCAGATTATTTCTTACATAAAATAATGAAATCGGTCAGTGCGAATGCTCTCCTCTAAATTTGATCGAAGTATACCGAGAAAATCCCCGAAATAATGGCTTTTGCACAACAGCTCGCTCCCGATCGATGAAAGAATCGCGCCGACCATTCGAGGATTAATTCGACTGCTCAATTACGTGTAAAGGCCTCGTGTAATTTTGCTAATTCACTCGGTCGAGTGGGAAAACGCCCTGGGAGTTCGCGCATAAATTACCCACGACTGTCAAACGGTCACATCCTTATAAATGCTTTCACCTTGCCATTCACCGCGCGATTAGCCGTGGCGATAATGCGGCGCCGCCGTCGCCGTCTAATTGAAAGAAAGTCGCGGATGATTGGGAGGGCGGGTGGAAAAAAAATGCTTAGGCCGGAAAAATCGGGTGAATATTGGATTGGTCTTTTACGTAAGCCGCGGAGCTGTCATCAAGTGTCTGTCTCGGGAGTCCGCCGACGAAACGGCAGCCGGAAAAAGCTCGGGGATTCGTATAGAAAGCGCCGGTGGATTTTTTTTCAGCGGCGCGCGCGATCAATGCGTTGACGGGGCTACCCGGTAGTTCGCCGGTGTACGCGTCGGCCGAATCTCGAAAAAGATACGATTGGAAGATATATGCGCCGCTGGGGTCGATTTTGCATAACGTTTCGTTAATTTGACGTCCGGGCTCGCCGATTTATTCGCAGCGATAGGTGCTCTAATTGCCCGTGGAAAGTGGGTTGATTGTTCAAAATATTGAATAAACATTAATGGGTACATACGTAGCTAAATTATCGCATGTAAACGGCAGTAAAATCTGATGTTAGAAAATATCGCGGTAGGCACTTTTCGTAATTGACAATAACAAGACACTTTTGAAATTAAACTCAGGAATCTTATGCTCAATTGGAAATCTGGAGCACATAAAAGAGTTCATAAAATTAATTCTTATGATAAATACAACTTAATGCGAGAGATTTTTCTCGAGCTACCGAGAAAATATTGTCCCGATCGGCGAGTAATCCTTAATAATGCTTCGTTTAACTGCTGATACATAAAGATTCGATTTCAAAATACTACCCGGCTGCATTCGCAAATTACGTAAAATTAATTCACATTTTTCCCGGCACCGGCGCAAAAATGAGCAATTAAATTTAACGCTCCTCGCATTACATAAAAAGAAATTGTAATGCATCGCGAAAAAAAATATCTCATTATACTGCATTATGCGCCGCAGCTTTTTATACACTACAATAAACTTTCCACTCGCTCATTTTGCAATTGCAAAAGCGGCTGATAAATTATCCGCGTTAATTCGCATCGCCAATCCATAAATCTAGTCGCTCTGAAAGAAATGGCACGATTACAAAAAGAAATCCCCCGTTACCCTCCTTCGACCTATCCCCCCGCGAGGTCAGGCAAAAAACAAGCGCGAAAAGAAATGCAACGCAACAAGGAGCAGCCGCGACGAATCGGTATATTATAATAACAGTATAATGCAAGTTTATAATGTCGCTACTCGCGCGCACCGAAAAAGCTCGCGGCTATAATCCTCGCGCGCATTGTCGCGGGATCTAATGACCCGTGGCGAGCGTGGGTGGAATGCAGCCGCGGCTACCGGCTCGCCTCTATTATGCGTGCCAAGGATCGCGAGTCACGCTCGCGCGACCGAGCGGCACCCTCGGGCCGCGAGCACGTGGAGCGCCGGACAAAGCTCGGCGCCGCCGCATTAACTCTTCGAGTGCCGATAATGCCGAGGGTCGCCGCGAAAATTCGTTTTCATAAAAGAACCGCCGCCGTTAATTGCAAAATAAAAAGGAGAATTGATGCTCGGATGGTGCAATATTTTAGTTCTTTTTTTATGCGATTGCAAATGTTGCGTTAAATGATTGTTTAGCGCTAAAAATAGTTTACTTTATTTATCGCCCTACGTTCGTTGCGTGATTAATAAAGGTATTTCATAAAATTCCGTTTTCTTTTATTTATAATAGCGCGTAGTATGTTAATTAGCATTTTAATTTTACTCGCGGGAGTAAATAAATGACCGCTTTTAATAACGAGTAACATTACTTATGAAAGTTCTTTGTTGATAGAGGAATGCGAGGAATAATGAAGCAAAAGCTTGAGGATTAAATATCATTTTACCTCTTTAGCATTTCACTCGTCTTTCCGACAAGCTTGCCATTCTTATCTTACTCCTTGAAAAATCAACTAAGGAAGTAGCAAGAGCACTTGGTTGTGCAACAGCTGGACTATTCAAAACTTAAAATTTTTTACAATAAACTTTTATTATATCATCCTAAGTAAACAATGAAACTTAGCTTCTTACGTAGTCGTCAATTCAAACTACGGTGGTCGATTAAATAACCAACCTCTCGCCTATCTTAAAAGCACTTAAAACGAGAAAATGACAAAAACAAACAAATCCCTCAAACTAACTCGGTAACTGAAGTTTGTTGAAGTATCTTAAAATTTCGAAAAATCCTTTCGACGATGATATGCGATGATGACTGGGATATTGTGCTCGGCCATTTGTTCGACGGCGCGATCGCACTGATAATCATCAGACGTTGAAGTGAGCGCAGAGGGCGGTCGAATTGCTATGCGCAAGAGCGATCGTCGCACCGCGATTCGTTTTGATTATTAATTCTCTGTACTATCTCGTATGATGGACGCTTTCTTTCAACCGGTCGAAAGCGATGATTTCATTGATTTAATTGAGACATCCCAAAAGAGCCGACGGATTGGTGCTTTCATCTCTACAATTTTATTTATAGAATAGAGAGCAGAAATGATAAACAAATTGACAAAAAAATTGATTTTCATTTTGCACGAGTTATCTCTATAATTATTCATTAATCCCGTTTCGAATGATTCACTTTGTTTGTTTAATGAAAACTGTACCTCATGCTTGTGGAGACGCGCATGTCGTAGTACGTATATATAGCGGTATGCCATAAAAAGGCTAGGACTGCGTCCTTGTCCCATGCATTCTTTCTCGCGCTTTCCCAAGCAGCGACGAACCGTTTTTTTGCCACCGCGAGGAAGGGCACGGCCTCTTCGTTTTTCCCGCGCGAGTTCTCCATCCGCTCCACATTCAGAGCTCGAAGACCTCGGCCTAGCCTTTTTTTGCCGACCGTTGACTAAAGAGATTTTCTTTCACAGAGAAATGACTCAGAGTGGAACAAGTATTATGGTTTGTTGTTATTTTTAGATTATGAAATTTTACTGTTATTTACAAAAAAAAAGTTAAATATAATTGTTTGTGTAATTAAAAAAAAGTAAAGGGTGTAGTAAACGATGACCCTGACCGACGCCTATGAAGATTTTTTTGCCAATTAGGCACAAACAATACGTGACTTCTTTTGTTGACGTTTAACGATGCTAGTCTTTTAAATGGGAAAACGACGTACTTAAAGATGTGTACAATATGCGCACCGTTGCGACACCACCGTTAGACGTTTTACATCTGGAATTGCAACAATATTTAGTAAAAAATAATAGCTCTATGTAAATATTTATTTCTAAAGTCCATTTGCATAAAATAATAACATGCCTAGGATACTGCGGTGTAAAAGTCATCCTTTAAAGCGTACACATTTTTTCGCAATTTAAGCACGTTCATTAACAGTAATTTCTTTAAAAAATGTACTTAAGATAATCATAATTTCTTTCTAGAATAAGCATTATAATTTCTTGCTTAGCATTTATTGAGTCGATGGTTATTCTTCCCATAAATCACAAAATAAGATAACATTTATATGTAATTAAATCAATACATTGTTAAAAAAAATAGTAATTTGAAAAACATTTCCATTTTTATCCAATTAAAAAGAAATAATAATAGTAATAATACAGATTATTTCCTAATAACATAAAATTATTTTGCGCAAATTCTTCTTCATTACCTAATGAAAACTACACAGCAGTAAAAAGAAACTCGCTCCATCTACTACGCGCACATTGGAATCATAATCCATCGATCACTCACTGAAAGGCCCCAGCGCGGGGCTCAAACAAAGCGCTTGAAAACGAGCGGCGAAAATTTTTTCCTCGCGGGGAAAATCAAACAGCGCTCAATCACGCGGCCGCGCGAGCACAAGCCGCAAATTGCCGGCCGGCAATTTCGCCCGCAAGTTGGAAAAGCAGCGATGGCGCGCGCGCCTTCCGGTTTCGCCCGGGGGATAATTGGCGCCGCGCCGGCTTCTCTCTCTATTAGCGCGGCGGACCCATCGGCCGGGCGGGATCTAATGGTCGCGGCCCCCGGGCGTGCGCGCCGGCTATTTCCGCGTCTGGGAAAATCGTATCGCCGCGCGTTTTATCGGCGCATCGACTGCCCGCGCCGGCTGTATAATTTCGCCGTTGAATTAATGAAATTATTTGGCGTAATGCGAATTTACGGACTGCCCGCCCGTCTCGGATCGCGGGAATGATCTTTAGCGCCGATTTTTTCCCTCGTGATTTTTCGCTCGGTTTGGATTGTCCGTCGGGGGAACGCGATTTGCAGTTGATTACGTGCTTCTCGTTGTTTATTCTGCATTAGGACACGTAAATTCTGGGAATTAACGATTTTCTTTTCTTTTTTTGTTGCAGGTTAGTTGAATGCATTACGGTGCTTGGCACGTCTTATGTGAGTAGCTTGTTTACTTTACATTTATTTTGGAAAGGTATAAATTGCAGTTGCTGATTCGAGGGAGCTTTTTAAGATGCTAACAAAAAACGAATGAAAACACTTTAGCGTTTTATCTTGGAAACTTTTATGTTTGCAAATTTCATTTGGCATAAATCAATTTAACCACGTATTCGCTTTATGTACAAAAAAGTCATTTCACTTTCACATCCTCCTAAGTAAAATGCAAACAACCTCTATAGTTTACACTATCTTTTATTTCTTTAAGTACAGTAAATAAGTAGAGAGTATGTATCTGAATTCAAAGATTGTTTTTATTGTTATTGTTTTAAACTACATTTTTTAATTAATAAAATTTTATTCAAGACAAAAACAAATTTGAATGTACACTTAAAGTTCTTTAACGTTATTTTTGAAATATATTTTGTAATTTGTTGTATTTTTCTTACAAATTAATCAAGTAATTTTTCAGCAAACAAAATTTGCATAAGTGAAACTTTTATTACAATATTTTACGTCCACTAAAACGCTACATAAAAGCGCGCCAAAGGATTTTCTCAGACTCTCGAGCGCATCCCATTTCACACGGGTAGTCGTAAATATATCGCGCGCGCGATGCTGGATCGACAATGGATCCCGGAAGTTTCTCGTGTCTCTCGCGTCTGTCGCGGCGTCGACGAGGGACAACACCTCGGAGAAAGTGCACCGGGTGCCCTCTTCGCTCGCGTCCCCCGGGCCGTTCGTCTCCGCCGATGCGAACAATATAATCGATCGGGTGAAACGCGGAAATCGCGGATAAATCGCGGTCCCCGCGCGCGCGCCGTGAGATACGGCAGCCCTCGACTGCGAGCGGCTGGAAACGCACGGTAAAATTGGAATTGCTAAGCAGCCATTCGGGGTGATCGTTAGATCGAGCGGGTGTTTCGGCTGGCGAGAAGTCGGTCGTTTTAATTGATCGATGCGACGGCTTGGCCGAGGTGACAATTTTATGGAAGACCGCGCGGTATCGATCTGCATTGGAAGTGAAATTCAGCTGTTTTGAAGTGATAATTTTGCGTTTTATTATTGGAAATCACGTAATGCGAAACTTGTATTTTTAATGTATTTCGTTCTTAACAATATTTATGGTTTAATATAAGGAAATGACTGACTTTTAACGCGTGATGTAAGAACCTACAATTTATAAAATATACCGATATATTTCACAGATTTTGCCATATTTTACACGCCACATCTCTATTTTACTTGCTAAACACGTTTTGTAGATAAAACTAATATACGACATAATTGCAATAATCATATAACTAAAAGTTATAATAATTTAATATCGATCCTCTTGTAAAGTAAAGATCACTTCTGGAAATTTATCGAATTCCCAAAAGAATTTTAACTAATTTATAATAAATTTATTTTAGATTTGCTTGTAATTATTTAAGAAAGTAGCTCAATTTCGAGTTCGAGATCGAACACTTTCAATGCGATAGATTCATCCATCGCTTAATTTATATAAGGGGATTAGCATAAGACATCCACTCATTGCGACTGAGACCATTATGATCTTTCACTTTGACGGCACGTGAGGTTTTGCGGTGGTTCTATTAACCGAAGTATTTTCAGCTCCACCGATCAGCAAATGTATTCGTAACACATCGGCAAAAGTGTGTCAATCTGAAAAATTTCGAAATATTGTACTTGTCTTTCCAAGTCCCTACGAGAGACACTATATAAATCGATTCGTCAAGTTCCAGCGACTACCCGCCTCCTCGCACAACCAAAATTTAAAAATAACTTTAACCTGATTTAATTAAGAATGTGCAAGGTTCGCGATTCTCCGGAACCCCGCAGAAAAGAAAATCGGCATGCCTTGCAGAGCAAACGGCACGGTCTCACGCATCGAGAACTGGTTCCTCTGCGACGCGCGCATCGTGAAAGTGCCATCGAACCCGCTCCGCGCGCATTCGCGCATTTTTCTGTGCTCTCACTGTCTTTCTCCCCGACGCGCGTATACGCGTCCGCGGCTGACTGTCAAGGCCAATGCGCCCGACGCGACTGGCCCGCGGGCACGCGCGACTCGCGTCGTCGATCGCTTTCGATCGGCGAACGCACCTCGCTTCGCCGGAGAGATATTGCCGTGTGGCTTTACGCTTTTAGCTTCTCAATTCGGGAGAGCGGCGCAACGATTTCTTAGGCAGTGCGTCATTTTTTGCGACGAAGTTTAGCGAGAAAAACGCGAGTTTCTCGGAATCGTAGTATCCACTTATTCTATTGCGCAAGAGAAATTTGCGATGCTTTGGGGCGCGTTAATCTTGCATGCAATATGCAGAAATCGAAATGATCGTATTGTAAGGAAATGCGCGTAAATTTGAATGTATATGGATAGCAATGGGGTGCGCGAGCAAGCTTTGAGCTTGCGTAATGAACTGCAACCATAAGTTACGTTTTATGACAGTTTTTTTGGAGCATCGTTCAATTTACAGCTTCCTTTTTTTCCTTGCGATATTCGCACCGAAAATAGAAATCGAGAGAAATTCCAGTACACGCGCTACGTATTCAGTCCGTTTATAGGCAGAATAAACAAGAGATTTCACTTTTTGCTATTGTCGCATCGACCTTGGAAAGCTTGCGTTGCGTCAACGACACCGTAGAATTCGACCTTGTGCGTGCAGAAAATAACAAGGACTCGCGCGGTTAGGTTAAACAACCCCGAAGAACCGGCTCTAATTGACTCCACGCGTTCACCGCCGACGTTAGTGAAGAATTGCTCATAACAGCCGCGTAAAAGCATCTTCAAGTGGAAACAGGCGGATAATCGATGAAAATTTTATACTTTGATTTAATACGATATTGTATATAATAATTTTAATTGAAATATGAAATAAAAAGTTGAGAGGTATATGCACGTTTTTAATGTCGAGAAAAGGTAATTGTCTGCATTTTACTCATATATGTTCAGGTTTGCGAAAATTATGTTAAATTATTTTTTATTTTATCTTAATCCAGCTAATAAATTTCGAAAAGTCAAGATAAGATGTAAAGGCTACTATTTAATAACAAACTGATGTCATTCCAGTTTTACATTAACTTTAAACTTATTATAATTACTGAGAAACTGCATAGGTATTTAGAACAATTTCTTGCAAAAAAAATAATATATATGATATCTGATTCTAGTGTAGTATATAAACAAATCTGTATAAGATCATATCTGCCGGAAAAGCACATTTGACGCATTTTATTATTCCATACGGTATCAGAAAAACAATCAATAAATAATGCTCCAATTAAACCCGTGAAATCACTTAAAGAGAATTTTTTGCAAATTACAAAAGTCAATGAGCGATAAATAAGTCATAAACAAGCTCGTAGTCGTATAATATATGCACAAGTCAACGGCTTAAAACCCCGTCGAACCCGGATTATACATAATTGTCTTTCGATATATTCAAACGACCTGTAAAAGGTCTCAAGTAACGACGTCTCAGCAATTAACTGCAATCGCGCTCGCGGGGATTTGCAAACGGCTGCGTTTGCGCTCGGAGCTCTGCTCACTCTTTAGCGCGGAGTGTAACGCGAGATCGTCTCGCTGTTATAACGGCTTTTACAACCTCCTTTTTTTACGACGGCGGAAAAGTAGGTTTTCAGAGAAAGAGCGTACGCAGAAGTGCCGCGCATTGAGGTTCAAATGATCGCCTCCTAGTGTTATTCCGTCGTAAAAGTGAATGATTATTGAAAAGTTCGCTCGCTGTTTGTTTTAACAATTGATTTTTTATCCGCGCCGTTAATTGCACACTTCGTTCTCCGTCGACTTATGGTGTTCGTAAACATTTCTCGTTTGCAACTGTCAGTTTTTCCAGGCTTTTAGCTGGAAAAGCACGAGATAAATCTGTAATCGATGTTGATTTCTGAATGTTCGCTTACTCCCCTTGTATATCTTGTGAACTTTCCTGCAGAAGGTAAAAATAAATATCACCCACATTGAAGCAAAATCAGTGAATCGTGTAACTCACGATCGGCGGCCGATTAATTAGACACCGGGACGTATGAATACGACGTCCACTCAGGCTAATTTCCCCCTCGTAAATTTCGAATTCCGCGCTCCCGAAGAAATTTCTATCTCGCGAAATAGGAAGAATATTCGGGCGCCAACCGTCAATCCACCTCCTCTGTAAGCTAATCCGCCGTTTTTCCTTCGTCGGCGCAGCATAACCACCTTGCGTAACCCCTAAACCTGCTCCAGCAGATTGAAATTGCTCCCTCGCGAAACAATAAGCCGCTAATTGATTTTAATCAGACCCGCACAATGCGACGCGGAATTTATTAATTTCCATCGATCACGCGATTTATACCCGAAATAAACAAGATAAAGAATCTCATAATTGGAGCGGTCGGATCCTCCCTTCGGGAGAAAGTCGTCCGGCCTGTACCACCACACGTAAATTAGGCGGAAGTGGTGGTCGCGTCCTTAAATGGCGATCGTATGCAAAGTCCGGTCTTCTCCTCTTCTCGCTTGAAAAATCGCCGGAGCTTTCACTCGCGTCGCTCGGGCTCTTAATTTGAAGCTCTCGCTCCTTTTGTCGTCGCTTTTTTTCGACTCACCGGCTTCATTACACGCGCGCGGGCTCCGTCGTTACTTTCATATTTTTACGACCCGCTCCCTGCACAGCCATTGTTCGTCGGGAAATCGAGCCTCAAAGTAATTACTATTTCTGAAAAATGATAGCCCGATGAATCGATGCTCGGAGAAGAAAAAAATCATTCGAAAGTATAACTATCAAACCATTCGTAAAGTTCCCTTATCACGCTCGAGTCCCCGATCGCTCACTTTTGCATCCCGTCGTAATGAAGTCGTAATTTACGAAAATGAACTATCGGCTTCCACTCTTAAATGCCTTCGCGTGCGCGATCTTGCGCAATGATAAAATTATTCAAATATAATAATTGCCGTTCGATTCGCTCGAAAAAAAATCGAATTCCCGCGAATCAAGCGCGGGGGGGATAAAAAGGACAAAGAAATGCGGGGAGTGGCGAGCCGCGGGAGTGACGAGTCTCCCACGATCCGCGCGATCGTGATGCCCGCTTGATTTTCATACGCCATTATTAGGCTGCGAGTCGCGTCCTCCACCTTTTCTCATACGCGCGCCTACAGCGATTCGTGATATACACCCAGCGCCTCCTCCGAACGCCGCGAATGTTCGCCTATCGCGTGTAATAGACTTTCGAACGCAGTTTTACCGAAGCTCCGAGCATTGTTCCATCGCGTGTTGCTAACCAAGCTTGGATTTTTTTTCTCCGCGCTTTAGAAATAATGAAGAAATTTTAGAGAAAAATTATGGGCCACCAAAGACACTTTATGTCTTCGAGTTTTTTTTTAATTATGCAGTGGTAACTTATTCGATTTTAGTTGCGAATCGTTCTCGAATGTCATTTAACACGGCTGGTTTAAGAGACTATAAACTATTTGATTATACGATTTGCACGTGCGATAACGAATTAATGTATTATAAATATGCGCAAATTTTTTGAAAAAAAACCGCTTTACAGACGTCACGATGTTGATAAATTTAGATTTAATAAGTCATAATTACCGCGGAGTTAATTTGTTATGAAAGCGACACTTAGGTAACTGAATGGACGAGATTCTAAAATAACATAATTTCATTTACGACAGTCATTACGTTATTTATCTGCAGATCTAACATTCTTCTCAAATCATAAATACTCACCGATATATCGTTAACAGGGTATATATCCTTTAATTGACCTTTTTGACCTGGAGAAATAAGATTTAGAACGAATCAGAAATTAACTGGTTCTCTATACTAACATTCTATTTTACAGAAGTAATTATTTCATTTACAACTGTAGACATCGGTATGCAGACATTTCTGCTTGTAAGTAACCTGCGAGTCAGAAGAAAATGTTGATTAATGAATTGAAATTTAGAATTATTGTTTGTCAAGTTGAGAATGCAAATTCTGTCATAAATAAAATTTGCAGAAAATGCTAAATTCTAGAAGAATAAACTCGATTCTAATTTATTCAAAATTTTCTCTTGTCTGAACAAAAAAGTGAGATATAATGTTTACAAAGAACTGTAAAGCGCCAAAAACGAGCGGCCGTTGAAGCGAGTAACGGAGACAGTATGGGGGGGTTTGACGAGTGCACACTTTTTCCCTTTTTCGGACTCGCCTATATCAGCCATTAAAATGCAGCCCATACCTTGTCTCAATTTCTTTCTCTCCGCGCTTGCCGCATACGGTCATATACCGCGCGAGCGGTTGCCGGGCGAAGCATGCAAATAGAGCGATAACCGCCTTTATAAAGGCTTCTTGTGCTGCCGAGCCTTTCTTTACGAGTACACGTCTACACGTCGAGGATGCAGGAGTAATTGCCATGATGCTGCCTCGCATGCGCACGTGCACCTCTCTGTACATTACCGAACAAAAGTTTTTCGTCGAAATATTCATCCTGTGGTCTACTCTCTAAATATTCAAGTCTCTCGATTACACAGAATTCCGTAATAACTTTATAAATTTACAACTAATTGATATAACGGTGATTAAAATTTATTGGGCCGAGAATCTTTAAAGGGATCCTTTTCTTTTGGGCCTACCAGAATTAATCAAAAAGTTAACAAAAATTTCCAGCTGTATAAAAAGGGGCATATATACAATTTTTTGGCTGGAAGTACTTTTCTTGCTGGTATAAAGCTCTAGAAATGAAAAATTTAGTTTTCTTAGAAAACCGAAGCATTAATACGTAATGCGCAAATCGCAAGTCGCGGCACCTTAAGGACCAGGCGCGATGGGGATTTATTGAGCAGATCGGATGCGCGGAGCGCGAGGAGCCGAAGCCCGCGCGAGATTAAGTACATAGGCGATAAAATTGCCTGTCCCATTAATCGGCCGTAAAATTTGTCACCAATGCGGCAGTCGCCTACTCGCGACGCTGTCGCCGCGGGAAAACGTGACGGCGCGCGCGCGCCCGCATAAGTACAGTCCCACCAGGCCGCTACAAGCTGCGCTTTACGATTCTTTTTTCTTTCTCTTGCCTCTCTTTTGCGGCAGATCGCGACGAGCAGAAGAATGCACTTATCGTAAATTTTCCCTCGAATACGTCGCGGCGCTTTAGTTCGCTTACTCACTGGCCGAGAGCCGCGGGAATTTTTATACGCGCGGAAGAAATTACCGCGTCGAGGTTTATTATGATCTCGATGATTTCCGGCAAATTTTTGACGAAAAATTTCCCTTTTAAGCGCTCGGGTGATTTTATAAATTTTGAGCTTATCGGCGAGATCGGCTAGTTAGATATTTATGTAATAAGAGTAATTGACTTTAAGTTTTTCGGCGTAACGAAGTAGGCTGAGTTTAAAGGAAAAACCGCGTCATTTTGTCAGGCGTTTAAGAGTGCCGCGCGATACCGGTAGCTATTTATATGAAAATTTCAGCCTGATTGGAAGATCAGGAATAATTTATTGTGGTTACACGATGACTTAATCTGCACTTTCGAGAAATCAGCGGCTCGTTGTGTCAATTTATTTCATTGCGACCGCAAGACTGCAAACGGCATTTTTAGTCTTATTGTTATTCAATAAACGCCGTCATAACTTTGGCCGATGAGTCGTTACTTTATTTAACCAGTTTTCCATTAACGTCTCAATTTATCTAGCGTTTACTCCCCTTTTACGAGATGAGCTAATATGCAATTTATATGCGTAATTCGAATGGTTAGAAATAAAATTGATTAGGTACTGTGTATTGCCGCTGAAATTCAGACGATTTATAGTCGCATCGAAGTTATTGACGCTAGATAACATCTCAAATTATAGCCATTAAATTTTATTGCATAATTTTGTTATAGATTTTTAAATTGTATTCACATAAAAATGATTATATAATAATTTACACTAGTTTGGACATTAAATTGAAGATAAATTCTCATGATTGATCTTGATGATGTGCGTCGATACAACCGTTAAAAGTATTGAACTTTAAATCAATGCAGCACCCCTGTTTTGCATATATTATAATTCAGAGTTTGCAGACATGCGTAAAGTTATGTAACTACCGAATCAGCCGATAGCTCGCGTAAAATTCCTAGCAAATGTCATTTTTAGTAAACCTGGAGACGAATTTCACCCAACTCCAGTTGAGTAACGCGTCTGCGTAGCCCATCTTCGAAAGACTTTCGAGCGTGATTTTGCGCACTCGCGAATTCCCCGTCGTTTTTACCTCGGCATCGATCAGCCGCATCATCCGTGTGATGTTTCCTCGCGGCGAGCGACGGAATTACCGCACGGACAATTTGTCTCGGCCGCGTGCTAACGACCCGCGCTCTCATTAACATCGGCGCATCACGGCTCTTCCCGAATCCGCGCTTTTATGTTCTGTCCCCCCTTGCAAAATTCGCCTCGCGGGAGAAGAGGCCGCGCGTAACGCCGCGCGCGGTGTGGAAACGGCCAAATCGAGGGGAAATTGTTGCGGCGCGTTGCGACAAGCCACCTATCGATTGCTCGCCTATGGCTGCGATTTTAGCGCTGCCGTTCTTTCTCCGCGCACAATCGACTAGCCGGGGCTCCTGGAGCATGAAGTGTGTGGATGTGTGTTTTTATAGTCTAATTGCAATTTTCGATGTTTCGCCATTCGGTTCGAGTGGATACCCAATTTGTTACCGGATGAACGCGACGATTGATGGCGGTAGTTATTAAAGGCTTCCATTATAAGCCACCTTAAATAGCGCTTAATAATCGCGACTGGCTCTTTGTGAAATCTCGGTGTACTTTGATTAAGTTTCTTTTGAAATATTAAACTTTTGTTTATTAGTTAAATCCTATTCTGTAAAGATGAAGTGCTGAAAGTCTTACCACACGAATAGTTCGTACCATAAAAAAAATAAGCGCGTACCTCAATTTTTATTGTAGAAGCGCAAGAGTAAAAGTTACAGAATGTAATTTTCCCAATCTTTTTCGCATAAGGCGCTACACTTTCTTCATAGATCATAAAATACTTTTTCACGTCACATTATTCTGCGATAGATCCGAGAAAAAGAGACACCGAAATTTGCGGTTAGGTGATTAAAATTAATCGCAGCTGCTCTCCGTTACGTAAATAATGTGCACTTCTTGCTAGATATCCGAAACAAAACGCAGCGATCTGTGCAGATACCGAATCATGCATGCGCTTTTTCACCATCTCGAGTACACCCGTAAAATTTAGCACTTTCTCAACGGAACTTCCCTCCGCTTTACGAGCGCCAACACGTAATAACGCTGATTGCTTTTCTGGGCGCGTGTAACTGCTTCGCGCGAATTCACGGCGGATTGAAGGAAATGATTTGGATTTTGTACTTTTACCGGGAAATCTTTTATTAAAAATGATGATTTTTCACTTTATTTCAAACGTACCCTAATAACAGATTATACTTCAATGTTCCTCGCAGCATTTTACATTGTACGCTGCTCATTAGGCATGTTTCCAGCGATACTTTTGATCGCGAGAGATTTTAAATGATCGGAGATCGTGACTCCATACAAACGTCGCGGGGCAAGCGACAATTCCCCGGTAAATCTGAAAAATCGGCACGCGCCGTTCATCGATTCGAGCCACTTCCTCGTTCGATAAACGTGCCAGCAGAAAAGCGCACCTGATTTGCCATTTGATTATGTCGTTCTGGCCCCCATAGAATTTCAAAGCGAGCCGCCCGGTGCTCTGGAAAAGGCGACACTTTTGCCGAGAGCCGATCGCGATTTTATTGAGCCTCAGGGATTTTTCCTCTCTTCTCCGCTACTTTTTGCCCCGAACCCTAAGTGCTTCCCGTACACGGCCGAAACGTACGGGGCCCGTTTATGACGAAGCTACGGTGAAAGGATTTTATGGGATTCTCGGGACATTGATTAAGCGGCACCGAGGAAGCGATCGCTTAGAAAGTTTTACCTCGCGACAAACTCACGCGGGGGGGAAGAAATCACGGCTTAGAAAGTGCACGCGGTTTTCCGCGGTCCGACGGTGTGCCCCCAACAATGCGATTTTCGACAGGAAATTTGCGAAATACGCAGCTGCCGGCGTAAATATTTATTACGGGCGGGCAGTAAATTTCCAATCTTTCCTAGGAACTGGGGAGTATGACGCACCGCCGGAGGAGCGTCGGCGTCGTTTCTTGTGCGCGTAAAAACGGTGCTTTTGTTCGATTTAATTGGGGACGTGAGTGACGGGAAGTTGGGCAACTTTCGTTAACGCGAAACGTTTTGCCGCATTAATTTATCGTGCCGTAAATTTATTGACGCTGACTATTTTACAATGGCGCGTCTGTGAACTATATATACATAAACCATTAACAAAGTATTGTGTCGGCGATGTAAGGGCAGTCAGAAAGCTTCTTGCGTGCGCTGTACCCACCCGACTGAGCTAATTAATTTCTAAACACCGTATTACCCAGCAAACGTTTAAACAATGCCGCGAACAGTAAATTTTTACAATTACCTTTCCATTTAACGATGCGAAAATTAACTTATTTTAATTACAGACGAATTAACGTAAAAAAAATGTTTACAAGTATTAATTTGTTTTTGTAATGTCTGATTTATTGCCAATTGTTTATCTATTTATGTGGAATGAAAGTATACTGGAATACAAAAATTTACCTAATGTAATTAAGTGCTATACCTTTAAGTAAAGCTAAATGAATATTAGATGATGCAAAAGTTAGTTTTCTTGCATTTACATATTCACGATTTTTGAAACTTATTAAATTAAGTTTTTTTTTCTTTTGTTACAGGTGGGTTACACTAACGATCACTTTACTAAATCTGGTTGGTCACGTAAGTCTGAGGTGATAATGTTAAATTTACGATGATTTATATAAACATAAAAATGCATAAATTGGGTATTAAATTAAATACCTTGTATCACCGTGCTTTTTTCGTAAAATCCTTTCAATAAGTAAAATGAAATTTCTTAAAAATATAAAATAATTTTTTCCTGCCATAATGCACTATTACAAAAGCCGACTAACAATCTCCCATCATGAAAAATAAAATGAAAAACACGCCGACTGTAAGTATAATAGCATAACCATCAATGAAGACGTCACGAGCGCCGAGGGGGCAGCCAATCGGCGCGCGATCGCCTCGTCATTGAAAAAGGAGGCCACGGGCCGATGCACCGATGCCGCGGTATTAGCGCTTATTAATAATGCGCTCGGCCGCGTCGTTGCGAGGGGAACATATTGCTCGGCTGCACGCGAGTTCTGCCCCCCTCGCGCATTCCGCGAAGCTGAAAAATATCGCCGATGGAAGATGAATAATGCAAACTCATCCGCGAGTGGGATGCACCGCGCGCGCGCGTGGCATTGTGCGGAATATTGGGAAACACGGCGGCATTGTCACTTTCGTAATAATATTTTACGCGCCGCTGGATCGATGGGCCTTCGCATTTGCATGCGCTGATCTTTGCTGGAAAACGCGGGAGGTTTCTTTTTACTTATCTTCAATTTTCAGATAAGGAAATGCTAAATGGTACATGTTTTCTTCGAATGGAACGGTGTTCAGAGTTGTACTTGGAAAATGTATTTTTTATCGATTTCTTTGGATCGCAAGAATCTTCTTTCAAATCCGTTTACTGACGTTCTATAAAGAAATTTTTTTAACTTTTAGACATCAAAGTAATTGTTATATCAAAACGCTTTTATAGCATACACAAATTGATTTTGATTAATATTTTATACAGCGTAATTTATGAATTCTTCATATACTTAAAAGATATAAGAGTATTTTCTTGGGTTAAAGATATAATAATTATTTTGTCAATTTTAATGTTGTTGCTGAATTTATAGCTCTATCGTGTGAAGACAAAATCTCATGGAAATTTTCGTATGAAGTTACATCGAGATAAATAATAAACCGTACCTACTAAAGCCCGATGAAAATACATAAACTCTGAAAAACGGTATTAACCATAAAAAGTAATTGCGCTAAAAATTGTGATAACTAGCTTGTTTACGTTTAAAACAATTTGAAACGAATGCAGATAAGCCTGGAATGGAGAAAAGCCGCTAATCTTCGCAGAGTAAATTAACATCAGTGGGAAGTGGTCATCCATTAAACACGCAATCTAACAATCCTTTCTCTCCGCGGCAAAACTCGCGGCGCACGCTTCTTACGCGGCACCGCGACTTTTAAGGACTCGCAGATTCTTCGCACAGGCACAACGGGTATATCGAGAGCACCTCGCTAAGTCGGGAAACGCTCAACGCGTTTTTACCCGAGCCACTTCCGATATCGCTGGCTTGCACTCGATCCTCGAACGCGCACTTTTTCAATTTACATCACCTCATTGACGTCAGCCGGAACGACAGTGAAAGTCTAGCCTAAAGAGAAAAAAAAACAAGTCGACTCGATGGCTGCGAGTGTAATAATCGACCATTATCCGAGCGATAATGCGAGAGCATAAATTAACGCGGCGAACCTTTTCTTTTGTTGCAGACGGAGCTCCCGTGCCCGAGCAGGACAAGACGGCTTACGAGGTACGTATACACTTATGAAGAGAAAAGCACGGATGGAAAATCCAGCATCACGCTTACGAGGACGGACCATTGGCTTCACTTTTCGCCGGTCTGGATTAACGGAGAGAGGAACAATAATACGGCGGCAATGGGATTGGGTAAAAGGGATCTCTCCGCTCGGGCGAGCTGTCGATAAAATCCGGCGCTCGATGACTCCCACGAGCCGTTGATCGCTGCACAAAGGAATTATACTTATCGCTGCATCGTCCCGAAGAGACTGTTTAACCTTTGCGCAGCGAGATCACCGGGCGATTAGAGCAAGGGATCGCCGAGGGTAACCGAGACGCGGATATTCGATATGGCTTGCGCAACCATTTTCAATTGTATCAAGTTTTTTTGGATTTTTTTTTCATCAAGCTTATTTTTTTTAATAATTATTTTACAACTGAGATACATCGCCTTCGAGAAATGACGTCGGAAAATTGTTGCTGTTCATTTTCATAGGCACGAGTGTTGCATTCACGAAAATTAGCCTACCTAGTAAACTCAACGATGTCATAACTGCCGTAAAACTTTTACTCGAATTACTTTGGCAATAAATTATTGTTAAAGTATTCCTCGTAAAAAAATGGATAATCTCTCAATTTGCAGTCCGGTCGGTTACGTTTTAACGCGCGTAAATGTCACTCCAGCGAGGAGGGAGTGGGGGATCGTTATACCGTGCAATCGACTTTTAACGGCCTCGCTTTCCGCAAAGTGCGCCAAATCACGGCGGTCCGGCTATCAAAAGTAAATTAAGCCGCTCCGGGCCGTACATCAATTTGGCCGCCGGCAAATTTGCTACCAGATCTTAATGTAAACGTCGTAACTGCGATCCCGGAAGAAGAAGAAAACGCCGCGCGATCCTTTTATCGTCGAATCACTGACGAATGCTTGTACTCGACTTTCTTACTGCGGCGAATCATGCATCTCGGGATTTCTTTAGGATTCGTTTGATTCTTATATAATTATCGTTGCTACACTTCGACCCCCTTATGCACTACTAGCAAAGTTAAAAATAATTTTATGTAGAAGTGGTTAATTAGGGTTTTAAATTAATTATTCGCTTATAGATTGTCTGTTATATTCGTAAATTGTCAGTATACATATGTGTACCTTCTTTACTATTATATTTAAGACTTGCTATTTTCTGTCGTTTCATTAATATTGTAATATTTTAATTTTTTTATTTTAACTTTAATATTATTCAAAACAATTTTATAACATGTACGTACAATAAAATAATTTAACGTTTAAAATATCTTATCTTCTTATTTTATCTAATTTGACTTGTACATGAAAATTCAATTTTCTTTTATTAATAAACTGACGCCTCCTTTCAAAATTGAGCTCTCCAGACTTTATATTATAAAAGAATAAAAGAATATAATGAATTCAACCGATTGATGAAAGCTCGAATGCGCGAGTAAAACACTGAAATTAAACTCTTCCCATTGCAGGATTTCCTCACGGGCACGATATGTGGCCGGTAGTGCACTTCCATCTGTAATTATTGAACATATCGTAACTCACGCTTGCCCGTACATTCAGCGGGAATCTCGCAACGCGTCTCTCCAAATCGCCGCGTCCGCGATCTCTCGAAAATTGTCTGATCGTTCGCGACGATAATAAAATACGAGAAAAAGGCGCCGCGCTTCCGACGCGCGCCTTTTCTAAAACGAGAGGAAGGTGAAATCACGAGTCGAGCATTAGAAGGCAGTTGAATAAACGACGTATTCTTTTCCCGTTGCCGTTGTAATGAGATAGCGGCGTCGAATAAAACTCCGCCGGATAATCCCGCGGTAATGGCGCGAGAAATTATTTATCATTATTCGTGCCGGCGCGGAGCGAAGGTGCGCGGCAGCGGGACGATCTTATCGGGCGAGGTCCGCGGCGCTTGATAAAGTAATTTGTAATCGCGATAGTCGCCGCGAAGAAAGTTTAAATTACTGGATTGATTTCTAACGGTTTTTCTCAATGCGTTACGGTCACGGCAATTTTTTCCCTCCGCAGCGTACTTATGGTACGGGCAATTCGCAATTACCATTGACTCCGATGAATGAGGCTCATTGAAATTTACGATTGCGACATCAGCTTCATTACCGAGCCATTTGAATAATCGTTATAAATTACTTTCTATATCAAACGGAGGGATATTATCCTCTACCGTTGAATTTTCAACATCACTTTTTTTCAGATGACTTCATTATAAATTACTGTTCGAAATTTTACTTCCTTTCGTAAGAATCTTTCAGCCATAATATTTCCTCGTAAATTTTTGAAAATTTTCGCATGATTTATTATCTCTTTCAAGGCTTTAAATTTAGGCCAATTTTAGCATGCACATAATTAGTTTCATAAAACTGCGTTTTTTATCTATATTTACAGTGTATACCTGCAAAACTTTATTAAAACGTCTCTGCACGAAAGAAACACCGAGTGTCAGTCATAAACAAGTAATTCGCAAAATGAAGTTAGGACGACATGCCTAGGGGGTGATTAGGGTTATTACTCGGTCGGCAAATGAGTCCAGCTCGGTAACGAGGGGTCGCCCGGTCGCATCGGAAAATAAGGGCCCGAACGTCGCGCGCGTAGAAAGGCGCTGCGGCGTTTCACAACGGCGCCGCGGGGCGAGCCGGCGCGCGATTTTAATGCTCGCGGGGGGAGTGCATTGGCTCCGAGAGCACTCCCGTCGCGCTGTCACTGACCTGACACATTCGTAACAATGCCTAGGCGTGTCCGTCGGTCGGCGCGCCGCTGTCGCAACCCGAGAGCCGGCGACTGAAAGGCCGCGATATTCGAGCGTGGGCGGGTCGCGCAGGTGCTGAAAAAATTGAAGTGAACACGCCGAGGAGCCGACGAGTGCGTTGATCGTCCAATTAAAATCTTAACGAGTTTTGCGTCGAGAAAATGCGAGGGGTTACGGTATTTCGCGACCTCGAAGGTGTTTGATAGTAGGGTAGAGCTGCGAGATCCCAGAGGATTTATGGCTTTAACTAGAGTTAGTTTGTACAAGGTTAAAATAAAGTAGCAGAAAATTAAGTTGTTAGCGCAAAAGAAAATGATATACATTACAGTCTTGTAGCTAAAGTAATTCATACTCCGGGTCAAGAAAATGTAAAATTTGAATTGTGAATTCGTTAATATTGAATGGAAAATAATAAAAAATGATGAATTTAAAGCACAAATTGTCTCTTCTAGGATTCCGTAGCAGCAGCGTCGGAGACTGGCGGAGCTGAGGAAGCGTACGACGACGGCGACGACTCGGATATGTACATGGAGCCGGACGGTGCGGAGAGCACCCAGACCGCCTCCAGACACGACGCCCAACCGGAAGCTCAGCAGTCCTCGTCTCACCAGCCTGACTCGCCGCATCAGGAGCAGCCCGAAGTTCAGCACACGTCCGCCGCACCCCACGCCCGCGTGACCATCGTGGCCGTCAGACCCGTCCAGACCTCCATCCAAGTGACCTCCAGCGAGTCCTCCGAGTCGTCCAAGACCGCCGAGCCCGAGGAGAAGAGCCTCGAGACCGACAGCCAGAACTTCTTCCCGTCGTTCGCCGAGCTGTTCGGCAACCACCGGCTGCCCTTCACCGAGCACCAGCAGCAGCAGCAGCAGCAGCGCTACCGACCCAGCCGCTTCCTCGGCTACTTCCAGCGCGACCGGCCCTACGCCGTCGCCGCCTCCTCCAACAAGGAGCCCGCCCTCCTGGGCTCCGGCAACTTCGGCGTCATCACCGGCGGCACCTACTACCCCGAGGAGAAGGAGAACGACGAGTACAGCATCGACGAGACGGCCTACAGCCCGTTCTACCACGGCCGCGGCCGCGCCAACTACTACAAGAACCCCAAGCCCCAGCCGGTCCGCCCCGGCGACTTCTTCGCCAACTTCCGCGACTTCGCCGACATCACCGCGCCGCCCAAGTCCAGCTTCTCCCACCTGTCCGTCGTGTACGCCAACAAGAACGGCAGCAGCGCCACGCGCCTCGAGCAGCCGCGCAACATCATCGAGACCCTGAGGATGCTGGAGGAGCAGGAGGAGCAGGAGGCGGCGGAGGGCGCCGCCGAGGCGGCCAGCACCAGCCCCGAGCCGCCCCAGAAGAAGCTCAGCCAGGGCAAGAGGAAGCTGCACAAGCTCAAGAAGTACCAGGAGGAGAAGGCCAGGAAGTCGCGCATGACCGTCGAGCCCCTCCTCGCGCTCAGCTGAACGCCGAGCGCCCGCCGGGGGGAGGCGCCGCGAGACACCGACAGCGTTAGGCCTCACACACACACTTCTCTCATCTCACTCTTCGTCCGGGGGCAAAGCGCCCCGGCGTTGCGGAAATTCGACTCGAGCTGGATTTAGGGGAGGTTTCAAGCGCGAGTTTATCGGTAACGGACTCGCGGAAACTTTAATTTTTTTTTTTCACCGTAACTTAAATACGACGCATCATCATTTCTCTCGTTCGCGCTCCCGCGTGTTCAGGTGCCTTTTGACAAACGCGAAAGTTTCAGAAGTGGACTTTTTAGTATTTTTATTACGGTTGACGCAGTTTCATTGAAATTTCGAAAGTTCGCGAGGCATTTATCACAGGCGCGAAAAAAAGAGGCGAAGGGGCGAAAGTCGCGATGATCCGCGGACGGACAGAGTTACAATCGGTATATACGGGAGTAAGCGGCACGCGAGCGAGCTCCACTTTCGCGATCCCTTCTCTCTCTCTCTTGTCCATGATATACCCGCGGCGCGCGATAAGAAAGCGACGGCGGCCCCGGTGATTTTCTCGCGCCGGCGGCTCCTTTCGTTGTGCCGAATTCGAGCGATCGAAACGAATTAATTTTCCTTTCAACAAACACTTAAGCGACCGACGCAAAGACTGAAATTTTTATTCATCTTTCTCGTCAAAGAGGATAAAATTCCGCTGGGGAGACGCAATGTTTTTTCGGACGCGATCGCCGGGAGCACGGAGAAAGCAAATCATCGCATCTTTGTAACTTTTTTTTACTTAGCGCAGTAGTGTAAAACCGAAAAAATTGAAAAAAAATGACACAAAAAAAAAAGAAGATGCACGATCTTGCCGCGAATCGGACTGAAGACGTTACTCGCGAAGGGGAGCAACTCGTGATAAAAAAAAGATCGATGGATAGAACGCGACTGTCACGACGTATAAGAAATGATCGACCGTCACTAATGGGACTTAAGCGACGAACAAGCACGTCTCGTATCTCCATTTTGATTCTTGCGCATCATAGCAAGCGCACGTTAATGTACGACGTAAAGATAAACCGAGGGAAAAGAAACAAGGTAAAATAGTAAAAAAAGAGGGAGGAAAACGACTGCAGGGGTGCAAAAAAAAAAAAAATAAATAAACGACTAGTGATGGAACACCAAGCGGGAGCTCCCCGCTGCCCTTGGAATTCCATCGCTACGACTGACCTTCATCGGGAGACAAGATCTTGCGGCAAAGTACACGCTAGAGCGCGGGCGCGCGGAAAAACTCATGTAACCGCTCAGTACGTTATCTGGATCATGGGAAATGCTGCTCTTTTTATCAGATAAATGTTTGTGTTTGTTTTCTAGCATGCTTCAATTTTTCTAATGCTTGACACTAATACGCGGTATAAACTTTCATCGGGGATTTTGTATCATTTACGTGTACACAGTACTCGACTTTGTTCTTAAGAGTACTTTGTTAAATCGCAATTTTCAAAATTATTCAGTTTTTGAAAATTGTGTATAACGCTCGCCTCTAGATGAAACATCTAAACGCTCGACGTAAGATCTTGCATGTATTGTTATTTCATTTGTTGTTGACTATTGTAGTGATAGACGTAGAATTTATTTGTGAATCGGAAAAAGAGAAAATTTATAAAAAAAAAGATACATAATTATATATATATTCGAAAACGAAATGCTTCACCTCCCATTGAGGTGGTACCGAGACAGAAAATGAATATAAAACGTATTACACATAGATATATATGTACTTCTTTTGTAAAACTATTCTCCTCTTCGAGTGATTTTTCATTCCTAAAAAGGCGAGAGAAGGAAAACGAAGTGTTCAGTATTACTCATACGTTGTGATCACCTAATAAATCAAAAGAGGCTTCTTAGACCTGTTCAAATTTGACAAATCTTCAAATAATTAATCTTTCAATCCCAACATCAAAACATTTTGATTAACCGCGTCATTTGAATAATCTTCAATCGAATAATTTGAAATTTAAATTGTACTAACATTATTCAAATAATCAAACGATTTGAAAAGCCTCTTTCGAACTCGCAAGGCAATGTTTCCGGCTTACCGCGCGTCTACTTGATGTGCTTCTTCATCGCGTTAAACATTTTGCCGATGCCCTCGTGGACGTCCGAGAAGGAGGCCTTGCAGTCCATCCAGGCGGGTGTGCTGAACACGTCGTATTCCTTGCAGTGCGTCACGCCCTTGACGTCGCGCTCCTCGTGGCAGGCGCCCATCTGCTCCAGCTTCTGGATCGCCTCGGCGTACGGCCACTGATCCGGAGGGGCTGCACGCGATCAGCGCGTTAGTTCGATGGAAAGTCACGAGAACACATTATGTACTTTAATTTTTAAATGGTAATTTTTTGTAAATAAAACACTTATAAAATAATGCCTTTCTTAAAAAACTTATTTTCTCCTAGTATTCATGCCTCGAGGATCCTTGTATTTTTCTTCTTTTTTTTTTTTAATGAAGCAATTGTTTTATATTTTACTTACATGACTTTCCTAATGTGATTCTTACTCCTTCCAATACTTTGGCAACGAGGACAGAAGCAATGCACATGGAACCGATTGGTTTACAGGCACAGTTGAAATCTTTTATTGCTTTTATCAGATCTGGATGTATGATACAGTCACTGCCTTTCGAAGCAAAGTCGCTCCTAATTAAAAATAATGCACTTATTCAGTTTTAATAAAACGTAAGATAAGCAAATATTTCATTTATGTAGTCTAGTTGAAAGAAATAATCGATCAGAAAAATAAAATATCTCCGTCAAATCTTATGACTTTCTAAAATTAACGGTATATCAAGTTTTAAAAGAACAAAAGGAAGTCCTACTTCTTTGCAATTACTTTTAGTCAATATCTGCTTTGAATTCTATAAAGTAAAAAAAGTAACCGATCGCTCACAAAGTCCTCGCAGCGCCAAAACCACCAGGGATCAGAAGGGCGACGTTCTCACAGGGACTGCATTCGCACAGGTGCTTGATTTTGCCTCGCGAGATTCTGGCGCTCTCGATCATGGCATTCCTTATCGGACAGTCCTCGACGTCTTGAGTTAAGTGATTCACCGTCGCGCAAATGTTCGTTGCGGGGGCGTAGAAGTTCGGGACTAAGCCCTTCGAGGTAATGTGAATTGCTGCTGAAACCGCCTCCGAGACTTCCGTGCCGTCCATAGCTCCGCAGCCGCATAGTATCTATTTGACAGAAAGACCTTTTTTGAATTACTTCACTTTCTTTTTATCTATTAATTATTTTGATTTAATAAAAATTAATGCAGTAAACAAAATTTGTGCTTAGATTCAAGTATTCGAAAGTTTAAAATTAAACGGATAATCAAATCTAATTGAATGGCGTGATTGCATAAGATAATTGAAAGTGATTTAAGTTGAACAGCGACTGGAAAAAAATTTTGAAACATTTGCATTATTTTCGCCTTTGCCCGGCGGGATAAGAGAAGCAAGAACATTGATCACACGGTAGTTGAAGGTACTTTCAGCGGGAGTTTCACACAAGCGTCTACTTATTCGTGCCCATTCCGAGAACGCCTTTTCATTCCTCCGTTCGATTTCATTGATTTCCTTTTTTTTTACCCACAATTCAATCAACCCGAGTACTTACGAACAAATTTCGCTGCCTCGACTTGTAATCCACCACCGAGGGAATTGGAGGCGGACGAGGAAGGGGGGAGGGGTGATAAAATTGCTCGAGAGAGCGCGACAATGAAACCCACGGCGAGGCTAAAAGAATTTCGCGGGAATGGAAATCAAACTCTGGGGCAAGAACACCTACGGGTTGCAAGAATCGATCACATTGTAATTTTACGGCAAGAGTTACGATAACGAGCCGGGGATAAAAATATTCGCGCGCCCGAGGAGTGGCGAAAATAAACAAATAAAAGCGCGCGCGACCCCCGGGGCAGTCAATTATCGGACTTTCGCAATCGACGCGGGCTTTGTTGTTTTGCTTGAGGGATGCCGGGCTCGTCGCGAAATTTTGTTTTCGCATAGGAGATTCGAGGTACGATTTGTATGGAAGATTTTGGTTACCAACCACAGCTACGCCCTTTTGACATTTCTTTTTGGACTTGCCCTTCTTCTTCGTCTCGCAAACTTGTGTTGTGTGTAGTAGGTTAGTTGATACTTGTAGGTGAAGTTTTGGCACATTTTTCAATAATTTTAGATGTGACCATAAAGGTAGCATTTTTTTTAAGCAACGCTGACAAAATTACAGAAGGAGCATCACTGTTCACTGAAAATTTTTATTATTGGAGCTTAAGAGTAAATTTTGCAAACGCGAATTTCTTGTAGTCAAAACGTATAACCTGAATTTGTCAACTAAAGAATTATGCGTTCGGATGCAGTGCAAAACAATTACACATATATTTAAAAAAATCAAATTTTTCCTAAAAAAGATCAAATACTTTAAATCGTAATATCAGATGCCAGAGCAAAATGTGAATACAATCAAGTATCTTGTTTAGAAAAAAGTATTTATTTTAATAAAATATTCTTTTATAAACTTTAAAATAGAATTTGCAGTACTGCATTTTCTTTTATGAAGACTTACATTATACCTAAAGCTTGCCTATTAATCTTAATGAAACTTTAATGTATGAGTGCATTAACTCAAAATGAATTTTTTAAATTTATAATTATTGTTACATTTAAAATATATAAATACGCAAATCGCAATTTTTTTAAATTTTTCTGCGTTTTAATTAATTTATTGTCTTGATTTTTTTCGAAAATACAGTGTCATCTAGCGATCACTAGCAGAACAACGCGAACTTACCATCGTCGGTAACTTTGAAATTCTCATTGACTTACCCACGTGCGCTCTCCAAAGATCGATCGCAACTATATAACTCGACGCTTTCCCTGTTTCCATTACCTTCTACTTACACCTTTATCAAGAAAGTGACTCGAAAATTATCCTGCAGAGGGCAGCAACCGAAAAATTCGAACTCCACGCGAAGTAGGAGAAAAGTTCCGCGGGGCTTAAACACACGCATTGGCTTCGGAGGCCTTCAACTCTACTTTACGACACGCATAAACCTTTATTGTGCTCTAGGAGCAATTTTTGCTCAGACTATGAATATAAAATTCATAATTCGCCGGGTGCTTCCTGTCAGATTTATGCGCGCTGCAAGAATAAATTTTCGCCAACTCGTGTTATAAAGAATGCTTCCCTAGTAAGTTCTCCCGGTAAGCCTGTATGCGAGAAAATTATTTTAGATAAGCACGTGCAGGGTGTAATGGTAATTTGTAGGGAATATAGGCAAGATATTGGAAGCGATAAAATATTTCATGGAAATTCTTTTATAATAGTATTTTTTATCGATATCGTAATAAACCTGTTGGAAATCGTCTAGCTTTCTCCCATTAGTGCAACAATTTTTTTTGTATTTTTCCATTTGATGGTCAGATTGTAAAATACTTATTAAATATATACAAAATTAGATGATTTCCAGCAGCTCCAATAATATGAAAGAGTGAAAATCTACTTTGAGGTATTTTACTCTTCCACATTATGAGATAGGGAAGTCTCGAAACAAACAGTACTTTTCTGATGCCTCATAAATATTTCTACCTTAAGGTAATTAATCGTATTCTATTTACAACACAAACTATTTATCATTGTTTGAAACCCTTCAAAATCTTTTGATACCCATTTTGAAATAAATGGTAGTTTCCCGTCACGAGCCGTTGTAAAGAAGCCGCGGTAAATTTTCATCTCGCTATCGAATATGGAAATGCATCGTTCATCCCAGCGCGCGCGCACTTCGCAACTTCCAGTACGCCCGCGACGAAATGAGTTATACACTGGCGGCACGGGCTGACGTTGGAGCTTTATTCTAATTATCAGCTCAAGACGAGGGCACCCAGGAGAGCCCTGAATTCGCCGCTCCCCGTCTCACCTCGACGTTGTCACTTTCTTCAATCCCGAGCTGTCGCATAATCTTATGTAAATCTCGAGCGCGCCCTTATGCTCGCACGCGTTACCAAGCCCTTATCGTCCCGTCCGTCGGCGGAGCCTTGATTTTCGGACGGCTCGCCGCGAAAGGGAGCGGAAAAGCGAATTTCACCCGGCCGGGGACGAGTTTGTTTGCGCTCGCGTAAGCGGTGAATCGGACGGCCGGAATAGTTGCCATGGTAGTAAAGAGCGAAGTATTTTCTTGAAATGCATTTTACTGGGGAGCGTTATTTGGAAATGATGAGTTTTCAAACTGTCACATGCTGCAGTTTTAGTTTTAACTAAAAAAAATAGGTCATAAAGAAGCTTGTTCTGTGTATCGTACGCATTTGTAAAAGTATGATTGTACAAAATTAATTTATTCTATATACTTTGAAGAATCGTCATAAGTCAAATTGACGTACTTTTAAATTCCCCGGAAGATAAATATGAAATTTGAAAGAAAAAAACCAATCGAGTTCTACGCTCTACTTTAGTCTCAATATACTGCGCGTATAGTGCGTATTACGTTGAAAATTTCCAGATTCGTAAAAAACATAATTTAAACAAAACTCTGTTTAGTTTTATCAAATTTGAACACCTGAAAAAAGAAAAGAAAAAGCAAAATAAAGCAGGCGAAATCGGGTAAATTTAAATTTATGTAAACAGCTGCGGGTCGGGCTTAAAGCAGATGCAAACGGTTTGCGGGCGTTGATCATGTCGCGCGTACGCCGACGAAAGTATCAACGACAGATAACGGGATATCAGCGCCCAGGCTCGCCCTCGTCCTGGAGAGAGGAGTGCGAAGGACGAAGTCTTGGCCGGGGCGAGGCTGACGCGCGCGCACTCGCGCCGAAGGGCCAGAAACTGCCGGCGTTGCGGAATTACTCGGCCGGGTCTTCCCCCGCGGGACAGAACTTGTCCTCGACAATTTCAAACTTATTTTAACATTCATATAAGCCTCCCACCTACTCCGAGCGCGCGCGCTCCCAGGCCCCGCCTAGAGAGAGAGAGTACTTCGGTTCGCGACAGTGCCGAGCCTCCACCTTTTTATCTTCTGCTCCGGCGATGTCTATTTTACACTTTTTTCTGCAAGCTCTCGGCAACGGTTTTTTTGCCTTTGTTTTGGGGTAACCTTCTTGCGCGCCTTTTACTCGTCGTCGGGTTTGCTATTTTTTCGCCGTTAGGTGAGCTTGTAGAGTTCTAAGTTGATATTTTTAGCGGTAGTCTATATTCACATTTTTTTTGTAATTTTACAGTATGAAGAAAAACAATGTTCGTACATTAAAAGTCGATACTGATTACGGTGTACTAAAAAAATTCTTATGCACAGAAAAGCAATTTTTTCGTAAAAAAACTCATTAACATAATGATAAAAACAAACGAAATTGTACATAACACCGCATAATTACCTAATGAATCATTTTTTCCCTGATCTCGCACTACCATCAATATCTGGCTAATCATCCTTCAAGCGTGTCAATCAGAACCGACTGCGCGCGTAAAACTTTGATGAGGCAACCCGGCCTCCGAATTCTCCTCTCCTCGAACATATGAAAAACGGATTCCCCGCGACTCGTCTCCCGACATCCACGCCTACGAATAAAAATAACAAAATAAAGAGAGAAATAAATCGCACGCCGAAAGGGGGAGCAAAAAAAGAAGAAGAAACCAAGCGTGCAGGGCTAATCAGCGCGGCTCAAGGCGGTTATGATAAACGATAGGTGGGGTGAGG
This sequence comes from Eurytoma californica, assembly GCA_035586675.1. Classification (NCBI taxonomy): domain Eukaryota; kingdom Metazoa; phylum Arthropoda; class Insecta; order Hymenoptera; family Eurytomidae; genus Eurytoma; species Eurytoma californica. The sequence continues at coordinate 25,221,602 of JAXIUT010000001.1, read as the reverse complement.
CGGACGACGCATCTAACTATTTATGCCTCGCGGCCGATGGATTATTAATGACGTGCGATGCAACCCTCGCACGGGCGGATTGTCACTCGCGCGCGTAATAATTCGAGCGCGAGCGTAATGGGTATCGATGCTCGGGTCCTTCACTATAGACATGTTTTAATTAAAAATATCAATAAATCTCAGATTTTTTTACTAAAGTGTTTTAAAAATAATCTTAGTATTGTAACTTTTGTTTTACGTATTTTATTAATCATGCATTTATTATACAAGTTAAGTTTCAACCGGGCATATGCTATAACTATAAAACTGGTGCTATTCATATAGTGCAAAATTCTTGGAGCTATACGTCACATCAGTCAGGACATGTACAGACGGCTCTTTCCCAAAATACGAAGTAACGTTCCACGAAAGCGCATGAATTAAATACTTTTTTTCCGCACTTGTCTTTACAATACTGTATATGTTCTGCCTCACACTTTCTCTTCGGCGCGTTTTTTTGATAGGTAGCAGCAACATCTATTCAAAGTATGATAATTTAAATTAATATTTTTTTAATTTCAAAAGGTGCAATTTCAGTCTAATTTTATCACCTTAAGGGACTATGGGACATATAACCGATTTTCTTAGTTATTTACCTGAGAAAAAAAAAGAGTTTCGGATTAAAAATTATATTTATATTATAAATTTATATTATATAACATTTTTTACTCATTTTTATCCAGCTGGAGTCATAATTCCATCTGAAAACTAAGATATGAGTTGTCGAAT
>JAXIUT010000001.1:25200826-25220734 GCA_035586675.1 Eurytoma californica | reverse complement strand
AATGAGATAACATAAATTATCATAAAAAAATCATTGCGTAAAACAAAATTAAATAAATACGGAAAATGACTACTTTGAATTATTAATGAGCTCAGCACTCAATGAAATGACAGTCGATAATAACAATGAACTTCCTGGATTACGAAAACGGTTCATGTGAGCACAGATCGCGCGTCACCCTAAGGCATGTGACGCACGTCGCCGGAAGGCGCACGGCGCTCGACGCCAGCAACGACTGGGGCGACAAATCGCACGAATTCTGACGTATGACGCGCGCTCGGCACGAGATTGGCGCCCCTGAGAGACGCTGCTTCATTCAATTAGCCAGCCAGTTGCTCGCGCGTCGCGTCGCGTTTGGCCGACGTCCTGGCAGCAGGCAGCCGTCATATCCTGCACCCCGGACGAGGCGATAATGTAACATGTCTCGTGATTTTCTTGGCTGCCTTCGTACCCCTTCGAACTTTCGTCGACCCGAGGAAAGTGGCTTCGGAGATGAACTCGTTCTCACTGTTGCTGGAGTGTCAAAAGTTTCGTATGAAGAGGGGCAAAGTTATATTCGTTTCTTTGTTTTTCAAATTATTTCTCTACTTTTAATAATTAAATTTGATGTCGACATTTTTGTTTTATCGCATTTCGTTCAATCGAGAAATAAGAATTTTCTGAATTATTTATTTCAGAACTAGATTATATCGAAAGTATTTATTAAACTTTAGTTACCAAAAATTGACACATATAAAAAGTGGAAATGACGATTTCCAATGCTAGACTTGTGCAATCTCATAAAAATCACATTGAATAATAAACGGGTCCCCATTCCGTGTATCGTTTTCAATGACATACTACAATCACCATGTTGTATAATGCAGCGAGCTCAGGTCGGTTATTTTCATATCCGAATTTATAGAAGCTCCCTCCGTCTTAGTGGTTATGGCGACGGCCGGCACGGCCTCAATCTGTGATCGCGCGGGGAAACATTTATGACGACGTAACTCGTTTAAGCCTCTGGGGTTCGACCGCGGCTGACCTCGGTAACCAGGTGTCCCGAGCTCGGAGAGTTTCATCTTATCAATCGATGCAATATTAACGAGCTGCGGTTCTACGATTATCAATAAATTATACTTTGCGAAATGTGAACATCAGGGAAAATCTTGTATCGTGATTAAATTTCTAAATAGAATGAACTTTCAGATTATGTTATGTATCGTTGTGCATTTTTTATGGTCTAGAATTATTTAAAATTGTTCTTATTTAAATTCTTATGCCTCGTCTAGAGCAGTAAATTCAATATCATCAAACTTTTATTTTATCAGCTTGTGAACATCAGTTTAATATTTATAACACTATTGGCATAAAAAAGCATTTAAATTAGATGAAAAAATAAAATAAATAAAGGCAACTTGTCGATATGAAATGATATTTGATCAAACGTCTAAAGCTACAGCGTGTATCATTGTTTTCACTAATCAGTAGAAAAGCCAGAGATCGGTCAGCCATTATCCTTTTTAAAAAAAATCTCAACGTTTAGTGTAAATAGATTCTAATAAAATGATATACCTTTCAATAATAAAGCCTTGTATAAAAAATCGTAAAATAAAGCCTGAAATTAGTTGTAAAACCTCGGATCATCCATCGAATAATGAGTGAGCGGAGCGATATCCCGCGAGCTTAATCACGGCTAAACCGTGGCGCGCGCGTCCGTACTTACCGATCACGAGGCGGATGGCCGGGCGTGCATCCAGCATATATACGTACGGCCGGGGATTTGGAATTCGGGGCCGGGCCCCGTGGGAGTCCGGCGGCGAGGCCGGTCTGCGCGCGCTCCCCGGGTTCCGGATGAACGGCCGGGGACGTGTCTGAGGCCTCGCCGCCGCGCTCCCGCTAGTTTTGATTCGCCTCGCGGCGCGGCCGCCCTGACGGCGCGTAATTGTTCGCTCGTCCGCTTCTTGGCAGGCCGATTGCCTTCGCGCCGAGAATTTCAAAGTAGCCCGCGCGATTTTCGCCGGGGCCGCTCGGCGCGCCTGCGGTGCGACTCCTGCCGGCGTCACGCCCCGCGGAAAGGGTGAGAAAACGACTGGGGAAACATTCGTGATTTCGAATGGGAGTCCCACTTCCTTGCCACGAATAATCCCGAACTTAAGTAGAATACGTTGAGAAAATAAAAAGTACAAGACAATAAACAAGCACATCATTACAAATCATTTAAACTTTACTTTAGGTTATGAATAATTGAACTGGAACTTTATTTTGTATTTTTTTTTTTTTATTTACCCAAATAAAGGTGGGAGTAAATTCCTGAATTATAATGTTTACTAATACACTTGAATTAATCAGAACAAGGTGTGTAGAATGTAGGTTGAAGCGAAAAAAGTTACTAGCTAAATACTTATTCGAATCCTTTATACAAATTTAGCCATCGAAACTCGTCCGAATTTCGAGCATTTTTTCGAAATCGATCTCAACTGGTCTGGATTTTCCAAAAAAAAAAGAAAATTTCAATTGTGTTTTTTTCAAAGTTAAATGTAGCGCTCCTGAATCCTCCAATCTTGGAATAAATGTCACAATGTAGTTTTTAATGATCATAATATTGGATTGTATTGTTTAATATTGCAGACACGTGTATTCCTTTAACACTTAAACCTAAACGCTGAATTACACGAGATTTAAAATAAAATTTCTCTTTACCTGTGATTAAATCAAATATAAAACTTGCTCTAATAAAAACTCGTTCCCAGCATTACAGAGTTAGACACTGGCTAGTTACACATCGGGCAGCCTTTAACGCCCTTTAAAAATGTTATATCCCCCCGTGCGAGGCCGCGTCAATTTCAACCTCGCACCTCGGCGTTTAATAGCGACCAGGCCCCAGTGAAAGTCTCGTCGTGGCCGTGACTGGCCGGCGAGGAGATTCAAAATGGCAGCGAGATGATTTTTTCCCCGAGAGCGAAACGAGCGGCGCGGCCACTGCCTGCTGTACGGGAAACGAAAAAAAAGAGCGAGCGAGCGAGAGCTCACCCGCTCCCGGGGGAACCGCACGCGCTCGTATTCCCGCTCTCTCGTTCGTTATCGCCGGCTCGCTCGCGATACGTCGACCGCAGATCGCTTCTCTAATTTTCAGCGCGATCAAACATTATTTTCTGGCCGCCTACCCTTCGCGCGGCCGAACGAAGTTTCGCCCGGTAACTGATATTGGGAAGTTTTTCGTTTCGTCGGGGATATAACTTTTCCTCGGCCGGATACCCCTCCCCTACCCCCGCGCCCATTCGCTGTCTCTTATTCTTCGGTTTTTATGGTTTGTTTTTATCCGCCGTAGTTGCTTTTCGGCTTTTCGTACTTTCACCAGGTATTGCGTCGCGCGGCTGCTGTGGCGGAGAAACTTCGAGCCGACGCGGGGACGGAGAATAGCTCACGCCTTATCGCCTCTACGACCTTAAAATTCTTTTTCGTTTACTTTTATTACTGGAAAAATAAAACGATCGAATATTGGTTTCAAGATTTCTTTAGATGACACAATTATAATTAAAGATAAAACTGCGTATGTGCGTTTCAGTTAAGAATTGCTTGTGCAATATCGAAGCGATGTATATACTGCGGAGATATAAATTTATTCATTGAGCGATATTTTTATTTTTTGCGCTCGAGAACAAAAATAGAACTGCCTTGTTGCTAAAAGAAAAAAAGAAGTGTGCGCGATATAGAAATGCAAAATAATTGTTAAACCGATTAAAGCGAAATCTCGAGTGGAGCTTGCAAAAATTTTAATTATTCAACTCTTTCTACATTGCGTGCTATCAACTTTTTTAACGTTATTACAAAGCAAGCCCGCGCTCATTTGAAATTTAAAGCAGCGACAACTTGGACCCGCGGCTGAGAAAAAGAAAATCGCACCCGAAGCGGGGAGGAGGAGTGGCGGAGGGAAAAAAAAAAGAGGAGAGCGCGAGCGAGTAACGGAGCAAAAATTAACAATCGCGGACTTATCGGAGTAAAGCGGAGAAAGTTGGCGGGGGGCACGCGAAAAGCCCCCGGTATATATACGCTACCCCCTTCCTTTTTCGTCTCCGGGACTTTTATTGTATTTTTTTCATTAACAAGTCCGCGTCCCCAGGAGGAGGACTTGGGCCGAAGTTACCTAGCCGGCTCGGGCGAGTTTTAGCGAGACTTTTGTTAATGTTCGGAATTAACGGAGTAAGGAGACTTTAAGTCATAAGGCCTCCCGGGAGTCGCGCGGCGCAGCCCTGGTTCGACGCCAACTTTCGCGATTCTTTATTTCTTTATCAACTCTCCGGCCACCGGCCCTTGCAAGGCTTATATATGCCGCCGCCTTTAACCCAGCATCCGCTCCACGATATTCACAGCTTCATTCATTCACTCTTGAACCCATACGATTAATCTTTAAATTTCATGATAGAGTAAATAATTAACTAAAACATAAATTAATTATATTTTTAATAAGGTGTACAAAATTAAAGGAAGAGAAGTTTAGAATTATTCAGAAAACTTTGCATTGAAATGTATTTTATTATACACTGTATTTACATTATGTAAGAAAGACTCAGAGTCTATTATAAGAATGCGCATAGTTCATTAATGCGATAAAATTTATTAAAAAAGAAATTCCGAGTTACTTATATTTCTCTTCCAGACGATTTTTCGAAGCGTGAAAAAAAAGAGGAGAAAGGCAATAATCGGGAAGCGATCTACGAACGGGTGGAAATCAAATAAGAAAATCAGCGAGCGTAGGTCCCGGTAATGAGGCAAAAATTGAGACAGGTTTATTAAACCAAGGGAAGTTGCTCTCGCTCGCTCTCCTCTTCTCGGATTAAGTTAGGCGATCCCCGCGCGCCAGTCACCCTTCCTCGCTACTAATTTTATTTATTACGCAATTTAAAAATCGATACGACCTCGTGATTTTCTGTTATTCGGTCCCTGCGAGCGATTAACGAACCATGAGCAGTTTCGTCTCCGATTCCCGATGATTGGCTCTTCGATTTTATTTAGAGGATGTCGAATACTCTATAATTTTTTTATTGCAAAATCACTAACTTAAATTTTCTTTTCATATTTTTCGAAAATTTGTGGAAGTAGTCTTTAAAATTTAAAAAGTAAATTGAACTGCTGAATTGTAGAAATGGAATTGTTGGTCCGCAAACTCCTTAAGAAATCAAAGCTTTACTTTTGAAAAGCAATAAGTGAACTATATTTTTCAAACGTAATTTGAGATTATCACAGCGGTAGACGAAGAACTTAATGCAAATAATCATTAATTTAGTGGGCAGAGTTACACCATTCCAAAGTCAGCGTGCACGGGCACCATTAAAGCGTCAGCGTCATCGAAAAGTCATAGTTCGATTTGGAGAGATGACGAGAGGGCCAATTTAGGTATTTATGCGGCGCACCTGATTCCGCGCGTACATAACAAGTCGGTAACTGCGCGACGAGCGCTAACCGAGTTAATCTAACCCGATTAACCGAAGACTAAGGGCTGACTTGGCGCGAGGGGTTTTCGACTGGTGGAACGGGGGGTGTATAACTAGCTGCCGCGGCTGCTCCGTCAGCGCGTGCACGCCTCTTCATTTTTAATTAATTAACGGTCAATTTGCGAGGCGGCCGACCGAGCGGGCGCGGAAATTTTCAGCGCAATCTCGCGTGACTCGCGCAATAATCGTTTGCGCGAAACGAGCACACGAATTATGTATAAACGAATGATGTGGATGCCGCCGTTGGAATACATCCGCTTTCTTTCCTACGCTGTCAATTTAATTGCGGATCTCCTTTCAAAATAATTACGTACCGTGGTAATTAAAGCATTTTTTGACTGTAAAAATTTATATTTTGCAACATCGTAATTAAACAATGAACTATTTTAACGAAACTTTCTTGAATGTTATCCTATCAACTAATTTTACAACAAATTTTTCTACAATAAATGTATGCCACGCAAAAGATAAGAAAAACTTCATACAAATGATATTGGGGAACTTTGAAAACAATGCGAAAGCCATCAGGCGTAACAGCGCACATAATCGTATGTGCTGAAGGCAAAGCAAGGGCACGCGAATACATAGAGCGGTAGTCAGTTTCGATGAGGGGCGCACTCGGTTACCCCGTCGAAATCACGCGTGCGAGGCTAGGCACATCGAGAAGAGAAGATTGGATCCGCCATGCTTTAGTGAGCAATTAGTACGTCGCGCGAGTCTGGATTACAAAATTAGGCGGAGCGAGAGACACGCTCTCGACTCGTCATTCCCACTTTGCGATCCTCGCACGAACTTCGCCCGCGATGCTCCAAGACGGCTTTATTGGCTAGTTACCTGGAAATTGACCGATTCAATTTTTTCAGGAGTATTATGGCTTTGATAACGTTGCTGACGTTAATTTCATGCGATTATTGAAGAATAGTTTGATTTTCATTCTATTTCGGTAATATTGAGCTTTTTGGTTTCTGTATATAATTCGGAAATTCAGATTAATTCGAATAAGACTATTTGATAGTGTATACATTATTTTGACCTTAAAAATGTTATAACAAATATATAGAGAAAATTTTTCTACACGTAAATACGAAACGGTTTATTGCAATTTCCTACTGAAAAATTTCTCGTACCTTTGCAGGGAAAACTTTCATATTTATTAAATTTTATAGTTAACTCGAAAAAAATTCTTATAAATACATCGTGAAGATCTTCTCCTGTGTAAACCTTGCAAGCACAAGGTTTCCAAATAAGGTTTCTCCAATCTAAAATTAAATCCACTCACCTCGCTAAAAAGCACCTGCGTCATTCGACAACCGCGAGTGCCCACGCAAGCACCAGCCTCCTGCAAGCATAAAGAGAAAAGCCGGAAAACTAGGCCACCTAAGGCCGAGCGTTTAGTGCTGACGTACCGGCATACGCTTTTTCTCTCTCCGGCTCTCTTTTTTTCTTCTCTGGCTCGGGGTCGCAATAAAACATTTCGCGTGCGCGAGAGGATATAATTGCCGGGGCCGGTCTCTCTCTCTCTCTCCCTCTCTCTCTTTTACAGTCGACAACTACACCGGCCGTCGAAAGATAGAAGCGCTCACACGCGTGCACACACATACGGTCTTGCCGGGGGTAGCGCGGCCCGACGGGGGTCGGAGGCGGGGGGAGGAGGATAGTGGCCTCGTAGTCTAGGTTTAGGGGCCCCGGGGGGCAGCGCGCCCCCTTTTTCATCCTGTAGTTATTTATCGCCCTGTTTCCCGCGTTCGCTCGCTAGCTCGCGTCGTTTCTTTTTTTTCCCTCTCTCTCTTCGTTCTCGGGCGGGATGCGCGCCGGCCGATTGCCACCTCGCGCACAGATGCATCTGCGGATCATTGCGTCTAGCTCGAGGGATGAAGTCATTGATAGCGTCGAGGGCTTTTACGAATATGGACTTATCGATTGTCAATGGGATACTTGATTTTTATACGGGAATCTCAATTGTTATGGCGAAGTTGATCAGTTTCTTATTATTTTGTTTTATAAAAATATATTGAATTATACATATTTTTAAAAAACCTGCTGTTAACTACCACATATTTATCAAATCGCCAAGATAACTTAAAGTAAAATTTAATTATAAAAATAAAACTACATTAAATAATAATAAAATGAGTAAATATATCCATCGATCCATTTAAAAAAAGCTTCCTCTATGAGCAGTTGTATTAAAATTTTTACGAAAAGCACACAAATTTAGTTTTCTAAAAAAACTAGTTCCAGGAATCGTACAGGGAAGTTACATTAAAAGTTATGAATATAGTTATAAAAACAACGATACGAAATTTTATTATTAAAAAATTTTGGTTTGATAACATGTGCAATGTATGAAAAGTATTCTTTTTTCTAAATTAATGAGCATTTTTTCAAAATTTCGAATATTCTTTTTTCTATTGGTAATATAGACGATAATATTGACACAACGTTAAACTACTTTTCGAACAGGATGTATATAGAGCGGGAATGGCCAACCTCCTCTAGGCAGTCGTCGTCGCCGTAGACGTCCGGACACTTGGCTAACTTTAATTCGAGTTTTCCCCGATGTTTCCGCACGAAGCAACTCGGACAGGGGTGGGAGCGAGGATCGGGCACTGGGGAGGATGGACTTTTCCATCGTGAAAACGATAAGTGCCGGAGAATGCGCCAAACCTGAACTTCCCACCGTATCGTTGACATATTCGTTCACTTTTGATGGTATCATTTGAAAAAATCAAAAAGTTTCTAAATTTCAACGCAATTTTTTACTCGAACATTTTAATTTTGTTTGCCCCTTCATATTTTGCTCTCGCGAATAAAAAATTTAAGCCCGCCTTTTTCATTTCAGCTCGTTCGGAAAGTATGGAGCTCGTCTAGCGAAACTCGTTAAATCTTCCATAACACTGTTACGCGAGTCCGCCTGAATAATCGAACGAAAATGAATCGAGCGCGGCCGATTCGTTTTACCGGCAAAAAGCGAAAACCACGCCGCGCGTTTCAGCCCCGGGACCTCCGCCTCCTCCGCGGCGCGCGAGATAAATACGTTTCAATAAAACGAGCCTTCCACCGAGGAGAAATCGGCGAAACGGCCCGCTGAAATATTGACGCGCGCGGCCGTCGATGAGCTCGCGCATTAGCCCCGCGCGAGCGGAACAGCTGAAATCGCGCGGATACAAAGCGCACCCAGAGGCCCGATGAAAAATGGAGGGGAAATCTCGGGGCGCGCGCGTCTCGTCTCAATTATCGAGACACGCGTCCCGTGTATCCATTAGGCGATTGGCTGTCGGGTCGCGTGCGCGCCCGCCGTCGGGGGAGTGCGTCCGCGAAATTATATGCCGTAGACGTTCGGACGGCGCATATCCGGGCCGATGGGGGACGCGGCCCGGCGCATAAGCGCTGTCTCTGTCGGAGAGCACGGGGAAAGGTAAGTGACACATTGACGGGAGGCTGACCGCCGCTTGGCAGCCGCCGCCGCCGCCGACGCCACCGGACCCTATCCCCTGGGCGGCTAGTTACCGCATGATTGGCCCTCCATTACCATAGAGCGGGACTCCGCGCCACGGTTAGCGATGCAAGATGACGCGATGCCCCCGCGAGCCTGCAGCCGCACCGCGACCATATAGCCCTGCGTTGGAAAAGGCGGTCTGCACGTTGAACGGTTGGCTATGCTAGCTAACTTTTTAACAACACCATTTAAGAAACAAGATTATTCGATTAATCATTGTACATAAATCAGATATAAATTCATTTTTTTCATAATATGGATTAGATTTACAAAAAGCTTGAAGACCTTGTTTAAATTCTCTAAAGTAAGAGCTACGTTCACTATAAAATTAAAAATGTAGGTGACGTGTATTTTATTTTATAAAAAATATTGCACCAAACTGTGTAATTTGTTGTTTTTAATATCTCATCTTTTTGAATGTTCTTGTCGACTGCATTGCTGCATATAGGACTGTTTCTAAAAATGTATGTTCAAAAGTAAAGTACTTTACGACGGTCATTTCTTTTTATTTACAAATAAATGTACTATACTAAATGTTACTTAAATATTTTCATATGTATTTGGTAAATGATATTTTTTGTATTAGTAATTAAAATTTCACCTTTACTTTTTTTGTTTAATTTAAAATTATTGTACACTTTATTATTACGTTTAGCAAGCAAATTAACAAAATTTCTTGTATATTTAAACGAGAAGTAGAAAGGCATCTCAATAATGAGCTTTCTCCCACGCAATCAGCGCAACCGGGTCCGCTTAAATAAAGTTCGGCGCGCAGGCAGTCGTTTCCAGCTCGACAATCGTCGCCGCTTGAAACATCGCCGGTACGTGCGGGCGGCCCACCCCTCGGTGGAAAATAGCCGATATAGCAGCGCGGAAGCGCAGGAACTGCTAACGCCCGCTATCCCCGGTAATTTAAGAAACCGATCGAGGAGAGAGAGCCGCCTCTCCGCGGAAAACGCCGATTCGACGCGAAAGAATCGAGTCGTGCGAGGGGCTCACCGTCCCCGGCCCCGTGGGAACTGCAACGCCGGCGAGCGCGAGCTCATCTGCCTTTCCCGGGCGCCGAGACGCAAGCAAGCGCGCTCCGGCCAAGTGGAAACGGACCTGAGGTGTCGGCCACGCCGGGCATCGATCGCCTCGATGCTGAGTTGGGGACTTTTTTTTGAGAAAATTCATTGACAGGACGAAAAAATTGATGATTTTTTTATCGTTATTCAAACTTTTCGATTGCGGATGTATCTTGAAAAGGTGGGTGTACAGGGGGAGCTCATCAGCAAATTAGAATCTCGAGCAAGAGCGCAACCCTTTCGTCGTTATTCGCGCGCACCTATCCTTTTTCTCGCCGGCGGGAGAAAAGCCAGCGACGCACCTTCTAAGGTTTTTGCGGCGCGCCTTATCTCCTTGCCCTATCCGAGACGAAAGGGGAGTCCGCTGGCGCTGCCGGGACCGACGGCTCGGGCGAGCGTAGATGGATAGACGCGCGCGTATGTAGACATGTGAGGGTGCACTCGCTTAATTACACCGACGGCCTCCTGGGAGTGCGCCAGCTTCGCCGCGGAGAGCGACCTCGCCTCTCTCGCTCTCCGTCTCTCTCTTTCTCTCCGGCTCGCTCCGTGTTTTCGCGCGGTCTCGCTCCCTCGCGCGTTCGGGGAGCCATAGACCTCCTTTTTTTGCCCGCTCTCTCATTTTGTTTTGAGGTAGATTTTTTTTTTATTTCAGCCAGCGTCTTTCATTTCTCTCGTGCTCCTTGTAATCTCTCAGGCTGCGCGTGCACTGCTTTGTGCGCTTCTTGCTCTTTTTCGCCTGGTTTTTTTAGAGAGATTCAAGCGAGAGCTAACGACTGACAGATGTCTTTGTACGTGGGCACGGTTTTTTCGCGGCTAATTTTTTGTTTTGTACGAGATTTCAGTTGCTCCAAAAACTTTGGTAGCAGGGACCTTAGTACATAAGTTCATAGTCTTTAACTTTATGCAATATCGGTGTTTTCATTAATTTACACATTGTGCATACACGTATAAAAAAATAAAATGCGATAATGTTCATAAACAGAATCTCAGGAATATGAGTCAAAATTATGATGGATTATATTGCAATTTTAGTGACATTTTATTTCAATGTCTATAAAAGAATTCAATCAATTTCTTTAAAGATTATATAATTTCCTTAAAATCAGCTATAACTGTGCGTAAGTGGTATCATTAATAGCTTTCTTCAGTTCCTACCTGTTCAGGTCTAAAGGTTGCATACTGAGGCAGCACATCCATTAATGAGGAAACATCTCAGACCCAGAGTCCAGCTGCCGGTAAGTGTACTAGCCAATATTATTACACACTGCATTAAAGCCTGATCTTATTTTAATTTATTTTTAAGAATCTTAATTATTCATTAATTTTTCAAGATTAGATTTATGGATTATTATTGATTATTATTGACTAGGAAATTATAAATGGACTTCACGTTGATTAAACTGATCGCAAAGTCACTTATTTAAAACTGATTTGTTATTACATGAATATACGACCCCTCGAATTTTACAATAACTAGCACCATCAAGGTATAAAAAGCCCAAATTCAAAAGTAAAATGTCGAATGAAATTCCGTAGTCGAATACTCAACATCCACATACCTCGCTCTCGTTACACGTCTAATCTACTTAACAAAGGTCGGAGCAGTCGGCAGCCCGTTCGCCGAGATTTCCGAAGGCCGACTTGCATCGTTCGAGTTTGCATCCGGCGCGATTCCCCAGCGGGACGAGCTGGCCGGTCGCTCGCGATGCACTCGCTCTCGCCGGAGAAATTCCCGCTCCGACGTTACTTAAGCTCGGGCTGCGGTCGCCCCCGCAGCACTCCTACCCCGCGCGCCCGTTTTCTAATTCGCCCGAGTGGAGATGCCAGCGCTCTCGAGCTCCGCCATGGATAATTCAGGGCGCGCGGCCCAGGACCGCTCAGCGATCGGCGAGCTCGGATGCTAATTCCGGAAGACGCGCTCGCGTGTGCGGGCATCACGCGGTTGTTAAGGGAAGTTACGCGGAAGTTAGTCGTTCGATTTATCGTTCATTTACGCGGGTGAAATTCACGTGTATGTAAGTAACGAATTTCTTTATTTATATCCACGCTACGTTTATCTGAGATGGTTCTTCAGGAACACTTTATGAATTGAAAACTTAATTTCTCATTGAAGTAATAATAGTATTAAATTAAAATTGTAAAAATCAAATTCATAGCGTACGAAATAATTGATTGAGTTTAGTTTAAACTTACGAAATTTTAATTCTACTAAGGAGTAAAATTCACCTTGATAACTATTTTCTTGATCAGATACTTTTAACACTGCCAACTTAATTTTTTCCTGTTTTTTTTTTTGCGTGAAAAAAGATTATTTAAAAAAAATTTGTACGATCGACCGAAAAGAAAGTAGCAAAAACTATGGAACTGATAATTTATTGCAACAACGTTCAATTAATTTTAATAGCGACAAACTTTGCGCCATCTCGTTCGACATATCTCGCGTCATAACTCGAGGGCACACGCGCACAGCAGCGGGGCGACGCATTTAAGCTCTCGATCCTCGTCGCATTCATCATCCCGGCGCCTGTTAGCGGGGGCGAACTGTTCCATTCACCGGCGGGCGCGCGCCTAATCTCGAGGCCATAAATAAGATAACAATTTTTCATCCCGGCCGAGCCCGCGACGAGGAAAAGAAGTTCGGTGGCGAGTGGTGGTATAGACGCTGATACCGCGAGGGTCGCGGAAAAAGTTCGCAACCCTCGTTACGCTGGCAGTATCGAATTCCAATTAGATGACGATCGCGTTTCCGGAGTCGAGTAGTTTTTTTATGCGCGATTTGCGGATGGAAAGGGGGCGGAGGAGACGGCACCTGAAACGCGCATCATGAGCGGTCTCACGGGAAAAACGCGCTGGAAGTAATTCGACGGCGTTTTGGGATTTCTTTGATTTCACCGTTGTGCCGGTGGTTTTTAGTTATGGACGAATAATTCGTTCGCTTAATGGAATTTTACGAGGATGCTACGCATTTATTTAGTAGAAGCAAAATGAGCATTTTGTCAACAAGTTGTACAGGAATTTCTGAATATTTTATTGTCATCTACAAACGAAATGATAACAGTAATAATTTATAATAATTATTTTGGTCAACCAAAATTGACTTAACCGGAAAAATAGAAAAGAGAATCTTTTAAGTAATACAACAAATATTGCAATGAACAACCTAATTATGAATATAAATTGATATAAATTACCTATAAAAAGTCAAAATTGTATTCTATCAAAATAACCAAAGATTTGAAAAATATCGTGTTCTCTTAAGTTTAAAATTAAATAAATGTCTCAACACTACATCACCTTATGTTCTTTTACAATAACAGTACACTCAACTCCAAATAAAATTGTAAAGAACAATGCACTTTCAGAAACCCAATATTTTTCACCGCAACCCACTCTCTGCATCAAAATAAATCATCCACTCCCACCATACGGCGTCCCGCATCAGGCTCCTCGATACATCCCGTCCGCATTACGTAGAAACGCGATCCGACGCATCGGAGGCAGTCCCCCGCGGAGGATACGAGTAACGCGCCGCCGAGGTAGGTATGCCGGGGGCACAAAGGACACGGCCGGAGAGGACACACTCCAGCGGCGCTGCGACAAAGCGAAAGATCGGCACGACTCGCGGTGCCGTCCCCCGGGCATATATCTCCGTGTGCCAAGACGCCGCGAGTCGGAGGGTCGCTCCGATTGGCGACGCGCTTTGTCTGCCACCCGAGTGTTTTTCGATTTTTGCTCGGCATCTTCGACGTGGAGCAACTCGTCACGCCACGGCGAACTTGCAGATTGGACGAGGGACTAAAGTGGCCTCACTTGATGGGGGTGTACTGGCTAATTGATCGTTTGCGAGAAAAACATTTTTTATTTTTATTCAGATATATACCGTAGGCACATTGTTTATACAGCTTTTTGTAGTAAACACATTATAATCGAACAATGTTGATAAAGCTTTTTGTATATATGAACCATATCTAAATTCATTTTGTTTCGGGAGGTACACTCCAAAAAGGATAGTAATGTATTTTTCTTGTTAATGAAATTACGAAAAAAACGAATGAATATCATTTATCGTAAAATTAAAACGACGCCCATCTGTATTAATATGCCAAATGCTTGACATACTTTCTTGAACTTGAAATTATTTACACAAGTGCTGCTTTTCCAGCTGTTGTTCCACTGTTATCGCAAATATTTATCTTGTTACTTTATAGCAGGCATTATTTAATGACCTACTTACAATCTACAAAAATTCACGTGGCAATTCATTAATTAAAATAAACCTATACCTTCACACCAGTCTTCTTAATCCGCCATCCAACTATATTCGTAAAGCGAAAGACAGTCCACTCGAAGTGTGCTGAGGAAAGGGAGGATCGGGGTGTAAGTGCGCAGACCGGGCGCGACTGAGGAGAGTTTACGTCGACAGGGCGCGGTAAAGCCCCGGAATTGTGGGCTTCTAACCCGCGCTCGTGTCCTCTCCAGAGACCGCGCGTCGCTAGAGAGAGTGAGAGAGAGCGCCCGAGTATTGAAAATTACATCTTAGCCCGTAACGCACGTATACACCAGCATCTCTATTTCCAGCCGCATAACGACGTCCGATTTTACCCCTTTCGCCGCGCGATGCTGATACTTTGGCGAGCGAAAATGGTCTCTATTTCTGCGTAGGAGAGTAGAAAATGTCTTACCCTTTTGCAGATTCAAACAACACCGATTGCCAAGACGATGAATTCTAACTACTTTACTATTTTTTAAAGTATTTATTAGGTGTATTTTTAAAAGCTTTTTATTAAAAGAAATCCTATAGTGGAATAAACCGAAAGGCTGTGTCTATTTTGAAGACAAAATTAAATTTTCTCACTATCCAGAAGCTACTTCGATCCAAAGAGAGGCAAAAACCGTTTCCCATACATAAGTCAAACAGTATCGAAGCATCAAGAGGGACACATTCCGTAGCATCAAGATTTTCCCGAAAGGCGTAGATTTTACGATTCATAACACGCTCACGCATGCCGCCGGCAAAAACACTCCGGAAAAATCTCGGCATACATGCATAATACGGCTGCGTGAGTCGCAAGCCAAAGCGCCTCGGCGAGATCAAAGCGCCGAGTCGCGTGCGCATATCGAAAAACGCAGCAGACGCCGGGGGCGAGAAGCTCGCAGTCGGAAATGGATGTAATATTGAAAGGCCGAGGCGCGACTCGAGTTATCGGATGACAGGTAGGGACGGGAACTTCCGTGGCGCGGGAGGGACGTTTAGCCGGAGTTTAGGAGTCGCGGAAACTTTTTCCACGAACGACGTTCTCCTCGCCGCTGCCGCGCGTTTTATAAGGCATAAAGTTGCGCGGATGTATATTGTATGGATTTTATACGCTTGCGCCTTATGAAAAGGGCGGGACGCGACGCGCATCTCGTCATTGCCGGAGCCTCGACGCTGCGACGTACCTCCGGCTCAATAAACTTAAGTGATTTTGCGATCGTATTTTCGTGGTTTCATTGCCCCGATCGACTTCCTTTTTATCATTCTTTTATCCGCTCGGTTTACGGCGCGTTTACGCTTTTACGAGGAGTATTTCAATTCAATAATATAGTCGATATGATGAATAACATGAGATAAGATAAGACTATAATTGGAAAAATAAAGTGCTATAACTGCGTTAGTTATAGATGATTTAAAAATTTAATTACTTAAGAAAATAATTCAAAATTATCGAATGAGACGGTTAGTTGAGAAAAAAAGCGCAATTCGTCATTGTACTGAAGTGTGAAAATTCCTGCCTTACCTTTATTTTTTTTACGCTGCAGAAAGAGTAGCTTTTGCGAATCATTGTGACGGATGAAGTGTCAATCCTCGGGGGACAATCGTAAGCAAGCAAAATTCATTCGTCGGGTACCTCGCGTAGCATTAATTTTGTAATGAGATCGACATGTTTTGTAACGAGCTGTGTGCTTTATGCTCACATTTACGCGCGTAATCTCAATTACGAAATTGTGATTACTTAGAAAATCGTTAATGCACTTAAATTATCGCTGTAACCGTAGCATTTATGGATTCAAGTTTAAATAAAAATTTGTGATCAACTTACTTATCACACCTAAAGCGAAAGCTTACCGTCACCTCGAGCGAAAAGTAAACAGCGCAGAGGACATAATCGAGCGGCCCACGCCTCGAGCCGTAAAATCCAAGAGAGTCGGCATCCCGGGCCTGCGGTATATATCTCGAGTTACAGGCACCGTCCGCGCGGCCGAGATGAGTGCGAGCGGGACGGGAGAGGGTCGGAATATATCGCGTTGCAGCAGCGACGCCGGCCGAGAGAACGGAAATCATAGGCAAAGTCTCGCTCGCCGGCTGGCCGAGTTGGTAATTGGCAATATGAGTGGATTCTGCAGGAGCTGCCGCTGCTCGGGGTCACTCGCGCGCCCCTGGGATTTTCTCGCTGGGGCGAGGAGTCGGCGCGAGCGAGAAGCAGCGTGTCTTCTCCCTTCCGCCGCCTGCACTCCGCGCAAGCTCCGGGGATGATGCAGGAATCAAATTGAGTTTCATACTCGCCGCCCCGAGATACACTCCCTCGCTCTCCCTCCGCGCTGCCGAGGTGTAGCCCGCTCTCTCGCTTCGCGTCGCCCGGGTATTTATCGTTTTTCTCGAGGACGCGGCCGCGGATGTCGTTTTTACCTTTCGCTCGATGTTTGTTTAGGACTTCTTCCGTAAAATTTTTGCTGGTGTAAGGTTTTAATGAAAATCTCTGATAAAAAACCCCTGTGCAGTAATCGGTTTTTAAAACGTTAAATAAAAATCCTGAAGAAATATGCATTCAATAAAAATAACTTAAGCGAAATTATAATTGCAGAGTTGCAGAATAATAAAATATTTTAATTGTATACATCTACGTGAAAACGGATCATATCGCCGAATCTCAACGTTAGATCACCCTCAAAATGAAAATTTTTTTTAAGGTCATGCTATTTTTTCTTATAACCACATTGTTATTAGGCGTATGTATGCTATATTCAATTATTTTTCATTGTTCACTTATATCGATATTAAATGATCTTTACTTTCATTTACTATATAGTACCCTGCAATCTATATCTCATATTTTTTTATTTCTATAACATAATTGACATCTATCCGCCACTGCATTTATCGATGAACGCAAAAACGTGTATAAAAACATATTTTTCATTTCGTAAATTTGCATCCTGAAATCTGATCTCGTGAACCGCGCGAAAATAATGAAAACCAGCGAGGCGCGATTGGGGACGGCCGGGTATGGTTATATCGCGGGCGTTCGAGTGGCCGGCAGCGCGGCATGAATTTCGGTCGGTTCGAGGCTCGTTCGCGGGGAGCACAAAGCGGTCTGCCGGACTTAACGCGATTAGCAGAGATACTGCCCCGCGCGCCTCTCGTTATCCGCGGCCCAGACGCCGGACCCTCCCGACCCGGCGCTCCTTTACACCCTCTTTAGCTCGCCCTTAGCGCAGCGCCGACTTTTAATTTCGTTTTCTGCTTTTGTTTCTCAACGCCGACCCAATTGAGCTTGCTGCTTCCCAGATTATATTTAGCTCGAGTTACAATTATATTTTAAAAATTCTCTGTTTATTTGCAAATGCGAACCACTTTTACACGAGGAATAAGGTTAGTAACGTTGGATAGGAGATTACCTTTTTCAGAAAGTTTATAACTTAAATCGCATTCCGTAAAATTGTAGTGGAACTAATCTCACTCTGATGATGAAAATATAACTTTCATCCCGAAATTAACTGTTAAATTGGATCCAGGCGCAAAAATCTAGTACCGTGAAAAATCCGGTTCAATTTTCCAAAGCGCGTCATCAAAGTCCGCGCTGACGCTCGTTCAGCGGAGAAAGAGAAAGAAGTCAAAAGAGAGAGCTCGACCAGCGGCGAGAGATAAAGGTCGAAATGTCGGACGTCGCGCGGGCCCTCGGCATAATCCCGTGACTTGCGAATCTCATTAAAATCATCGGTGCGTGCTGCACGGGGACGTCCTCCCGACTCCATTAAGATGACCACGTCCCCGTGATATTGCTCAGTCTTCAGCCAAGCATTTCCTCGGCCTTTGACGGGGCGACGCGCGGGCAAAAAAAAGGAGAGAAAAAAGCGCATCGCGGAAAAGGCGAGCAGAGGCACGTAAAAGCACGCCACGGAAAATTTGAATAATGTCCTTTATCGCGCCCCTCCCGCCGCTGTATCTCGAGGTCAAAAGGCGGGGGAGCGTATCGCGCGTATTATGGACTCGGGCTTTTTATTCCTCGGGGCTTTGGTATCGTAAACTCGACGCCGTAAAGGAGGGCTACTTAGGACCGCGACGCGAGAACTCCGTCGGTAGATGCCACGCGAGATAGTGCTATATGGGTGTAAGCGGGCAGGTCGATGCTACGGCGGTGGCACCAGACGTTCCTCGATGCTATCGGCGGTAATGATCGTGAAGTTTTCGATAGGTGGATTAATTGTCACGCACGTGAGAGCATTTGTATTTTACATCACGTAAGGATGATTGATATGATTCCTTTTATTTTTATTGTCAGTCGATAGCGCGTTTTATATTCTTCGGATGCTTCCAGGCTTCATGTGAATGATTTAAAAGATGAGTGTGATTATTTTAATACGCTGGGTAAACATTTTTAAGTACAGTTTAAAAAAAACACTTTTAAAGATTAATGATAGTCGGAAAAATACGAAAATCATTAATTTTCTTTTTACGTTTTCTTGAAAAACAGATTTTATAAACAATTTTAATCGAGCTTCACCAAGTGCTACAAAATACATGCTGAGAAAAACTCAAACTTCTTGGCCAAGTGAGAAAACTGGAGCTCGGATTTCAGTCGAGCGTCGGACTTTACAGTTCTCCTTTACAAGTCGAAAGTGGCTGGTCCGCTTAGATGCCCATCTTTTTCCGCAGGAGCGATTAAACATTTCTCTCTCTCCTTCCCTCGCGTAATTTGTAGAAGAAAGAGATAGCGAAGGGTTAGGAGCCGAGAAAAAGGGTTCGGCTCGCTCGGCAAGAGCGGATAATGCGACCCCTGAGATGCCCAACCCTGAGTGATCTACGACGACGGCGCGTACGTAGCGTCGGTCACTCTTCGGAAAAAGCCCGCGGAACCGGTGGATTCACAAGAGAAGACGGGCGACACGCGAAGGGATCCGCCTTCGGGACTTGCGGGAGAAACGCCTGATTTAAATGCTCCTGCTAATGCGTTTCCGAAGGCCGAAACTGCCAATTAAGAATTAGTTCGCTTTTTACTTACCTTAAATCTAATTTAACAAGTACGGAAAAAAATGAATACTTCCCGCGCTTTATTACAATTTTATAAAAATTTAAAAGAAATTTCCAATGAAATGAAGAATTGCCGAATGGTGGAAAAATTAGTCAGCTCGTTCAAATTTAAATATCCGCCGGCACGCCTCTCAACTTAGCCAAGTCCCATCAGACGGGCAAATTTTTCCAGTTAACAGCGCGCCGACGATTTGTCGCGTCGAAAATTAACCTACCGCGAAAAATATGCAAATTCGAATAAAAAACCGTGGGGGCCGGGCGGGTACGCCGCTGACTTTCCGAGCCCTTCCGCGCGGCACTCGTTACACGCGACCCGCCGACGGTGCGAAAACTCATTAACGAATGCAAACGAGGTGACGTTATGGACAAATTTAATAAAATCGTGCACGCGCAATTAGTTTCCGTCGCTCGGTAAACAGACTCTACGAGGCTGGCGATCCATACATTACTGCTACCTGAACGTTTTTGAATTTCCTGCGCATTCGTAATTATTACAATATTATTTGTAAATTTTTGAAATTTTTTGTTATTATGGCAGTTTTATTTTTGATGATGTTTAGTCAGTTTTATTTTTAATAA
>JAXIUT010000001.1:25180609-25194797 GCA_035586675.1 Eurytoma californica | reverse complement strand
TTTTAATTTTGATTTGCATCTCATTTATTTTAATGCAATATTTTAATAATTGTATTTTTTCAAATGTTATTTAAAAATATTGTAGAGAAAAAACCATTTTTACTCATGTTATGCCGGAACAAAGAAAATGACCAAAAATGATTTTCTCGAAACTGGCTCAAGGGAATCCGCTGAATTTCGAATTCATTCGAGACATTGATAAGAACAAGCTACAAAACAAATTTTGTAGAGAAAAAATGATTTTTACTCGTGTTATGTTTCCAGAAAGAAAATCGTTTTTTTTTTTTTTCAAAAAAATTGATTTTCTCGAAAAGTTTTATTTAAAAAATCTTAAAAATATAATATTAAATCGTTTATATAATAAACATACTTCGGTAAAAATAGAAACGTATAGAATTAAAAATTTGTTATTTATCTTTTAATTGTTACAACAAAATCCACATATAATAGAGAGACTTAATTAATGATCTAAAAAGCCTAACCATGACGAAACACTTAGGAATTTATGTATTCGTGGTTTTTTAAAACAGCAAAAAAAAGGAATATTTTATAGCACTTGTATAAACAACTTCAAATTCGTTAGAGTATTATAAGCTCTATATAGAATCTCTCCTCTATAGAAGTCCACATCCACATAATTTAATAATTATAGATCCTATTATTAAATTATTTTATTTGTAATTTGATACTGTAGATAAAATACAAATGTTGCCTATAAAAAGAAGGCCCCAGGTAAGTCTAACCATAGTTTCTTTCGATACTTTAATCTACGACATAGTCATTAAAAAAGAAGAGAAAATGAAGCTTTTACTGATCTTGGTTGCAGTCATCATGGCTATCGCTATTGATAGTAAGTATTAATATTTTTGAAAATTAAAATAGTGATGTTAATTTATCGCGGCAAAATCAACTGTTATAGAGATCATTTTTCATTTAAGAGAGAACTATAGCGTCAACATCGAAATTAAGAGAATTATATAAAATTATTATAAATTTAAAATATATTTTTTTAAACATAGGTATTAAATCTCTTGGCAAAGTAACAGAGACTTTCAGATTTTAAATGAGAACTATAGTTTGATTGACTTTACATTAATGAGACATTGTTTTTTTAAGCCTCGAGTTCTCTTTTTCATCTATCGTCTATATCATTAATTTTTACCAGTATCATTTTTTCGAGCCCATCTTCAATTATTTTAATCTTCACAGGTGCTAGAGCTTCACTTGGTGCATCCGCACCTAGGCAACCCTGTGAAGAGGCAGATAAAAAAGCTTGCGCAAAAGCGTGCCCACATGATAGCAACCCGTGCATGTATTGGCAACGTAGAGTGCTATTCATGGGGCATAGAACTGTTTGTACCTGTGTTCCACAAGGATTGTGGTAAATGTACATTG
This sequence comes from Eurytoma californica, assembly GCA_035586675.1. Classification (NCBI taxonomy): domain Eukaryota; kingdom Metazoa; phylum Arthropoda; class Insecta; order Hymenoptera; family Eurytomidae; genus Eurytoma; species Eurytoma californica. Next base: position 25,193,402 of record JAXIUT010000001.1, on the reverse strand, counting down.
TTCATGGACATAGTTCATGATTTTAAGACAGTTATTTCATTAATAAATACACTTAATAAACCTTAATTTTAGTCTATATCTTTTTTAAACCTATATAATGTTTACAAAATATGAAAAAACAAAAATATTTACACTAAAATTTGTAAAAAAAAACATACAAAAAGTAGGCATGAAACTCACGTTTTCCTGCGACTGGGTTCGCTGAAGACGATTGATAACCAATGGATCGTAAAAAAATTTCCCAACGACACGACTATACATTTTTTTTCTTTGCTCGCCGAGCAAGTTAAGATTTACGCGAGTTTTACATTCGATGTTCGCGGCGAGGCCGGGACGATCCATCATTTACCCGCGTCCGCCGAGCAAAAGTATCCCGCGTAATCCCGCTTACATCGCGCTCCAGGCCAGAGGAAAACTTTCGGAAAAACACAAGTTTTTTCCGTCCTCACTAGCGCGCTCCCCTCTTTTTCCGACTGTCATCCTCGGAATCGAACCACTGGATCCTACGCTGACTTTTATTCCGCTTCCGCTTAGAGACTCCAAGTCAGTAACTTTGTTGCGTTTTTTCGTTTTTATAAAAACTAATTATTATTTAGTACGAGTTACAATTTTTACATAAACTACTGTTATACATAACAATTTCGTTTGTTTTTTAATTATTACATAAACTACGTACAACAATTTATACGAAATTTACCCTCCGTTACTCTTATTTATTTATTTACTATTAAAATAACAAAAATCCTAAGTTTGATTAAAAAATACTTTAATTTTGAATAAAAATTCTACATTTTGCATTTCATTCGCGATTTACTCTCAACAATAATTTAAATTTCGAGGCGTAATCAATTACGCAAATAGCATCGTATTTTCATTTTATCGCGATCGTGAGTAATAAAAGGCGGAGGTAAAAAAACGGGCAAGTGCGCGGTGGTAAGAAGAAAAATGCCATAATGAATATTTCTCCGCGGCGCGGATTATCATAGCGAATGAGATTGCGCGATGAATCATTGATGAGAGCTGTCGACCGCAAGCTACGGCGCATGCATGAGGAGTCGCCGCTTCCGCGATTTTTCTTTAAGGGGATGTAAACTTCCTACCCCCGCGCTCAGGCATCGGCCGAGATTTTTCCCTTCTTAATATTTCAAAACACCGCGTAAGTGCGTACTTTTCTCATTTTCTGCGTTATTCGAAATTTCTTGGTGTAGCTTTACTTCATTTACGGATACTTGGGTTATTATTTCGTGATAGTTTTTTTAAATCAAGTTTATTTTTATTAATGTAAGTAACTTATGGCATGGAGAAAGTCAGTTATAGAAAAAAAATGCAGGAAGACTGCTTTTGAGAATTACAAATTTTTCAGAAAATTTACATACCTACATCTATTGGAAGAAAAAACTTTATTAGTAAGACTTCAATTGTATTGCTACAAGGAAGCATATTTTAAATTATTTACATCATGAGTAGCGAAATGAAAAATTCACATCGCTAAAACCATGATTTTAGATAATATTTAAAATTTCACTCTATGCTGAAATTGCAACTAAATTCTTTGTGATTTATAGTCTTTTGTAGAGCAAAATTTTCTTTTATAACACTTATACATTATTCTGCTTAATAACAAAAATGCAAAACTAATGATTAAGCGAAGCAAGGAAGACTTAAGTCTTAATCATGTTGACTGTAATAATGAAATAAGCCTAGCTATAATGTAGCTGAATTTTCCTCGATGAACCGACGAAAATGAATTTTGCTTAACATGAAAATGCACTCTCTTAAAAAGTAACTGTCGAAATCGTCAAAACGAAGTCTACTTCATCGCCACGCAATCGAAAAGTCAAACTCACCCCGCGGGCATTTCCCAAACGACTAATAACCATTATACAGTCCGCGCGCCCAGGAAGCTCGGCTGGCGTCTCGGCACAAAACCGCCATCGGTGCGCGGCGGCGGCCCCCCCGGCGCTTTTTTAATTTCCATCACTCGCGAATTCCGTTCCGCGACAATTAGCGCTAAGTATGTGCGCGCGGGCTCGCGAACAATGGCCCCTAACGTCGGGCGCCCGCCTCCCTCGCCAGCGATTCGCGCGGCCCCGCGGGGAATTCGCCGAGCGCGCGCCACAAGCTGCGCGGCCGAGTCGCGCGCGCTACTTCGCAGTCGACCGACGCGATTATCCGCGCGTATATACGTCGATTGCGACGTGCATCCCCTCGCCCGAATGCATTACGCTGATTCCTTTCTTTTTTTTTCTTTTCTCGCGGGCTGGTTTTCGCCTGATTAAAACGCAGGGAGGACGGTCGTTTGTCGTGATTATCGCGAGGTGACGTTGAGCGGCTGGGTACGAATTTGCGGGGGTGACGTCGAATTTGGTGGAGAAGGTGCTTGAGATGCGGGGGTGACGTCGTTAATGTCGTCGTTGGAATTGAAAGCTCGAGGTCTTCCTATCGAGTGGGAATATGAGTTATGAGTTTTGAATTTTAAATTTAATTTCTGGCCTTGAAAATTATAGCCTCCGGGGCCATATGTACTTCAAACTTATTTTCGACTATGAGATAGTATAATTTGAATGTCAATGGATATATTTAAACTTATCTGGGAAAATATGCATAATCCCTTTTTGCCAGCATAAAAATATCGAAAATGTTCTTACAGCGCTCAAACTAAAAAAGTTCCGTAAATAAACTGGATAAACAGGCATTATATATTTTTTATTAAATAGCATCCTGAAAGTTTTTGCATGTAAAAAAAATGTTTTTTTAAAAAAGAAAATCTACATTTTTCAACCATTATTTTACTTAATATTAAAGTACACTCCTCCAATATGTGATTTTCTTTTTGGTAAATATAAAGTCCATTATTTTCCAGTGAAAACTCATTTAACGTCAATAAATGCAATGAACAAACTCGCAAAAGATTTGAAACAACTGAAAATCGTGAAAAATCCAAAGGACTATAGACTATGAGGCAGAAACTCGCTTACTTGACAATCTCCGAGAACATTGCAATGGAACATTGCGTTTTCGCAAGTGGAGGTGCAGCCGGAGGAAGGCAGAGGAGACGCGCGCCGTCGAGGTCTCCGGGGCTCTCGAGGGCGCGGCCTCGCGAATGCACCAACTCCATCTCTCTCGCGCTCTCCGTCTAGCTCGCTCTGCCACCTGCAGCACGACCCTCCCGCGGCTCGACGGGTGCGCGCGCGCGGGGGCGTGGCGCGACGCCGCCTTCGCGGCGGCCTCCCCCACCCTCTCCAGGTGGACGACACCCTCGCGGCGGCCGGGTGGGAGGACGCGGGCCTCCCTGCACCTTGATTCGCGCCGCCGCCACCTACGCCGATGCGCCGAGCCTGCAGCGCCCGGCGATGCGCCACTAGCCCCTTCTGCGCGCGCCTCGCGCGGCTCCTTCCGCCGGATCGTACTGATCGCGGCGGCTTACTCACGATGCCTTGCTGATGATGATTGTGGCAGTTTGCTTTTTATACGATGACTGAAATCGGTATCCAGGATAAAATGAGGGATTTCTTGTTTTGTGACAGGAAAAATTGTTTCTGTACATTCTCATATAGTGTTACTGCAAATGAAAATAATTTATGAAAAGTTGAAGTTTTATGTAATTGGTTTGAAATAGGAATTCATTTTTGTATCGCTAGACCAACAGGCAGTTCGACCTTTATTTAAAAATCCGACTAGCGTTTGAGTTATTTATCTTGAAAATTTATATCTATCCTTTTGAACAAAAACACATTTAATCGACGTCAAGTTTTCTGTATTACAATTATTAAAATTATTTAACTACCCAGTCTATTTCCAATCATATCATTATTTTAAATAAACTGAATAAATTGTATTCTTAATCATTACTTGACAACAGTAATTTTTATATAATAGTGCCTTAGATTTTCAGTTTGCAAGATCCTTATCCATTAAAAATTTTACTTAGAATATTCTGTAAATTATCGAGTTTGTAAGTAATAAAAACTTATTTAAGAATACTTTTCTAAAATAGTGATGAAGTAAACGTTATTAAAAGTTTCACTAAGATAATGCGAAAATATTTTTCACATTTTAATATTAATTCAACGTCAACTCCATTTTCACGCTGAAAAAAAATACTTTCGAACTACGAACTTTTTCTAATGCACGCCGTTAAAAAGGAATAAACATACGCTCGTGCATTATTTAAGGTCTACGGGTGGTATGCATCGCGACGCTCCTGCGGTCCTCGGGGACGGCGCGATGCGAAGGCGCGAGAAACGACGTGCCGCTGTACTTTCATCTATCAGGTTGCGCTTTGAGATGACTCCCTCTCTCTCCTTCCTTCTATCTATACATACCGCTCGCTCGTTCTATCCTGAATTCGAAAAAGCATTCGCTTTTTCGCGACTTTGCTACTTTCGACATTGGGATGCATGAGCGCGACTTTGAATAGTAATGCACTCGCTGGAAAGGGTTTTCAGCTCGAAGCACCGGTATCAAAAGGATTTATTATATAAAAAATGTAACAAAAATAGTTCCAGCCGCCGCAATGCGAAATGTTACATAATTTCAAAGCTTTTTTTTAATACGTTGAAAGGGTGAAAAATATTTTGCATACGTATTCGCAAAATGTAACATTTTCATGCGACGAATAATGTTTTTTATTAAATAACTAAACAAAAATGTGCATTTCAGCACTTTTTAACAAATACACCTATCAATTTTAACGTCCAAACAATATATAAATCTGGGGAAAAGGACAGCATCCCCAAAAGCAAGGGGGCGCAAATAAAGTAGAAGCAAGAAATCAGGAAGTAGACGAAGCGATGATCGGCGTCTTACGGCGGGGAGGGATCGAGCTCGGGGCGGCGATACAAAAATCAAGGAATATCACTCGGGGGAGCACTCGTCGCGCGCGCCCGGAGACAGGCGTCGCGCCTCCCGGTCCCAGGGCGCCGCGCGCGCGCGCGTCCTCTCCGCCGGTCGAACTTTAATTCTCTCGTCGTCGTCGGCGCGATTTCGCGAAGACGGCCGAATTAATGGGATTGGCCGAGGCCAATCAAAGTCGCGCGGAAGTGCCGGGGCGCGGCGGTTAACCCCGCGTAATGGAGGTCGACTCCTCCGGGGCCGGCGCGCCCCCGGCTTGCGGCTCACCTTCTTACTCGCGCGCCCGGAGTAAACTGCAATCTCGGCGGCCGAGTTCGCCGGGCTGTTGCGCGCCGCACCGGCGATCTCCCAAGAACTTAAGTTATAAGCCACGGCTGGATTGATTCTTGGACGCGAGTTTCAATGATTTGTGCGAGGAACTTGGCCATTTGGTTATCTCGAATTGGTTGGAAACGTGGAATTATATACGTATTTTCAAATCAAACTTAAAAGATCAGGTTTCAATTTTATTTTCTCTGTTTCAGTGCTGTATTTTTTCGATTCGATTTTTGCAATGGAAAAAAAGAATGCTTTTGCTATGGATGAAACTGGAAAGCAAAAACGCAAAGTTAATAAAACATGAGTTTTAAAGTGCATTGGTTAAACATATTTATGAAGGTAAGCGCAATAATAAACGACTTGTGGGAATATCGAATTTTCACGAGTTACTTCATAATTTCGCTGTGGCAGTTTTACTGGTAATCAATGTGATTTTTTAAACTGGCGCATTTTTTAATTGAAAACTGCAAAATGAAAAAATAAATTTAATTTTTGAGTTAGACTCAACGAACTATAGAACACGAGAAAAAAGTTAACAGACAAGAAAGTCTAGTACAGCGTAACTCTATTTATCAAACGTTCGTTTAATTTTTTCGCGGCCAACGTCGTACATCATCCTGTGCGCGCGTGATCTGCACGCAGCAGCCGAATCGGCCCCCGAGAACGTATCAGACGTGGTGAGATTACTGTATCGAAGGAAATGAAAAGAAAAGAACGGTTGCTTTTGCTCGATTAGATGGCTAAATATAGATACAATATATAATTTCGTTATTTTTACTTTAAATTTCAATGGCATCAAAAAATTTTGTGAAAAAATATAAAGTTTAAGAAACATTCTTAGACAACACATTTTTCAGAAAAAAAAAATAATATGTGATAGTATAACAATGATCGTGCATTAAAAACCTTCTATAAGTATGAAATGAATATGATTATAATTGTTTGAAGCAATCATTACTATTCGAGTTTACTATTCTCAACGACTGAAAATTAAAAAAAAAAAAAAACACTTTTTTATATGCTTATTATAATTTAACTTTTTACTGTTTTATAAGTAAATTACAGTGAAAATCGTAAACCATAATTCCGTTAAAATTTCATAACTCCAACGATCATCAAGTCACCTTTACAGCGGTAAACCCCATAAAGCCGTTACTATAAAACCAACCCCCTTCCATGCCGTTAAAATTAAATAATTCAGCATAAAATGCAGAAAAAGGTAAAGCAAGGTTCTCGCAACGTCGAAAGCGCACACCTCTCGTCGGCGCGCGTTACAGGCAGTCGAGCGGGCAGCTTCATCTCCGGCGCATCAAAAGAGAGAAGAAGAAGAAGCTGGCGGCGTCGGCGGCTCCGAGAAATTATGGCTCTTGTCACGGCTGTTCATTTGTAGATGGAGTTTTTGCTCCCCGAGGAGGCTGCCCCAATCACGAGCCGCGGAAATTGCAGCGCGAGCCACCCCTCCCCTCTCCTCCCGCGCCCTCATCCCCCGCTCAGTCGCCCCGACTCCCTTCCCTGCTCCGCTTGCGACTCTCTCTCTCTCTTTCTCTCTCCCTCTGTATCTTTCTCTCTCACCCTCCGACGACGACGTTCCGCCGATGCCCACTGACGCCCCTTTCTTTGTTTGTCCCGACGTGAAGCATCGACACGGGCGCAAGCTGATAGCGTGGCTGCGGCCGCGACGGAATTGCTCGAGTTCGGCGAATGTGGGGTAGCGGGTCTTTCACCTCCTGCGCGGTCGGGGAGGGGGCTGCTAAATCGATAATGCCGTACGAGGATAAATACTTTGTTTATCTTTTAGATAATCTACTTTATTTAACTTGGTGACGAGCGAACAAATAAGATGCAAAAAAGCTTCCTCTAAATACGTACAAAAATAAGAATTTTTCTTTAGCGTTGTTTATATCCAAGTAATTAGTATTTTTAAGTTTCCAATAAATGTATCATAATTTGATTCGCAAATGTGCAGAAAAAAAGGCTGACTATTAAGTGGCTCACCGAGGATCAATTACGCGGCAGGCGTGCGCGGATTTTCAATTCTCCGGCCGCATTTAGTTGGCTGGGGCTTGGGAGCGTTTATTAAAAGCCCCGCGAGTAAACACGTCCCGCCCGCGGCAATCGCGCGTTAGCCCCGATGTCACGCCTCGGCGTTCCGCGGGAATAAGCTCGTCGGTGCGAACGATCGAGGGAATACGATAAATCATCGCTCGGAAGAGCTGCGCCGAGAATGCGGAAGTGTCCGATGAGCAAAGGGGAGAGATAAATACTCCTTTAATGCTTTTCTGATTTATTTTGCTAATTTTTATTTTTATCACAAAATGTTTATTATTTTACGTAAATTATCGATTTTTATCTCTTGACATGACTCTAATATCGATTTTTAATTTTTATTAAAACATTAATGTGTACACAAACAAAATGTTATTTTTTATGCAAGTGTATATTGAACATTTTATTATGTAATTGCTATTAAAAAAGAAAAGCTTGGAATTAAATTCTTATGTCAAAAATATGCATTTGCATAGTTCTAGTATAAAAAGCGTAATCAATGTACGATAATTTGTTGTTGTTTGAGAGAAGAAAAACCATTATTATTACATAAAATATCCGGTATCACCTCAGACATTCATCAAAATATCACGAGACACTTATTATGTATATTTCGAGTCAACAAAACATTCGATCAAAATAAAATCTCTAATTGCTCTTTTATCCTTGTACTTCATCAATCTCGAAACGGCAAAAAAAAATGAAGACATCAGAGAAAAGTCGGTGCTGGCGCGGAAATCCTCGGAGTTTCGCTAAATTGCGAGCGTCAACGCCTTCCAATCGAAGGAAAGGCGCGCGCGGGTCTGCAGGAACCTGCGGGCTCGGGCGTTACCGTCGGCGCGAATTCGATTTGTCAGTGCTCGGGCAATCCTATCTCCGCCAGGCCTCCCCCCGCGCGCGACAAGACTTTTCACTCGGCTCCTTTTGATTAAAATGCGCGAGCGAGCTTAATCATCGGCAGGCGGCGTCACCTGGGGACCCACGGCTCTTTTCTCGCGGTTAAACAGACGCCTTTTCATCGCGCCGGGGAAAAATCCGCGGCCGGGATAATGCGCGCGGCGCGCCGCTTTTGTCGCCCGGCATTTCGCGAGATCTCGGGACGACGGAGAAGAGAGAGAGAGGCAGTGGGAGGGGGAGGCGACCACTCCGCACCTGGCGGACTCGTTCGCTCGTTTTTAAGATATTAAAATGTGTCATCAGTTGATGCCTTCGTTACGTGTCGCGCGCGTGATTGATCCGGTCTGCCTCTTGCTTTTCTCGTCCGTAATTTCCTTTGTCTGGGCTGAGGCTGGCGCGGTGTATTACCCTGAATTGCTCTCGCGCTTTCCTTTCGTTTACTCCTTTTTTCACGGCTACGCAATGACAAGACGGCGTTCAAAGGTTTTTCTAATTACGCAAAGTTTGCTTTTGAAAAATTTTCTCTTTCTAAAAGTTTGCTTTTTTTTTTTGTTAAGATGAAAAGAAGTTTTGAACTGCCATAGGTGTTTTGTTAGGATGAAAAAAGGAGAAGGCTCAAAAGATCCCGCCGAGCAAGTTTAATTAATTACATTATTGCATTATAGCCGATGATTAAATATAAAAATCAATGTTATAATTAAAGACTTAAGTTAAAAATTGATCATTTATAGGACGTTAGTTATAATGAAACGGGTCTTAATAAGCGACAAAACGTTTGTTAAATTCTCATCTGCGACTTCAGAAAGAATCTAACGTTTTACTAAAGTGTCATACTATAGAAATGAAAGTAATAATTAATAAGACATTTCTATTATAACGAAAGTAGAAATTTTATTAGCAAATCTTTAAACACTACTTATATTTAAGTCAAAAGTACTTTGTATTAAAGCAACGAGTAAAAAATTCTGATAAATGATCAATGTTAATAACTACCCTATTATTTAAAAGTCTTTCAGTAAAAAATTAGAATCTAGTAGAAAAAATTTGAATATAATAGTAAAAAACCAAAACAAATAATGAAAATCCTTGATGAGCACTATAAAACATCAGCGATAATTAAAATCTTTCCACCGGATGCATAAAGCGAAGGCGAAATTAGTCGGCCGTGGGTAGGTGCGCGATAAAAAGTTCCCGACCCCGAGCCGCGCGCTTTTATAACGCGCGAAAAACACGGGTCTCGTGCTCCGTGACCCATACATTATGCACGGACTAATGCTATTTTTATTCAACGACCTCCGCACCTACCGCCACCTGCGGACGGGGGGTAGGGGAGGACCGCCGTCGCCGTGGCGGAGGCGCTTTACGACGGTGTAATTTAATTTTTCAAATTTAAGGAGCCCCGTCAGCCATTCTTCTCGGGGCAGGCCGCGCGCGCCGTACTTCATTGCCGGGGCAAAGATTTTTTCATGAGTTCCGGGGACGAGGCGACGCCGGCGAAACTTTTAGTTTGTATTTATGTAACGGCTGCCTGCAAAATTGAAAATTGTGAACGGCTGCCGCGCGAGCTGGCCGCCTTTTTTTCCCTCGCGTGTCAACGAAACGGTTATGAAATTGTTTTACGAGGTGAGCAGCTTTGAAAGTACTGATTTGAGAGTGATTTTTTTATATTTATGATGCGAACAGTATAAATACAATTTTTTCAAAAGAAAATGATACCATGAACAATGACTAAATTTCAAATTACTAATACTACTTTGCTGCTCATCATAATGGTCTTTCTTTCTAATGAGACTTCTTTGTTCTTTTGTTCTGATTAAAAAATAGGTGTACAAAGACCCAGAAGCGTAAATGAGAGTGGAAAATATTTTGAAGTAAATGAGCAAGCTTTCAAAAAGAAGTCCTTGGAGTGAACATCAAAGGGCTACTCGCAATTTGAAAATACTAAACTTCACAGTTTTTAGAAAACGGCAGATACCGCTGCAGTTACTTCCGACATCTCTTCGCTCCATGAGAAGTTTCACCGCCGCGGTGCGAATCCCGCGTAGCCGCATATCCCAAGGCTCACACTGACGGATTTCATGAGCCCACAGGGCCTCCTCGATCCATCTCACCTAACCGCACGTGTACTCCACGTTGAAGAGAATGCACTTCCCTCGTTGCGACGCATTGTTCTAACAATCTTTATCTATTTCTATAAATGATTTTGCAAATTTTTTAATAATTGTTGGTTTTTATGGTTTTTAAAAGTACTTTTGTAACAATGTGTAAATTTCAGCTTATTCCAACAGCCTACGTAATACGTCCAGTTATTTTTATTTGATTTTTAATATTTATTTTCATGATGCCTTTATCAGGTATTAATTATTACAATTATCAGTTTAAAATTAAATAACTCAAGTAATGATTTTTAACTTACAAAAATAAAAATATAATTTAGAAAAGTCGACAATTTTTCGATCGAGAGAAGTGTAAAATGTGTAAGTGCAACTTCAGCCGTAGGAAATTTAAGGGACGACATAAAACCTTCGTGGGTGACAAATCCATCGGTCGTATACCGTAGAATTTTCAATTATCGCGTAAATAAAATACTACTGTCGGCAGATGGGTTTTAGAATGAGAAAAGTTGGGCCGTATAAAAGCGAGACGGGAAAAAAAAGAGTCGCTACAGTTATGCACTTTCCACAGTTTTCCTGCGTAATGCTGTAAAAAAACTTTAATATCATTTAAATTAGTTTTTCATTCTTTCCTACCTACTTACACGTATCATACTTTGAATGATAAATCATTATAAATGAGCTTAGGTAACATTCAAAATAAGCACGTTAAAAGAAAATTGTAAGAATAAAAGCACCTATTGTAGTCGTTACTATAGGATGTAATTTTTAGTCATTAAAATATGAAATAATATTAAATATAGGTACCCTATTATAAAAAAGGAAGAAATGAAATCGTCAATTTTTAATTGCGCCCACCTTCTTTATTTTCGCCCAGGCAATTACAGGAAAGGTATAAGCCAATCGTCGGGGTCAGATAGGCAGCCTCGCATAAATTTCAATTTTCCCCTTTATCAATGCGCGCACTCCTCGGCGCCGCCGCCGGAAGACACACGCCCAACCCGCAGAGACGGGGGCACGAGAGAGCGACTCGCCATCGGGAAATAAAAGAGACGGGGAGATCGCGGGGCAACCCCCCTTCGGTCGGACCTGGCCTTCTCCGCGAGTCCCCTAATTAAACTCCGAGAGGCCGGAGCGAGCGCCGCGAAAAAGGCCGCCGAAGTTTTTAATATTCCTCATAAACAGACTGGGACGTCGAGGAGTCGCTCGGGGACGGAGTTTGAATTAGCGGAGACATATTCACACGAGGAGTTTGCATCGAGAGGGTCGCTCCTCCGAGGCCACTCCGTCATCTCCGGCCCTGTGTATGTGGCCGCCGCCCTCGGGGAGGAAAGACGAGGGAACTGCGCGAACGCGACATTTCTCCGCGAGCTCGGTGGGGAGGGCTCATTAATTAAGTCTTTTTACCGGGCGCGGACCGACGAGGCCGACCCTCACAAGTGCCCGTCGCGACGAGCGCCGACCCGAACTACTTGATGACGTTAACCGGACGCTTTTGTACGCTTTCTTTGGGCTGGGCGCCAGTTTTTTTGAGACGTGTTTTTCTTTGCCTTTTCGGTAACTTTTGTGGGTAGTAGAGTCAATTGGATTAGGAATTAAACAGTTATCCTTTAGAATTTTTAAAAAAAATTTTTTAAGTGCTACAAATTTAACGTACTTCTCGCGATCATCTATTTTTATACAAAGCGGATGCAACACTACTGTTTTTTAAGTTTCTTTTCAAGAAAAAAGTTGATGAATTTTTCTGTCTACAGCTCATAAAAGTAGATTGTTTTTTGTCCAACAAGCAGATACGAAAGATTAAAAATTCAAATCTATCGAATACGAGAAAACGTGAAAAATGCCACCATGCTTCTTGCAAATTTGTAACTAAATTTTGTGTAAAAATTAAAATGGATCTTTATGCGTTAATTATTTCAAGAAAATTATTTGCGAGAAAAATGCTTTTGAATAAAAAATACGCCAACATTAAATAAAGAGCGATAAAACTTTAAATCCCTACTCCCGGTAATATATTAATCAGCAGGCAAGCCACGGCGATGACTGCACCCGCGCGTTGTCTTATTTGCATGGCGCGTCGGCACTGCACTGCAGTGTCGTGTTCGTCGCTCGGCCGCGCAATTCCCCTATCCCTTAACAATTTGCAAGCGGCATGTCGAAGCGCCTCGCGCTTCGGGACCGTCTATCCAGGGCCGGCGCGCGCTGTCAGGATCTTATTTGGCTGCTAATGCCCTCCCGTGTTCGCGCGGAGACTCCTGCGGAGGCGGTCCTCAATTATTTTCGTCGAGGCGAGCCGCAACTATTATACACGTATACGTGCAACGCATGCTGCCGAGGAATTAGAGACGTCCTAGGTGAAATGCGCTGCCATTGATTTTCTTGGTTCGGTGTTCAGTGATTTCGCGTCGAAGCGCCTTGGTACAGGTACTTTAATAAGACAGGCTGAGCAAACAAATTAGAAAAAAAACTCAAATGCAAGAAGAGTACATTATGCTACTAGGGAAATAAAGAAAGAATGGTCCCAAATCGCATGTAAATTATCACCCGAGGCGAAGCCGAGGGTT
>JAXIUT010000001.1:25139152-25156012 GCA_035586675.1 Eurytoma californica | reverse complement strand
GTGCCGGCCGCCGCGGCGCTGGGCCCGGCGGCCCGGCGCCGATTGGCCGGGCCCGGGGGCCGGCGCCGCCCCCCGGCGGCAGCGCGCCGAAGCGGCCGGGGGTGGGCGACGCCCCCGCGGCGCTCGCGGACGACCCGTGGGACCCTCGGGCACGCCGGCTCGCCAGGCCGTGACACATTCGACAAGCGGCGCCGTAACGGGAAGCAACGCGCGGCTGGGGACCTCCGCTCTCTCCGCGAGAGCAGCGACGCGCGCGAGTCACGCAGCCACACGGGGACACGCAGACGCGGGGGCAGCTCGTGCATTATTGGGTGCGCGTCCGAGGAGGGCCGTTAAAGGGCCGCCGGTGTTTACGTCGGGGCGAGCACGTGCGCGCGGGCGCGCGGCCCTGTGGAGTTGGTGAGGGTCGCCTGTGCGGGCGGACCGGGTGACGACGAAGGAGTTGGCATGGTGCAGGGGCCTCGGCGCGGCTCACCGGGCTCCTAACGGCCAGCAGCAGCAGCAGCAGCAGCAGCACCAGCAGCACCATCATCAGGCCCGGCAGCGGCGCCGCGAGGGCTCGCCGGCCGGCAGCACGACGCTGGTCGCTTCGAACGAGGGCTACGCGTACGGCCTCACCACGAGGTCCGACGAGTGGAACAGCCTCCTGCCCAGCTCCACGATCGTGGGTGCTGGGGGCTCGCCATGGCTGGGCCTGGGGGCGGCCGGGGGTGGCGGGACGGCCGCCGGGGCCGCGAGCGCCGCCGGCGGGAGTCCGGTGGAGCTGGAGGGCCACTGGGGGCGGAAGCTGTACGGGGCCAGCGTGGCGCCTCCGCCGCCGCCGCCCCATCACCACCCCCGAGCTCCGCCGCTCGTCTTCGCGCCCCAGGACATGCGCCAGATTCTCAAGGAGGAGCCGGTGCCTCGCGCCTGGCCGCAGCCCGCCATCGCGGATAATGGCTCGTGAGTACCTTTCTTTGCTTTTCTTTTTAATCAGTGAAGCTTTTATTTGCTGCACTTTTATAGTGTCAACTGTGAATTTGGCTGTGAATTTAAAAAAGCGAAACGAACGCGAAGTGTGATTCTTTGGAAAATATTTTGGAGCATGTCGTGGAAAGTATTGTACCTGTTCTTAAAGGGAAAACGTATAAAGTGCAATAATTTAGATTAAATTCATGAAGAATCGATTAGATATCATATTTTACTGTTTCGTTTTAAGAGTTTTAGGAGATGACATTCTTTTATTATCCTGGAAATTGATGTTAAACTGAATTTTTCTCGCCGTCGGATCGATATACATTTACCGTCGGACCACGCACTGCCTCTTTCTACTAATGTTATTGCGTCACGTTTCATATCGTTTGCTTATTACGAATTTTTTCTATTAATTCCAATAACATCTTGGACTTTTTCGTATAATTATTTTTATAAAATTTTGCGCATCAAATTGTATCAAAGTTATAATAAAAAAAATAAACAAATAAAAATATTTTTCTTTTCCTCGTGAAAATTGTCAAAATATCTGAAAGAATTTAAAATGGACAAAATGGTAATATTTATTCAAAACAAAACCTGATATCAAAAGCGCCAACTCGATATTTTTGAGATACCATTTTTTCTATCAAATATTCTCAGTTACTATAGCTGCAATTATCATTTAAAATAAAAATGATGCACGTATCTGAAAAGAACTCTCGATACCCGTTTAAATCAATGAAAGATGAAAAGCATAAAACGTGTAGGTAAAGGCGAATCAAAAGAGGAATAAAGCGAGTGTGGCGCGTGGCGGCTCGCGCCAAGTCACGTCGGCGAAACAGCGAAAACGATAAAGCGCCGGTTTATTGCAGTCCCCCGGATTCGCGCGACGCGAGAAAGAGACGCCGACGAGCGATCCGTCCGTCAGCGGGGCTCCGCTTTCTCCGTTAATCCGCGTCCCTTAACTAACCCACCCATCAGATCCACTCCCCTTGTAAACAGGTAATACTGTTTTCAAAGTGCTTTCTGCACTCCTAATTGAGTAATTCGTTAACAAATCGTATCCTTCTTTAACTATTCGTAAAAATTTAGTTAATTTAAAAAGAATTTATAATTTATCAACAAATGTGATCCGGTTATAGATTAATCTGATAATAATATACTTATATTTAAGAAAATAGTAATTTCTAGGTTTAAGTTTTCAATATAATCTAATAGGGAAAAAGAAAAAATCTAAAAGGCATTGAGAAGGGATTATAAGGAAGGCAATCGAGTAGAATTTTTAAGGTCGACGAGGGGCGGTAAACTGTCGCTTTCGCGCCGATAAAGCAAACAATTTACTTTTACGCGGAGTCGAGGAGAGAGTCTGCGGTAAGGGCGCGAGCGCGCGCCGCGAGAAAGCATCCCAAAGTGTTTTAAAACTTCTCCGGGGGCTGCGGGCATAAAGTCGACTGGGCTTTTAAAACCCCGTGAAAAAGTTACGCCTCTAATAAGACGAGAGAGGCGTCGCCGGCTCCTCAGTCTCCGCAAGCTTAAAAGTCCGATGGAGCGTTTTGTCGGGAGCTTTCCTCGATGCTCTCCGGAACGCTCGCAGGCTTCATTGAATCAAGTGATTTCTCTTTCTCTCCTCTTACCCCCCAAGTTTTCCGGGGAGAATTGCATTTTATTTGTTTGAGCGTCAAGCTCATTGTCGCCGTAATACAATACCTATTAAATTTACTTTACACATTTTTCCGCAGAAAGTAATATTTAAAAGATAAATTTAGTAAAAAAATATTAAAATAATCTGTTAGTATACACTGCAATAGACTTTTCAAGAGAGCAATATTTGCCTAAAGCATAAAACACCTCTGAATCGCGAAAGAGCTTTTGTTATATCGCAAGCTCGCGTACAGCAAAAAAGCTCGCGCTACCCGAAACAAAAAATTGGAGTTTCTCTAGGTTGCCGCGATAAAGAGCGGATGCGCGTCGGTCAGCGATAAATCTGCGAATCAGGCAATAATTGCCGGTCAAAGCTCTAAATAAAGCGGCGCTCGCTCGCTCGGGCCGCGCGGATTATATTCGGATATATTACAAATTGCTCATTATCTCGGTCGCGCTCGCTCGCCGGGGTTTCGCGGGGGGCGCGCCGCGTGAATCATGGCGGCCTACCGCATAAATATAGACTCGCCGGCGTGGCGCGTCGCGCATTAGCCCGCCGCTGCGGCGCGCAGATTTATTGCGATTCTCCCCGGCCGATTGCTTTGTGTCGTCGTCGCCGCGCGAGCAACGAATGCCGTGCAGTGTTGGCCCCATTGTGCTCGCTTGAATAGCACCTGCGAAAAGAAGAGGCCGCGAGGCCGGGAAAGGGATTTAGCTGGGATTTCGGTGATTATTTTAAGCCAAGGGGACCGGCTACGTAAGGCATAATAGGATGAATTTAGTACTCTGTACTTTAGTAATTTGTGGATCGGACTTGGAAAAACCTGATGGCCGGCTGGATTAATTAATCTATAACGTGTGATGGGCAATTTTAAAAGTGCAACTGTAAGAAAGATGTATATTTTCTTCGGTATTATTTGATCTAAAAGAAATGCAATACAAGAGAATATTCATGCCATCATTTTTAGATCAATGACTTTGTATTTGCTTTTTCATCAATTTAGAAATGCGTTACTGAATAATCGATTTTTTCATTTAAAGAAATAAAATACATAACTTCACAATTCTTAATTAAAAGTATCTAATCTATGTAATAATTAATTGTAATCAGTATAATAATATTTTCCTATCCTTTTTATCGATGATTTAAACATTTTCGAACAATAAACGCTGCATCTTTCTGAAATAGTCACTTGGTATATTCTCATGATATTTCTGAAATTGACTATAATTTAGGAACAGTAAGAATATTATATATAAATTGGTTTGAAATAAAGAATGATAAGTTAATTATTGTGTCTAAATATTAAGAATTTGACAGGCTGGTCTAGTGCCATACTTACTACAAAATATTTCATAATACATTTACCGCCAGATGGCTTACATGAATCCTCTTCCCGGTAACGAGACCGTTGCTTCAATATTATATATAAGTCACTCCAATAACTGATCGTTAGTTAACTGATTACAAAAAAAATAATCATAGAAAAAATCAATCGAGTACATTACAATTAAATGTCACTAAAATTACCATAAATAACATCCTCTCTTAAATGTGTATAAATGTATGTGTATAAATTTATGTGTATAAATTCGTATTTTCTCGGATATTAATTTGTAATAAATAAATCATCTAAAAGCCAACTTATAAGTCCACTTTACGAAATTCGCAGTTGCCAAATGCGCAGGGAAAAAGTACAGTAGCGCGCCGGCGGAAAAACGGCCGAATCGCTTATGCAGAAACGCGCCGCGCGTGAATTCGAGCATCGCTGTAATCGTTATCGACTCGGGTGCCGTGCGCGCGTATAGCCGCCGCGCTCTCGCGCGAAATGGTGCACGTGGCAAATTACGCGATAAACGGGGATCGCGCACGTAATTATCACCTCCGTCGCGCCGAGTCGCGCGTCCGCCCGGCGCGCGCGCGTGTGTGCGCCCACACGGCACTGGCAAACAAGCGCGGCTCTCTCGCTCCAGCAAACACGCGGATGCGACCCCCGCGCTATTCTGCTATTCCCCAGCTCTCGCTTGGCCAACGGAATCAAATGCTTTATTTTTAGGGAGGCTCAAATTCTTTGAGACATTGCTTTTTCATGTCGTAATTCCATTTTGCATCGAGTAATTATTAGTATTTAATTTACATAAGCAGAAAAAATGGAAAATAGTATTTGAAATGTTACTGTATCTTTCGCATCTTTCAATTGAAAAGGATCAAAGGCCTTATACTTATCTTTGTCGGTGCAAGCAATAGAAGGAGGTGCGAATAGTCGCAATGCGCGTGATAATAACGAAGGTGGACAGTAGTAACAGTAACAACGGGTGCCCGCACTTATCCAGTGGAGGCGAAAAACAGCCGCCTAATGGCTCGGGCATATCGGTAAGTGCTCTCTGGTGCGTCACTGCGATTACAATTATATTATTCGCCAGGACCCGGATTAAATTGCCTTGGTCGCGCATTTGTCCGCCGATGAAAATCGAACGAGCTTCCGTAACGTCGCGTTTTGGCGTTTGTGTTTCTATACTGCTTGCGAGTATCTTTCAGAAATTGTGTAGTACGTTGCGCTCGCGACGATATCCTCGGCTGGTCGAATAGTTCAAGAATTTTCTTTTGACCTATTAAAAAAAATTCGATGAAAACAGATTAAGGCAAAATCATTAATAAGCGAGTATTTAAAATTATTTTTATGAAATATTAACTTTTATAAAAAAAAAATTTTTTACCAAAAATCCTTTATTGAATAAAAAAAACTGATAATAATAAGTAGTATACGTTTTAAAACCATTCTCTCTACAAAAATAAATAAATTTTCTAATAAATCACCCTGAAAAAGGAATATTCTGATCCAAGCAGGGATAAAAAAAGTATCTCCTATAGATAAGACCGAACGAAAAATCAAACAAAAAGCCCACGCACTCATCGACTCGACGACCTTTGCAAAAAAAGAGCGAGAGAGAGAGAGAACCCACCGTAGACGTCGATATATCGTGGAAGCGCGCAGGCGGGACCATAGGAAGAGCCGAAGGGTGGAAAAGTCGGGGACGAGCGAGAGCGGCAGGGGTGGTGGGCCGGGGGGTGTGATATACTGGCCGTGTCGATAATTATCGGTGGCTGATTAACCGGCCGCCGGTTCGCGCCCCATAACTCTCGACGTCCGATTATTTTGCTCCCCACCCACCTCCCCCCCCGGCCGCTCCATGCACCAATTCCCGCGTAACGTACGCGCGCGCCCCGATGCACGCGGCGCGCACCTCGGGCCGCGGCGTGACGCGAGATTTCGCCGTTACGCGCGATCGGCGCGCGCGCGTTGTTTGATTAATTACCGCGATTAGATCATTAATTCCGCGTAATTAAACGGCCTAGCGGAGCGAGAAGTAAATAAGCGATGTACGCGTCCGTGATCGGAGGTTTTTTTCGCGGTGCTCTGCCTTTCAACGACGCTCAACATTTGTATACAATGCTGGAATGATTTATGGACGCAGGACTTTTGTGTTTCTTCTTGTTTAGATTAAATTTAATATTTGCTTTTTACTAAATATGTTAATTAGCAATTCCTAGCACTGCAGCTTTCCCTGGACAATTTAGCTATTATACAAGTAGTATTATTTGCTCGAAATTACCCATGGTTATTACACTGTAATTTATAATTTTCAGATAATTTGTAGTATTTTTCCCAAATTTGATACTACAAAATTTTCTGTTAAACTTTTAAGATTTCAAACTAATTTTTCTTTCATTATTATTTAAGAAATAATGAATGTTTTTTTTCACAATAAACCATTTATCCACGAAGTTAAAATGCCATAAATAAAGGATTGCACTTTTTGCTCGGTCTTTTTTTCGCTTCGAGGATACAAATACCTTCGTACCTCTTTCTCTTCTATTTTCCGCGCTGCAGGCGCGTTCCGCTGCCGACGGGGTTGGACGATGTTTTAAAACTTTCGACGGTGGGGTACGTCGATTAATCGATTCGAGCACCCGGCCAGAGAATATTCCGTGTATTGTCTGCCGTGTTGTATCGTCAAACGAGCTCCCGTGAAAAGAACAATGCAAATTTTTACACCACCAAAGCAGCCCAAAGAATTATGCGATAGTTTGTTTACAATATCAGTTTTTGCTTTGTTCCACTTCATTTCATAATTTTCATGTAATTTTATCTTTCATTTAAACATACCATAACTTAGTTATATTTTTATTTGAAAAGTAATGCTTTAAATAACAGGTGGAGGCGTAAAGTATTATTTTTTTTTCTAAAAGAAGTTGTAATGATTCCACTGCATTAAATAAATGTTCAATTTCAAAAAATGAATAAACGAAAAATGATCTATTCTGTAAATCTAAACTTTTTAAAATTATATAATATAGAAGTCATAATTATTTAAAAAATCTATTACATTTAATCATCTTTTTATAAAAGAAAATCAGGAATTAAAAAACAATTGCAATTATTAGTAGGATTATTTTTTCACGTAAAAACGTGCTCCAAAAATTCACCTGTAAAAAAATGACATGTTAACCGAATAAACCAGCCGCAATAATAATCAATCGAATTGACGGCTCGAATATGAAGCATCGAACTGGACAGTTACAGGCCGTGCGATCTCAATTAAAGTCACGATTAAACCGTAGCAATAAAAAAAAAGTCCGGCGCGTCGCATCGCGCGATTTATCAATTCGACGCGTAAAAAAGGGCCGCGCGCGCGCGAGCATACGCAGATTGATCACCGCTAAGAGAGACATATCGACGTCGCAATAATCGATGCCTCGGCGCGTTTTCTCGCGCGACCTGACAAACGCGCCGCCGATACCATCGTTTATTTCGCAAATGTGCCGCAAAACTGCCGCTATTCATTTTCGCGGCGCCTACCCTCGCGCTCCTCGCTCTTTTTTTCCCTCTCTTCCGGCGGGTGTATATGGTGGCCGGAGGCACCGATAATCCGATTTTCAGCGTGGAATCGCACGCAATTGCGCCCCATCCCCACCCCCTGCCGCAATCGTTTTCTACGTAAATAAACGAGTGATTCAGGATTCGCGCGTCGCGTTTTATAAAAGTCTTTTTTTTATTGCTTCCCGGGTCGATCGCGATTCGAGCTGAAAATTATACGACGCATCGAAGTGGTGCTTCCGCGTCGTTGTCCTTTTTTTTGCGCGCGCTTTTGATTGAGATTTATGGAAATTTCCGTTACTTATTTACCCAGCGTCTCGGTCAGACTAAATTTACGCGATGAATTTTCAAGGTGAAGTGCAATTGAAGTGTAATCACATTTTCTTGGCGGAGCAAGAATTTAAAAAGTGAGAAGGAGGCACGGTGGCCTGTTGGCTCAGAGTAAAATATTCAAGCGGTTGACTTAATTGCGCGGAGGAAAAAAAAAAGACGAGAAAACTTGGGCAACCCCCTCGAGAAACTTGCCACTGAACAAAAAGAATTTCGGACTCCTTGTTAACTCCTCGGAATAATAAAATGTAGCGCCGTCTAAACGTAAACGAGTTTCCCGTTCTTTTCAATTCCCCGCTCTCCTCGAGCCGTTTACCAATTACAAAATTTTAAAAAAATTCCCCCGAAAATTCAAAGACAGTTATTTTCGCTGAAAACCCACCCAGGTCGTCGACCACCGCTTCGAACCACAAAAAAAATGCGTCAGCAAAATCACGAAAAAATGCATCGCCGTTCCGGGAACGCATCTGCATGCGTTTCGTGCAGCTTTCACGCCTCGTTGAGTCCGCGACTTTCCGGAAAACGGGGGCGTAGCCGGAAAGGCCCCGGGGGAATTCGGCCGCGGGGTCATGCCTATTTTGACACTTTGAAAAATTGTTGCCAAATTGTTCCTCGGCTGCGCGCGTACAGCTACGTTACGACTGCCAGTGCGGACGGCTCCGTGGATCCGAAGATGAGTGATGGCGGGCCTCCGGAGATTTCTCGAATTCCGGAGAAGCCCGCGAGTCTCTTTCACGAGCGCACGAAACCCACTGCCACGGATTCCCGATGCTTCTTTCCTGTTCCAGCGCCGGGTCTAATTTGGTTGCTGCTGCTTTAATGCTTCGTGGGGATACGTATACGGATATATGTAAAGTGACGGCATGTTTTATTCCGAGCTTATCTATTTTTTCGGAGGTGTATTATCTAAGTATTTGTGGTTTTATTCAACAAAGATCCACGTTTTAGGAATGACGTAAACAAAAAACGCCAATAAGAAATATCGAGTAATTTTTTTAAATATATTTAATGCTAATGTCAAATTTATTTTCATAAAAAAGAAATTGCGAAGTGGGGTAAAACGAAGAAACTTGGAGAAAAGTAGGGTACGCACATGCAGAAATTGTGTAACTCGGTGTTAAGAGACGGTTCGAGAAGGGGCGGGTTGTACTTTCCGTACCATTACTCAAAGATGGCAGAGAGTCCGGCAGCCTAATCTCGGCACATGAGACCTTAATGGGATTTTAAGGCGTCGTGGCCACCTGCGACCCGTCGCTAACCCAGCCCTCCTCCCGCCTTCTTGCGTGTGATCTGAAAATTGTGGAAATTCAACGTTTAAGAGTTGAGATCGTTAAATTTTCTTTTTTAAAATCTCACTTCATTACGTATATGACACTAATTGTTTTCAATTATGATTTGTACTTATAAAAAATATTTATTTGTTACAGGGCTGTGGTTGGAAGGGCGCACTTCGAGAAGCAGCCTCCTAGTAACCTCCGAAAGAGTAACTTCTTTCATTTCGTTATCGCGCTGTACGACCGGTCGGGGCAACCCATAGAAATCGAGAGGACTGCCTTCATCGGATTCGTCGAGAAGGATCAGGTGAGTGATCGCTCATTCGTCACAATGACTAAATTACTCCAATCAGACTAATAAAGCACTAAATTCGGAGGTAAAACTCCGGAACATCTGTGCGCACTCGACTTTCGGAAACGAATATTTAATGCATCTCGTGGGCGGCACGCACGGCCTCGCGTTTACGGAAAACTCAACGTAATTAATTTCAATGCAGGGGAAAGGCAAGCCGATCGATGTGGCCGTCAAGTGTCTTGTGCATGCGATCGCTCATCATTAAATCGCAATTTACTAAAATCGTTGCCTTTCCGCAAAAGCGGCTTAGTCGAGGAGTTGTTCATTCTATTTAATCTCAAACTACTTTTAAATAAGTGACTTTGAGACCCATTTTTAATTATTTTGAAATCGATTTATCATTTCGTTAATTAAGTTTGGTTATATTAATAATCGATTTTTTTCAATTGCAATTGTGCAGGATTGTCTAATTATATGATTCTTAAACAACACATAACTATCGATTATAAGTAATTTATTTAATAATCTGACGCAATCTGAAAAATAATTAGATTTTGGTATTTCTTTACCGTTGTTTTTACCTCGAATCTCTTTGATTTTAAGATAATAAATCTGAATACTCTCTTGACAGTCTTAAAACTGAATATCAGAATAATTTAATAACATTTTGAGTTAGATCAATTGATTTAAAATAAAGAATGACAAATTTTGTTTTTTTGAATATTTGAGCAGGGCATTAAAAACTGTAAAATTATTGAATACTCACTAAATGATTAAATCACTTACTTCGAGTTCACTGGACTTGTACTCATTCAAAATGACGCGTCAATTAGAAATCAGCACTTTGATCTAGAAAGAATGATACTTAGTAGTACTTAGTACATGATCAATAGTATTGCTTAGAACATTCATTTACCGCTAGGTGGACTTCGAGACATCTCTCTCGGTAAGAGGTCTGTTGTCTTAGTTTTATAAATAGGTCTTAATACCTGAATGGCTAGGCGTAAGCACCTTCGGTTTATAGACCATTTGTATAATTAATTTGATTAAAATTGAATATCATAATCAAATATCACTAAATTTGGTTGTTGCTATACGAAAATTGTTGGTTTATTCGTTTGCATGTATGTAAAATATTCACCTCCATATCATGGCAATGAACAATTCTTTATAACAATAACAGTGAAAAGCAACAACCACGTGTCGATGTTTACGAAATGTTCGCACTCGGGAGGTGGTTATACCAGGCAGCCGCGTAATCCGGACGTGTCCCTCCTCTCCGGGCGCTGCATAATTCACGGTCCGCCGGCGGACAGTTGCATCGCGCGCGGCCGGCCTCCCTATTAATTAGGGTCGTGCACCGCGCGCGTACATCAAGTCGGCCCTCCCTGTAACACCCGCGCCGACCGCACGGGGTCAGCCGCGCGGGGGTCGAGGGGGCAAAAAGAGCCGGGCATTTACATATTTTCGCCCCGCTCAATTATTTAAGGAGGCCGCTCATCGTCGGCGTAAACTCATCGCGCCGAGGATGAGCCGCGGCCGCTACGTTTAATCCGACACGCTTATGCGCTGCTCATCCGAGATCCTCCTTTTTTCACCGGGCTCGTACAAAGCGTTTACTCGTTTTTCCGCTGTGGTTTCCTTCCTTCCTCGCGGATACGCGCGGGTATGTTAATTATTACGCGATGGAGTTTATAGGGTACGTCTGCCAAGAGCTTTAAATCTCGTGAAAGATTTTTTAAAGTTTGTGATGTTCTTTTATAAAGTTCATTTTAAAATTTTAAAGATTTAAGCAATTTTTAAAGCGATCACAACAT
This sequence comes from Eurytoma californica, assembly GCA_035586675.1. Taxonomy (NCBI): domain Eukaryota; kingdom Metazoa; phylum Arthropoda; class Insecta; order Hymenoptera; family Eurytomidae; genus Eurytoma; species Eurytoma californica. The sequence continues at coordinate 25,144,821 of JAXIUT010000001.1, read as the reverse complement.
CTATTTTAACAAACAACTAATTTACTTATTTTTCTAATAAATGTCAGTTATGAATCAACTACAATTTATCAAACACACAAAAATATAAAATGTCGTAATTATATCTATTAATCCATCATAGCTTCTCAACTCACAACACTTGACACGTATACTCGGCGAGAATTGACAAGCACGAAGAGCAGATCGTTCGAAAACGCGAGCAAACGGGAAAAGGAAACAGTTGACGCGACACGGCCACCCGAGAAGATAAAGCTCGCTTGGTCGGGAATGCATTAGGATCGGGGGTTGGCCGAGTCATATGGCGCCCTCGCGATGCAAGCATCACGCGTGACTCGTCGGGATATATAATTATGCACGCGATGCGTAATGCCGGGGCTCTTAGCGCGACCGGGCGCATCAAGAAATTAATAATTAGCGTGAGACGGAGTGCCTCGTACTTTGCGCTACTCCGGCAAGCGCGCGTGCCGGTCTTGCGGCCGGGTTAATTAATCAAAGAGGGGGAGCGATATGCACGTGGAAACGAGGCAATTTTTATTAGCCCGATATACCGGGGAGCGATTTGTCGTCGCTGAGACCGACGTATCAGAGCCGCATTACTGTCCGCGTTAATTAATTAACTTCGAGATGCTTGTTTGTCTCTTTTTTACCTTTTTTAAAGGAGCGTGGAATGGACACAAATATTTATGGTGCGTTTTTTACGCTGTTGCAGGAATCGGAAGGACAAAAAACGAATAATGGAATTCAGTACCGACTGCAGCTTCTGTATTCGAATGGTAAGTTTCTAAATCCTCCATTTTTATAAATTTTCTAGCAATAACAACATTTTAAGCAACGAATTCGCAGTATACGTATTTACCAGAATTAAAAGGAAAACTTTTTTCTCGCTCTGATAAAAGCAAACATCTAACTATAAACAAAAATGCGACCCTATCTCTCGCGTGACCTACACTAAGAAAAAAAAAGACGTGGACAGGCCGCCCGACCTCACTTTCCCCGCGTGGGCGTCCTAAAAAAACCCCGAGAAAAAGAAGCGCCTCTCGGTCTCTTTGATAAAAAAAAGAAGGGAGAGGGGGGGGGAGTAACTCGGGCAACCCCGAAAGGCCCTCGGAGCGGGTCGTGCGAATCGATCGACGGAATGTCGCAGCGCACGGGCAGAGCCAGGGAGCCGGGCGCGCGATGACGGGCCATCAGGCATTCCGCGCGACCACGGCCCAAAGACACTCCGCGCGCCGCGGGGATTTTTCGCGCGGCGGAGCTTTTTACCCGCCCCGGCACCTGTCGTAATTTATTCCGCGTGACATTTCAGTTTCGGCGGCGGCGAATTTTTCGCGTCGCGCCGCTTCTTCCGAGGCGCCCGCGCGCGCCACGCCACCGCCGAGCTATGTGTATTACCGCGGCCCCCGGTGGATTGATTTATTCGTCCGCCGAATGGATTTATCGATTTTAGTTTGCGGCTCCTTTTTTGTCGAGGCAGAAGGAATATTTAAGAAATTATAAAAGGATTTTTTTGTAGTTCATTGACTGCAGATTTTTTAGTATTTTGTGGATAGTTTTTGCTTAATTTTCATAATTAATAAAAGCATGGAGTTATTAAGATTTTTTGCTGAAGCATTAAGAAGCAGATGTAATTGCTCGTTTCTTAATACATCGATGAAAAATTTGTTGTAATTAATACAATTTATGTGGAATCCATTTCTCATAATCATCCAAGTTTTTACTTTCATTTGGAAATCCACTCATAAGCCTTTTAAGCTCTAATAAGAAGCGACTCGGCCATTTACGAGCGTCACAAAGCCAACGTAGCAGGGACTAATTAACCGATACAGTCAATAATAAGTTCCTATAATACCAAACAAGAATTTCACCCTAGATTCCCCTTTTTCCCTCAATACACGCGCCTAATTACCTCCAATCCCATCAAATATCGCATCCCCGACAAAAAAACCATAATCTCAAACATCGCTCGGCTCTTCTCCGACTCCGCGAAGGCTGTCGCGCCACAAAGCCGCGCTCCATATTGGGCCGCGCGCCTTTTTATCCGTCGCTGACTCTTTTTATCCAGCTCGGCCTTTCGCGAGCGACCGCTGGAGGCCGCGCGTCCGAAACCGCGCGGGAAGGACAAACAAACGCGCCCAGATGGTGACGTTGTTTTTAGCGATAAATTATTTATCGCCATGGTGCATTGGCCCGGATGTGATTTTCGAGCAAGGCTTTGGTAATTGTTGTAGAGGGAATAGACGTCGAACGGTAAAAAATTGTTCGAGCCAATAGTTAGGGGGGGTAAGTTATTCGCTCGCGCTTTATCGGCATATACTTACGGAGTGCTGAAGGTATAGAACAAAAGAAGCGACAAGGAGATTTTGCGCAAGCTCCGTGATCCTCTTTGGGACTTGACATCTCCCACAGCAATATTTTTGAACAGATGCAATGAAAATTCAAAATCGAGGAATTTCCATCGGCTCTCTTTTATAGTCGCTTTTCTCATTCACTTTCTAAATTTAATAATAAATGATGACTATAACGTCTCTATTCGCAAATCATAAATAAAACTAGAAATTTTGTAGATTGAAGTAAATGTACGTTTTATCTTTATAAAACTTAATAAAAACAGTAAATTGTTGATCATAAGTAAATGTATAAATAAACTATAATTTGCTACGATAATTACGTAAACTACAAATTAACCAGACCCTTAAGAGCGCGGCTCTACCCTAGCAAACTGCGTAAAATTTAATCTTCGCTGGCCAAGGCGGACGGACACCTCGCGGTCTCGCGGCGCCGCCGCAAAGGTAAACCCCCGGGGTAAGCCGCGAGGGTGTTTCTCGAGGTAATTTGTGAGTTGCCGGGCAATATCATAATCCGCGGCGTAAGCCCTGCGGTCCGGCCGAAACTTGCCGCCGCGCAACAACTCGCAAGGTACGTTCCTACGGCTTACATCCTCGCTCGGCCGGGATGCAAGTTCCGGAGTCTTTCGCCGCTCGCACCCGTCCGCCCTGTACGGAAGTTGCTTCCAAGGGAATCGAAACTTTGGACGTACGCAGTTTTTTAGACTCGCCGAAAATAATTTTTGTTCGCTTCAACATCAAACTGACAGCGACGACCTTCCGACTCGCGGAGTTTTTCTTAAAAAGTATGCATGATGCATAAAACAAGTTTACCTTATGTGTCAAAATTCAGAAGTTATAGTACGTGATAAAAAAAGGGTTCGGTCGATGGCGAGAAGGGCGACACCCGACAAAGTATAAGAGGCGCTAATTGCCCCGGCTCTTTCTTCTGCCGACGGCACGAATAATGTATATCGAGCCGCGCGACGCGACAACAAAAAGCGCGAGGCGTCCTCCTTAACGACTCTGGTCGCGCGCGACGCGCCGCCCGCGGAATCGCAGATATTTTAATTGTCGCGAGGAGGGAAAAAGGGCATCGCGTGCCGGCGAGATTCGCACCGGACAATTAGATCTTGTGATAAATTGACGCGCGAGACTGAAAGCCACGTGCGCCTAATTTGGCAGCGCCGACAGATTTCCGTTATACGGCGATCTTCAAGGAAATACTCTTCTTTCTTGATTGACAATATTTTTATTTCGAAGACTTCAACGTGATCTTTTAATTTAATACCTGTTCTAAGTATAGTCGTAGTTTCTTACTCTTTAATATTCGTTGACTTGAAATGTAAAAGTTGAGTTTTCTACTATCAATCGATGATCATTAAATAACGATAAATATACAAAAAATCGTTACATCGAGAAGAGAAAACTTAAACAATATGCATATAGTAGAGATATATAACAATAATACTTTACACAAGAATAATAATTTATTAAAAACAATCATTTAGTGGATGAAAAGAATAAACAAATCATAAAAATTGATCTCTATATCTCATGATTTTTATGTACGAAACAAAAAATATTAATCAAATTGACGAAGGAGGTACGGCTTAGAATATACGTACTCCGATCCATAAGGAGGTGCCGCACGTCGGCCGTCGGCGTAAAAACGCGAAGATCGGGAGGATGCGGCGCGTCGCGAGAAAGGGACAGAAGGCCCGGCGGTCATTGGCTTCGACGCTTTTTTAATATGCACCTTTTTGCACGAGGATCAAGAGCGGCTTTTCGGCTCACGTATTTAAGTCCTCATTCGGCCTGTGCATTCGATTCCACGCTTCGAGAAAAACACTACCCAAAGTCGATAGATAGTTTAATTATTAAATGACTTATTTATAAATAATTGATATTGTTAACCTTCCTTTATTATGCATTTCAGGTGTCAGGCAAGAGCAAGACATTTTCGTGAGACTGATCGACTCCGTCACGAAGCAGGTAAGACAAAAAAACTTTTTTCCGAATTATAGTTTTCACATTATAAACTTGCAAGTGTGACAAATTTGCAAGCACACTAAAGCATCGAAAGAAAAGTTTTTTACGTCGACGAAATTTACAAAAATAGTCCAGCGAACAATCGAGTGGGTACAGCCGCTGCATCTTCAACATCGGCCCCATTCTAAATTTTTCATCCCCCGGCGAATCGAACCGCCTCCGCGTGTTTTTCCACTCTCGGGCTGCGCGCGCGCGTGGCCCCCGTCGCCGCGCATGCGCCCCTCGCGTCTCGCACACCCCTGCTCGCCTCGGTGTGTATACGCGGCGGCGCTTCCCGGCGACGCTGACGCCGTTATCGTTGCCGGTACAAGCGTTTAATTTTCCGGGGGGTTGATTTCCAGCCCCGGGACGGCACCGCGCGCGTCCGTGTGCACGCGTACAACACAGCGACGGCTCACACCCCCGCGTTATCAGCCACGTGGCGAATCTAGCCTGTCTGTTTTCCTCTGTCGCTCTTTTACGCGAACTTTTTTTTGCTTTGTTTTTGGAGAAAAATAAAATTATCGAACGAGATTGTAACTTTTTCCTTGTTTTTCGTTGGTTCCCGTGAACGGTTCGTTTCGAAAATACTGCATGCATGCAAATTTTCGATATGTAGAGACTTTATTGTTAACATTATTAAATTAATCGTTCGTAAACAATTTTTAATAGAAAGTTTAAAAAAGTAGAAAACATTTGCCGGAAATTAATTTTTGCCTCGCGTAAAGAATTTTTTTGTAAACGCAGGAAAAGAAACATAATTGCAGGACAGGTTGTTTTATTTATTTGCAAAAGCAATTTGTTTCTACACTATTTACTCAGAAATAACACAAATAAAATAATTCAAAATAACCGAGATTTCTTAATCAACGAAATAAGGCTTACAGGACCCTTGAAGAGCGGGGCACTATCGTCCGACTCCTCCCAGGCAATCTCAATTTATATTTCTGTCTCGCTCGACGTCTCCCCCCTCGGCTAATATCGTTGTTAATGCCCGCCTCGGAGCGAATCCGGGTTATCTCCGTCACGATTTCTCGGGGCCCGAAAACCGGGTGCGCGCGGCACGCGCCCGAAAGAGAGCGGCGCGGCCGCCGGGAGATTCCCGCGACGATAGGCTGCCCTAAGAAGGATCATAACCTTCGAGCAAACGCAAATACACGCGCAGATTACCAGCGGGGATAAGCAAAGGGGGGCGAGTCATTTTTTTTTTCTCTCCGTTTTTCAGTCAGCCGGTGCCTCTGCGCCTCGAGCATTCACACCTACTACAGTGTATGCGAACGCGCGTTACTTACGTGTTCCGCGATAAAACTATTT
>JAXIUT010000001.1:25039013-25129048 GCA_035586675.1 Eurytoma californica | reverse complement strand
ATTGTTGTTTTGAATGGTAAGGGGTCGATATTAGTCGCAACTCATAATCTTGAATTAAAATCTACTTTGGAAAAATAGTCATCTTTAAGTGTTTAATAATTTATCATTATAAAATCCGAATGTTGTAAACAAACGATAAACAAAATCGAAATGTTCTTAAAATTAACGCACAACAGAAAATTTAAAACTAAACAGATGTCGAACAAATTTCAATGACAATCATTCCTAACACATTTTCGTCATTTGAAAAGAAATCCTTCAGCCGCAAAAGGATTTACCTAGGGGCACGTCGCTAAAAGGGTTTTCCCTCCCATTCCACTCTGTTCTCCGCAAAGAAAGGCGCGCGTCAGCGTCAACGGATGCGGAGGAGGCGTCGCCCATACGTCGGCGAGCTCCCGGGACTCGGACCGGCAATTAACATGCATAATTAAAACGACATTGTCGCACGGTCGGACTGGTCACGGGCTCCTCGCCCGCCGTGTCAAATCCTCTCGGAGGGACGCGGTGCGATTATCACGGAAATTCACTCGGACTGAACCTGCTCCACGACTCTTTAATTTTAGGACGCAACGTAAACTTCCGCTTCTGATTACTCTTCGAACGTTTTTTATTCCGATACTTCATTTTTTTCATCAAAGGACTAAAAGTGTACTATTTGAGAATCGTTTAAAGATTTTCAAAAAAAAAGTTTCTATTTCGAGATTTAGAGGAAGTAAATTAAGTTGTGTATTAGATACTTTGTAAATCAGTTACTTTTTTGTGTTTAAAACAAGGTACTTACGCTAAAGATCTATTAATTCCTGTTTTCTTCTTGCTGTCTATTTTCAGTCCACGCGTATCTTAAAAAAAGCTCCACCACCCGGAAATAAAATTCAAGCCACTCGACGTTTCCACCCAAAACGTCCACTCCCTTTTTGCCGTCGGGGCAAAAAAAAATTCGCGAACAATTGATTTTTGCCGGGCGATGACTCGCCCGCGCGCAACGGACACAATCAATCGTTATGCCTTAATTGATTGCGGCCCGGGGCAGGGTCGACTGACGTCACAATGACGTACGGATTGACAATCAGTCGCGCTTGTGGCGTTGATGCATGCAAATCTCGCCCCGGCCGTATACGTGCGCGCGCGCCCGGCCGTCCTGCGGTCGCACAAGCGGCGACAACGAGCCGCTTCTCAAGATCGCCGGGCCATTGTGCGGCCGCGCGACCCCCGGGCTTCCTGGAGGAAATTTCGCCGGGAGGACGGTAATGCGCGTACTTTGCATATTTCATCGATCGGAGCTCCGTAGTTCTGTTTAGTTGCGGGAGTCGGACGCTTCGGGGGTGTACATTTTTAATGACGCGGGGCTAGTCGGAAGCGCGAGGGGGATGTATTTTAATATTTGCCAACGAGCAGTGTCGTAATTATCGAAAAACACGTTCAATTTGACCGGCTATGCATTTTCCGGGGGATCAATAATTCACTGACAGGCTTTATTCATCATCAATAACACGAGGCATTATTTAAAAAAATGAGTTGTTTACCGTTCGATCAAAATGTGCAATTATGCTAATCGACTCGACATCGTCGATAATTAATTGACAATTCATATGTTGCGTGGAGTAACGAAAATTTTGAAAACTCCAAGTAAGACCCTCAGTCGTAGCAAGTTAACTCGCATTGTGCGGCGCGCGTCTCTTTGTGCGCTGCTCTCCCGATGCGTCTATTAGGGAAATCAAAACACACTCGGGCCTACGAGCATATGGGTCCCGGGTGCTCAAGCGGGGCAGGGGTGACGTCTCTCTCTCCCCCTCTTGTACACAGCTTGTATACGCGGGATAAATGGTGGCTGCGCTGCGCGCGAAAGAACTCGAGCGAGAAATGGCCCGGACGTGCAAAGCCCTAATTATTTTCGGTTTTCCAATATTATTATTCCGGAGGAATCGACGCTGGAGCGTTGATGCGTGCAGGGGATTTTTTTCGCTTATTACGCTGCGATTGGGCTCGTTAATTTTTGTCGTGCACTGTTTTTGAGGGATAATTAAACATCGATTGTTGTATATTTATTTTGGATATGTATATCAAATTAATCGTGAATACAAGTAGATTTAACATTAAATAAATTAAAAATTATATTTATTTGTAGAAACTTGAACGATCTATCCGAATATTCGGTGAGGAAAAAATAATTCATTTTTTATTTTAATTTGAATTTATTGTTAAGTAGATTTTAGATTTTTAGCCAGTAGCGATTTTTGTGTTTTTATTTCAAAATCATGATTTTGCAATCTTTAATAATCACATACCTGTATGGACAAATTATTAATGATAAAATTATGAATTAATTTAATGTTGATTAAAAATCACTTATTTAAAAGTGGACTGTGTGTGATTACACGAAATGAATATCCTTTCGAAATTGACGAATGTTAAAGAAACGATACTCTGAATGACATTTACACATTGATACATTGAAAGTAGTAAAAAGAGTCATCGAGTGCAGCGCAAGTACAGGCTGAAAGGGCATCCTAATAAAATTAATGACGATATGAGAAGCTAACAAGATTACATCCTAAGTATAATAATTCCGGAAAAAGCGATCGGCAAGAAATCCGGCCGGTCTGCCGCCGCCGCTAATTCCTTTTTTCCCGATCCTTAAATTACATGGCCGCGAAGGTAATGGCCGTCAGTCTCACATAAATCAATTCGCATGATCGCGGACCGAGCGACGCGAACACCCGGCCCGAAAAAAAGGCCGGCGCGCGGCAGAAAAACTTCGTCATAAAGGCCGCGGCGGATTTATAGAGTACTCGCTCGGTCGCGCTTGCAAACGCCGGCGTCGAAAAGGGGACTACTCATCCTCCTCTCGTAAATCCGGTCAATTAGGGCGGCGCGTCGCTGGAAGAACCGAGGCGAAAACGGAGAAAAAGCTCGCGGAAAGTACGGGAGGGGGGCGAACCCCGCGCGCGGTATAATAACGGCCGCGGGAGCCGAAAAGCCGTCCGCGAAATACGTCCAGAATGTATATTGGATATTATCGGTATCCGGCGATCGGCCGACGCGGGGTAGCTCGCCTGCTAATGGAAAACTTATGCTAAGAGGCCCCGGTCGCGGCTGACCCCCGCGCGCCCGCGAGCCCCGAATCCATTATGCATCCGGCAGGCGGAATCAATCCGCGAGGATTGTGCGTGTGGATACGTGTTTTTTTTTTTCTTTCCGACGTAGGAGGAACGACCCGAGCCCCGCCGTAAGTAGATTGATTTATTTAGTTCGGGTCCGATTCGACTCGGCCATTGTTGATTAATGCCGACGAATTTATGATTTTCTTGTACTTTCTTGGATCGGCGTATTCTCTCGGATTTTTGTAAAAAATTCCAACAATTCCTTCTGGTTGTTCTTGATATTAAAGAATCGTTAAAACTTTTTTTTGCATTCATTAAATTCAGAGTACTGTAAAGAATTTTAAGCAAAGGTAATAATCAAGCGCAAAAGTTTAACTTATAAATTACTTAATCTAGAAATAATTATAATAATTGTTCTAATAATTTGAAAAAGTAAAAAGTGCGAAAAATTTTTAAAATCAAGTCTTTTAACTTTTAAATTTAAATCTATAAATCGCTAATAAAAACTTACCACTTTTTAGTGTAAAATATGGAAAAAGCAGGTTCAAAATGCTTTAAAAATTATTACTTATTAACTAAAGTATATTTCCAAAAAATGACTTTGATCATCAGTGCGCAGACGGCTAGTCATCACTAATTGATTATGACTTCTGACTTGAATTGAAAAAGTACATTTTTCTTACTAAACTTACAAACTCGAAATGAAAAGAAAATTTGTTTAGTCTACATTTACTGGTTCATTGAAAAATGCAAAAAGCGATAAAAAAAACCTTGGAAATAGCTCGAACGAGCGTATTTCATAATTGCGAGTATCGCGTAGGAGGACCGTGGCGTTCGCGGCGGCGCGCTATCGCGCTAATGCGCCCGTTACACGCGGTATTTACCTCGGCGACGGCTGTTAAGGCGCGCGCCCTCCCTTCGGAAAATAAGGCCGAGCCGCGCGGCGGCGTATCGCGAGCGGGGGGTAATTCTCGACAGGTGGAAATAACCGTACGGGCGAACGACGGCGACGGGTACCGCTAAGATTCCGCGAGACGAGGCTCCGGGGTCTCCTTCGGGATCCGCCGAGGCATACGCCGGCGAAACCGCGGCTTAACTGGAGTTCGCCGAGAGTTGCCTGCCCCCCGCAAAAATTCCTAATTCACCGAGTTTTTAGTGCGTCGATATGGAAAGCTTACGGTCTATGTTTTTTTTCGTGTAAATTTATCTGCAGAGCCGATGAAAATAAGTTTTTTTTTTATAATTTATGTCTTTATTGATATTAAAATATTAGTTAACGAATATTCTTTAACTAAATATTGAAGTATTCTGATTGATCCGTGCAGAGTTCCTTGATTCCCATTCGGCAATATCCAATCTGAAAGTCAAATTTAATTTTACGAGGGAAAAACAAAAATAGACTCGCGTTTCGACTCTCTGAAATATTTACCCCTGCAAAATAGAGACAAAAAAATCTCCACTGAAAAAAAGGCGATAGGGCATCAAAAAGAGGGACACCCGGAAAAAAATTCGAGAGCGCCGAGTTTCCCTAGGATCCCAACCCCGGGATATTCCATTCTTTCTTTCCCTTTTCTTCTCTTATCTCGCAGCCTTCCCTCTCTCTCTCTCTCCCGCGGATCCGAGGCCGAGAGAGAGAAGGAGGAAAGAAGGAAGCGATCGGCTTAATGCATATTGATGCGCGCCGAACTAAGTGAGTGAAAAATCGCCATCGATCTACCTTATCTCCGGATTTCCTCCCGTCCCCGCCCGGCTTTCCATTTTGCCAGGCGTACACCCCTTTAGCTACGACGACGACGTTGTCTCCCTCCCCGGCTGCCTTTTGGCCTCGTCGCCGGGGCGAAACGAAGCCGAGCTCCTCTCTTTTTCTCCCCCGGCGTTGTATCGAATCTCGACGAGCATCGGGCCGCCGCCGCGACGTTCGGTTCTTTTGTAGCCGCGCGACGACACCCGGCTCCCCGGGCTTCTCCATGCAGGAATTAAGGAAACGCGAGTTTTCCTTTCTTCCCTTCCTACGGTTCATCCCCTGCAAAGCTCCGATACCTGTTTTCCGATCTGATTAACATTGAAATTGTTTTACTCAATAAGATTTTTGTCCTATCTGTATGTGCAGCTGCAGATTTTCTTCGCTCAAGATTCTACATTTGTTTATTTTCTTTCAAAAAAAAAAGATAAATATACATTTTCTGTAATAAGTAAAATATACATGTAATCATTACGGACAAGTCGTTGAATAGCAATTCAGCACCCGATCCAATTAAACGATCCGTAAACAAAGCAGCCGAGTTGCTAGGATTCGTCGCCTCGGATCATCAATAAATCGGGACGATAAGACGCGCGCACAAAGCGGCCTAGGGATCGATTCCGGGCGGCATAGGTAGAACCGGGGCCGGGCGAGCCGAATGCCATTTGGAGTCATCGAGCGTGTCTCGTTGGGCTGAGAGGCAGGGCGCGCGTACTACCCTTCCGCCGCCGGCGACGAGCCGTGACGCTTGGCATCTGCTGCCTCCTAGCCCCGACCCCCCGCGACGCACCGTCCTCCGGTTCGGGGGAGCTCCAATCGCTGCCGGAAAAAATTTTGGCCTTTAATTTTATAGGCCAGACGCGCTGTTTGCGCTGGAGAGCTCAGATTGATGAGCTAACTCGGGTGTGCGCGAGGCTGATCAATTATCGGTCAATGTTTGTATTTTTTAAGTATGTATAGGGGCGATCAAAAACTATTTTTAGGATTATAATATAGTACTTGAAAAAAATTAATTTAATAGAAATGAAACAATTCTAAAAAAAAGTTACATTGGAAAATTCAAGATTATAATGATATTTGAAAGCATTTAAATCAATTTATTTTATCACTCACTTGAATCCGTACGAAGGGCTAACAGCCCGGGCCAAAAGCTTAGGGAAGCCATATCGACTTTCCGAGCGATTTCGCCCGGTAATCGGCCGCGGAAGCGCATTATCCCACTTCGCGCTTGTGCTAAGTGATTTGACTGAACGTCGGCTGGCTTTTCAAGCGCGGTAGCTCTAAAAAGCTTATTCACCATTATAATTGGCTCCCAAATTTTGCAAAACTTTAAATTAATTTTTAAAACAAATATATTTTATCTTTTTAAATACAAATTAAATATGAAAGAAACAATTATATAATATGATGTATAAGAGTAATAAAAAAAGTACTTGAGGATCCGAATTCGCAGTCTCAGATGTTCGTGAAACATTGGATAAAAAAAAGAATTGCAAGCAGTCAGGCGAACCGCTAAACGATTTAACCGAGACGATAGATGGGCACACGAGCGCACCGAATGGCCTGTTTATTGTGATAAAGAAGAAGCTCAAACAGACACGGATCTGGAGGGTACACTCGAGGGGACGTACGAGTACATACGTACATACATGAATGACATCGGCCAAGCCGCTGGAAAATGGGCCTCGAGGAGTGGTGCCCGTCAACCATATGTCACACCTACCGCCGCTTCTTCCTATTGTTATCAGACGTGCGAATAAATTACTAGTATTTCATTATTTACTTTTAACTATCCTAAGACAACATTTAAAATAGTTTGTTTTTTAAAAGAAACTTTTATTTTAATGCTGTCTTTATACACACTTTATCGATGAATCGTAGAAATATATTCTATAAAAGTATTCATTTAGATATTAGTGGAACAAAATGAGTACTAGAAAAAAAACTACCGTTTGTATCAGCTCGATAACAATTGCGGACTTAAATATTCATAAATTTTATCGTACTGTTTATAACATTCTTTTTATGCGTACTTAACGTACTGTTGCTAAACTAACGAAATACTTTTTACACAATCCGTAATCTCTAAGAGAATACAATAAGCGCGTAAATAAGTTTCTCAAATTAATTAAATCTTAGCAAATCCTTAAAGAAAACTCATCTGATAAATCAGCGGTCCACTTACGGGGACAATCCGTAAAAGCTCGGGCGCCTGTAAAAAGGGATTAACCTCATCCCGCTCGCGAAACAAGCGACACGCGGCCGCGCATACGGGTCGCACTGAAAACAGGTGGTTACTGGGAGAAGCGCCGGAGCCGCGTCGCGCCCCGGGGATATGAAAGGCGGCCGAGTTTGCCGGGGGCCACTCGAGGAGTCGCGTGGCCGACTCAATTACTCGCCGGAGCCCGCCATTGTGCGGCCTCGGCTGATCGCCCGTTTTATTTGGCCGAGCGCGTATGAAGATCGCCTAACGTGTCTGGCTTCCATAAAATTTCCCATTGTCGTGCGCCGTCGGACCGATTCGCAATCGGCCGACGGGGCGAAGCCACTCGAGATTCGATTAGGAAATTGACGCTGCCCCGGTTCACTTTTTTACACTACTGTCCGCGATCTCAGTGCGGAGATTTCGTTCGAAATTACATTCAAGATGTGATTTGATTATTTCATTTTGTACCGTGGTAATTGGTTTAAGAGAATTGACAAGCTTTTGAGGTTTTTTTTTTTTACAAAAGTTGATTTAGAAATTCAATTCAAATAGGAAAATTTCAGCTTGGAAAGTGGTTGCTTGGGTAGGACGTTCGAACCGCACTGGAGCAGGAAGAAGAACGAGCCGGCCGTGTTTTATCGATCCGCTCGCCACTTACTTGACCATCGAAAGCGGCCCTCTGGCTCAGCGAATACTAATTGTTTCGATTACCAGTTGCTTCGTGTTTTACACTTTTAATATATACTTACTGTAGAACTAAAAATAAATAAATTTCCATAACGTTTGTTAAAAATCTAATTAATGACTCCTTATTTAATGATTTATTAATCCTTCGAGTTTAGATTTGTTGATTATTATATTGATTATTATTAAGAAATTATAAATTGATTTCTCATTGACTAGAAAAACATTGCAAAGCCATTTAGATTTGAAAGAGGTACGTGATTACACGAAATGAATAACCCCTAGCCAACTACCTCGTTGATAAAAGAAAGAAGCTTCCCGAAAATAGTAGATGACGAAAAAAAGGCTAAGATAAAGCGGAAGGCACTACTCCAGGGCGCAGGCAGAGAGGGCAGGCTTTAACAGTGACATAATCCGGTCGCGTGATATCCACTTCCCGGGGATTTTTGCGGGCTCGCTCTTTTTCGATTGACATCTCGGTATTCTGCCGTCGGTTATCGGCGCGACGCAGACACGCGAAACGAAAGTGCGACACCCGCTCTCACACACGCACGCCCTCTAAACGCGCCGGGTGAGAACGTAAAATAAGAGCCGGAATAGCTCTGCCGCGACACTCGGCTGTCCATCAGCCAGCAACCAAATTCGAACACTGTCTCCTCTGTTTATATGCTCTATTTGATTTAAATACTTTTTATTCGTCTGAATAAAATCGTAGATCTGTTTTAAAAAGATAAGTAATAAGTGATCGATAAAAACATTCTCTAGGATCAAATAAAATTGATAGCCGCACCTTTTTGAGCGCATGTACTTGTAAAAAAAATGAAAAGCTTTAAATATAGTTTAAATAGAAACATTGTTACACATTTGAATAAAAATATGCAGATCGTTAGGTTTAGCACTAACGAACGAGGCTAGTCGTTGAAATTCCAAATGCACGCCCCAAAACATCTTTTTATCCGAGTCTCGACTCGCTGAAAAAGAGACAATCGAGACCGAGACGTAGGTACCGCGCGGAGCGACTCCGTTACTCAGCTCGGCGTTCCGCTGACGCGACTCCCCCCGCATCTCCATACCTCGGACCGCGCGTTTAGGAGTAAAAGAAGCGGCTGTCAGTCTGACCAGCCGCGGCTTTTAATGACGATTCCCGGCGCGCCTCTTTATACAGCGTTGCCCTGACCGCGGGAGACTCGCCCGTGGGGATAATTACCCCGTCGTTGCTCGAATCCCCGGGATTCCTCGCGTGCCCCCCTCTTTTTTAACATCCCAGGCATCCCGGAAACCGAGCGCCGTCCCATCCTCCCGAATTCGCACCAACTTCCTGATGAAATGACTAACATATTAGAAAAAAAGAAAACATCAATTAATTAACGCGCCGTTGTCCCCGAGGAGGGCACTGCGTCGACGAATCCGAAACTCAAGGGGGAAGAAATCAACCCCCCCGGCCTAACTAAGAATAAGGTGGCGCGAGTGCATAAAGCCCGCGACTTTTTTCGTTGCCCCGCGGCGGCGCGATCGATGCCTCGAGATTTATGCGATTGATTCGAGCGGGGACGCAGCGCCGAGTGACAGTACAAGGAAGCGCTCTTAGTCCTGCCGTCTTGCTCGGCTCGGCTGTACGTGTGTCCCCGCGCGCGGCTATGTGTGTGCGCGCGCCCCCGTAGCTCCCCGGAGGATAGGAGGCGCGCGGGCGTCCCCTCGAGGCGACTGCCTCCGCTCTGTCCGAGAAGGATCTCTATAAATTTGCATGTAGAATGCTCCTGCGCCCGCGCCGGAGTCACCCGGCCTTACCCGTGCGACGCAAGGAACACAGGGCCGCCGAGCGGGGAAATTTTACGTCAGCCTGCGCGCGGACGCGCGTCTTCGTTTTCTATCTCCTCTTACTCCTCTCTCCGGCCGCGCCACTGCCTGGCCTTTTTTTTAGCCTCCCCGAAGAATAAAGTGTCCTTTCCTTCAAGAGCGGATACGTTATTTCGCGCGTTCCGCTGTGTTCTGAGGGTTTGGTCTAGACGCTTCCTAATGTTTATATTCACGCGTTTATGTAATGTTTTCTGTACTCTAAACATCGCTGGTTTGATTTCGACGTATTGACAGAGCAGAGGGTATACCTAAGGTAGTAACCTATTTAATGAGCTAAATATATTTTTTAGTACAAAAGAAACTTTGAAATTTATACAAGAGTACTTTTCTAACGTGAAAGTTTTCTTTAAGATATGCACCTTTTTTATTGTTTTACACATTTTTATTTTTAACTTCTCAAAATTCTACGAATTTATTTCGAAAGATATTTGTTACCACTGAAAATATAAATATTTTATAAATATAAAACTTTTCTTGTAAATAAATTCTATTTATCCGTACCTGATTTATCTTAAAAATTAATTAATTTTGCCCAATTTATTCGTGGTCGCCGTTTCAGCGAGCTGTCGGCGCGTCCGTATACGAGTCAATCGAGCGTTTGCACTTCGTTACCGCGGCCTGCCCGTGCGCTTTCGTTAGTAGCCGCGGAGGTGAGTCGAGCGACGGCACGCCGTGTCCGAACCCTTCGCCCGAGCGAAACAAGTGCATCTTCTCTGTCGAGATACCCGGATGCTAACAAACCGTCGGCGCTGCTCCATTCGGAAAAGCGGTCTCGATTTTCAGCCCGGCGCTTGTTAAATCGATTATCCGTTCGCTCCGTTCGCAACGGGAATGCGAGATAGTTAAGAAAACGAAGAAAAATACTACCTTGAGATGCAATATTGAAAAAATTGGCATCATCGAAAACTTTAGTTGCAAACTGTAGGAGAGAAAAAAAAATAGTCAATAAAGGGAAGTCGCAGTTCATTGGCCGAGGCACGCGTTCCTCCTCTATCTCCGTCTGGCTCGGGATCCCGGGGTGGACTGGGATATAAGGTGGACACGCGAGCGGGAGTGAGAGGCCGCCCGGTGGCCGTCGACCGGTTACCATGGCGACTATATGGATTGATCCGAGCAAATATCATCTCCCAAGAAGACGCCCAAAAGAATTGCCGGATTTCGCCGGGGCGAGGGAGGGGAAAACCGAACTCCGCCGCCGCCGCCGCGAGAGAAAGAAGAATGGCAAGAGCCCGAATGGAAAAAAAGAGAGGGGGACGCGAGCGCATGAAAGGCTATGGGAGAGGATGAAAATGTACGAGGTAGTTTGCAAAAACAATTTCGGCCGATTCCTCGCTCGCCCCGTCGGTATTTGCCCTCTCCTTTTTTTTAACAATCCTCTCGTTTGTTCGATGAAAACCTTAATAATTTTATAGGATACCCAGACTGAAAGAATTTAATAATTCAAGATTACACATTGATAAAATGTAATGAATAAATTATCCGCGTTTCATAAATTCCATTGTAGGTAGGTGTACCTTTAATATTAAAGACGTAACAATAAATTTATCTCTGGGTAAAACTATTATGAAAAAACTCTTGAGAAGTACCTTTACAATAAAAATCGCACATCTTACGCGCTATCGTAAAAAATCTAAAAAAAGAAGGTAAGAAGAGGCGATTTCGAAAAACCAATGAAACAGTGAAAGCGTCGTAAACTATATCGTCAAGACGCGCAGCTGGATAGTAGCCGGAGCGACGAGGTACAAAAAGACGAGGAGCGGTACACGCAGGACGAGAAACGAAGAAGGAGAGAGTAAAGAAGCGATGTGCGTTTAACGAGAGGAGAGAGGACGATAAATAAATTGCCTGAGAAAAGGAGGCGATCGATCGAGCGGCCGGGCCCGATGATCGGTGCATCATACTTTATCATCGACTCGATCCGCGAGTGAGTCCTCGCCACATCAGCGGCCGGCTGGCCTGTGAATCACTCTACAAATCGGAAATCAAATGCAATTGGACGTCGTAATAAGCTGCCGCGCTCCTGCATTATCCTTCCTCGTCTTCCTCTTTCTCTTTCTTTATTCCGATTTTCTCAACTTCATTTTTTCGCATCGCACTCTTTGTACGTCTTGTTTCACTTTGCATTTTGCTGCTTTTCATTTTTGACGTATTCCGTTAAATCTAAAAGAACGTAGGGTCTTGACATTACAGTTGCATATAAATTTCAAAATTAACTGAAAAGAATTCAATGTGACGACTGCATTTGATAAAACAAATAATCAGACTCTAGTTTTTCATTGCTCACTATCGCGAAACGTTTACAAAAGTAAACTGCTGCTAGGCACTTAACCCACTTACCAGTTCAACGGCATTTGCTTATCCCGAGCATCTCGGTATCTCGCGGAGTGCGTCGGGGCCGGCGGGTGAGTAATGTAACCTTGGCAGTCGCGGTACCGGCGAGCTAATGGGACGCCTCTGGAGATCACTCGCGTCGCCGCGAGTGTATACAGACGGGGCAGCGAGGGAGAGAGAGAAAGGGAGGCCTCAGACGCACGATGAGCGATTCCAAGCGCGTCTGTCTCTGTCGCAGGGCCCGCCCGCCCTTTTTTTCTCTCCACACGTGCCCTCCTGATTTCCGCGGTAGCCGCTCGCTTCGCGCGCCTCCAAATCGGATCGATTCGCCTTTTTTCTCGACGCGCGGCCTCTTTGCAGATAGGCGCGTTTCTTGCCGTTCGCGCGAGCAATTTCGCCCCGCCGCGCCTCCGTTTTATTCGATTTTACATTTAATTGGAGGTACTTTTTACCTTAAGGCTTACCACTGCATTTAGATTTTGTCGATTAAATTGAAATGTTTTAACTTTTACTTGATATTTTCAAACAAGAAGAAAGACAGTATGTAAATTTTAATAAATTCGAAATTGCAAATATCAAGATTTAAAACAAATCCTAACGAAGTAAAGGATATTGTTATATATTGAAATTAATTTTAGTAATATTTGATTATAATTATTTATCAAAACTATCCACTCAGGTATTAAAGCGGCTTATGTATAACACTACAACAGCCGAGTCGATGTCGATGTCGGAAAAGATGTCTCAGAATCCACCTAGCGGTAAATGTGCCAGACAATATACACTGTATCTACTAATCCAAGCGAATTTTAATTTAAATTAGTACACACATCGAATGAAATATATGAAGTAAACGAATCGAACGTTCAGTGGATTTTTAATATCCATGTAAAGATTCAAACGGCTTGTACGGATTATTCATTTTATCACCTGTCTTAGTAGCAAGAATGGATATAAAGTCACTTACTTAAAAGTGATTGCCAATATCACGAAGTAAATAACTCTAACTACTAACTTAAGAAAACTGTTAAAATAATGCTACAGCACAGGTAATTAACAAAATCTGCAAATACATATAATTAATTTAAAGTGAACGATTTAATCAGTAATTACCTTCATTAACTCAATTCGATCCTATGAAATTTCGCTCCTTTGACGAACAGTGCGGCGCGATTTAACCAACACATCGTGAGGCGGGCGCGCGAAAAGGCACCTCGCGGAAAAACTGGTCGCGGGCGCATGATGATCGATATTTCCCGAGTAGGGCAGGCCAGCGCGTCCCGGCACATCCTCGGTTAGCGAGAGACGTCAGTCTAACCGGACCACCCATCGGATCGACGCTCCATATAAAGCTGCGCGCCTCCCGTGCTCCCCTTCGATCCTCCCGCCTTTTTTGCCGCGCGCACGCAGTGGCCTCCTCTTCTTCTTCGCCGGACCCTTCGCTCTTCTTCCTCCACGCCGCGCCGCCTCGCTTCTTGCCGCGTGCGCGAGAATTATAAATTAAGCTATTAAACGCTTGTTCGGCCCTTTTTTGCGGCGCGCGCACGTCGATGGGAAAAGCGGCGGCGCACCGCGGCTTATGAGTCGGACGCGTGTAACGAGGCAGCCTACAAGATATTAAAGAGTGGGGGGAACTGGGAAAAAGCGCGAAATTTTCAACCCCACATGGCGAAGAATTATTGAGCCGCGAGTTCGGCTCCGGTGAGACGATCGCGCTTGTAAGTAAATTGATTCGATGAAAGCTTAAGTGGACTGCGCCGCCTTTGTATCATCTCGCGGATGTAGGTAAGGATGATATCGTTCTTGTTAAAGCTGCCTCAAAGAGAAGAACTTCGCATTCGTCATAACATCTTTCATTAAAAAGAAAGAAATATCGATGTACATTTTAGAGAACAGTCCATTATTATATTTTTTCATATAGATCACGAGCTTCATTAAAATTCTTCACAAACAGTATGTTTTCGACTCTGCAGTTTCTAGAATTAATCTAGAAATATCGAAGCAACATTTTCATACTGATTACTAATTCAGTCTCAAAGTTAGCGCATGCCTCGTAAATAGAACATTTGTGCAGAAGGACCGAAAAGGAGGCAAAACCGAGGCATCAATCTTGCGATCGATTCGACGCACAAAGGGGCGAATTAGAGGGGGGAGAAAGAATAGGTGAAAGAGAGAAGTAAGGCGACCGTCCGTGAAAAGCAGTAACTTCCGGTTAAGTCAAACAGAGCGCAAAGTCGCGCCCCCCGCCAAGTCTGGAACTTCGGACTTGGAAAGTCCCAATGAGGCGTGTAATGCCATTAAAGGGAATCTTATTACGTCCTTAACGCGAGCGCGACGCTTGCTCTTTCTCCCCGCCGCAACAAGTATTACGCGCCGCGCCGTAATTAAGTCCCGATTAATTCTCCGCTTACTTTGCCCCGGCTCACCGACTAAATTAATGCTCTCCGCCGTAAGAATATACCTGCCGCAAAGTGATGCTCGCTCCATCAACTTTTTCTTTACCGCTCCAAAATTATGTCGCCAGTGTGTAAATCTTCAAACGAACTTTAATTAATTGTCAATTTTGCAGCTTGTAGAGATCATTCGAATCGTTCATTCTTGAATGTCATTATGGCAAATGTTCAAGTCACTCATAAATATAATGATTAAGTCTTACACGTCCGTTTAATTCTTCAAAAGCTGGTTAATCCACTTTTACTTTGAAAAGAGCAATTTTTTATTTCCTAGTTTGACGACTTATAGTTTCACTTCATCTAATAAATTGCAGGTATTGTACCCCTTCAAACAGAACATACCGAATTCCTCATTGTCCTCCTCTCCTTTAATATCATATATGTGGTTTTTAAAGTCTGTAGACTAAAACAGAATGTCGAGACAATTTTGCTATTTTAGATTTCATTTAAGTTATCTAATGAATTGCTCAAAACGTAGTATTAGCTTCTGAGAAAGTACTGACGAAAATGTAAAACGAATTAGCGGATGATTAAGCAGCGCGAGTTCTTCGGATTAATTAATTACGGGAATTGCGCGGCGTAGTGCAGCATTTGCTTTTGATCACGTGGTACGGGGAGGGCTCAGGTATATTTCGGACGCATAAACTAGGATGTGGCGCAATCTCCTTGGACGTGAACGGCCGGCTCGTAGCTGCCGAGAGCCAAGCGAGGGTGATTCCATGATTAATGCCGCAAACATAGCGCACTACCTACGCCGGGAGCTTTCTCCGTGTCTCGGGCAACTTCTTCGCTTGATTATTCACGCGAACGGAACATTTTTTAACATCATCGCATTTCCTACTCCTGGAAATGAGTTAGTATGATTAAAAATTTTCCGTATGTCGCGAATAATTTAATTAAAATGATTCGCGAACATCCAGTAGGCCAGTGAATTAAATGATTACTTTACATCGCGTTCATTTAATAATGTCAGTAAATTTTTCAAATACTATTAATTCATTAATGTACTCTAGCTGTCTCTATAAATAATAATATGATGAATGGTGGAGATTTTTTCTTTTATACCGCGGGATTAAGGAATTTTTTTGCGCGGAACGATGAAACAGCGACGGTAAATCACGGGCAATATAAAAATAAGCGAGCGCGCACTAAGTCACGGCGCGATTGGGGTTTTTCCCGCGATTTCCCTAGCGCGTGAGAAATTTTAAATAAATCAAACTTATCGGCGACGCAGCCCGCGGTGATCTGGCGCTCGTTCTGCCGGCGCGCGATACTAAACAGAACACCGAGGTGTTTCGGCGTTAACAGGCCGCGCCGAGACTTTTTATTTTTCCCCCCTTCCGTCAGCTGGTTTTTGCTCTCGGCTCTTTCTCTTCCTATCCCCGCGTCTCAATTAATTCGACGCCCGTGTCTTTTTTCCCCGGCTCGTTTGAACAGATAAGCGCAGATAGAGGGAATAAAAATTCAATTGGTCGACGAAAATGCCGTCTCTGATTTCGTTCTCACAGTGAGAACCGAACGTCATTTATCAACTCTCGTGCGCCTAAAGGAAATCGTTTGTTACAATTTATTCTAACGAATTCGCGTTTATTCGGCTTTCCCATCGTTAAAGTTAAAAAATTACACGAAAATTAACGATTACTTTTGGAAACTCCCTCGAATTCACGGAATTGCATTCTTAAAAAAAAATACGCGAAAAAAGTTGGCTATCCCCCTCCCCAAAATAACTCACGTCTCGAGCCCCGAAGGCTCGTCGGCTCTCCTTGCGTGGACTTCAGCTTCGGTGAGTTCAGGGGCCGAAGCTGACCCCGTGAATAAATATGCTTAGTGGCTGGCCTGCGCGTACGTAAGTACCCTGGGGCGACCATCTGTGCCCCACGCGTAGCTGCAGCTCCGCCACGTGGATTGCATTATCGTTTACGCACGCGCACCGGCCGAGATGTCTTATTACCGGGGAGAAAGAGGCGTACACGTTTTTCTTTTCAAGGGAGATTCAATATTTCTCGCTTATTGAGCAATTATCAAATGAGATTTGCCGCAGACGCATAAAAAATGGTATTTTTAATTGACACCCAACTCCAATTTAATACCCGATAAGTAATCTTCATCCACAAATGAAACCCACAATAAATCATTTAGTATCCACAGCGCGAAGTAGCAAATTTCGGATAAAAAGTAAGGGCGCCACTCTTAATCGAAAAATAGCGTCAAGTATTAAATTTATCATAAATGAGTGCCGCACGATTTGCATGGCGAGCTGCTTTTTATGACGCGTGACGCAGTAAAGGCGGGCGCGCGTCAGCGATAAGCCGCGCTCGCGCCTAACGAAAAACTTAACGACCGCGTCGGCCGCAATCAATTAGCGGCGCCTCGAAATTCGGCGGGCCGCGCGCGCGCGCCTCGTCATTAGGACGAGTGAGTCCCGGCGACTCGTTAATCAAGATGGCAATCGCAAGAACGCCGGCAATAATAGCGCGGCTTCTCCTCATCCCGCGTGACGAATTCGACGCCCGAGAGCGTGACTATCGTCCGGCGCGCGCGCGACCGGGGGGCGGTGCCCCCCCGTCGGAGTGTCGGCTTACCGACGCCCTTCGCAAGCCCTGCCGCCGATGCGCACTTACGAGCGGGCTCGAGTGGATTCTGGAGAGTTATGGTTTTAAAGTGGTTTTAAACGCGAATGCTCGTCAGTGCTAGTCTGTTTTGTAAATATTTTTCTGATTCGCAAATCCGAAATTTGGTGGCTTTCTTTTTTTGTATCAAATTTTTTTCTGTAGGATACCGGCTGTTAATGGAAAGACACGTAGCACGCAGAAGTTAATAGTTTTTTCAAATCATCTTTTTTCTATCCCGAAACTACAAAAAAATTTTATGTTACTCTATTGTATGAGAAATCCATAAAGTTTGGCATCCCGTCTATAAAGTACAGCGAAACTAGGCTTTCCCAACGCTCCTCTGGAAAAAAAGCGTAATTTATTATATTTTTTCCATGCTTAAACTCGAAAACCAGTAAAAAATAATAGCCGGGGCAATAAATTATTTTTGACGAGCAGCTCGGACAATTTCCTGATTATCCTGGGCGAGAAGGAACCCCATTCCGAATTCTGTATCGACATCAAATGAGCAGGCGCGCGCGCTCGACTTTCTCGTCGGATCCCCTTTTAGTTTCCTCTCCCTCTCTCTCTCCTATTCCCTCGATTTTCTTCGCTCCCTCGGTGTCCGGGGTCCGCCCACCCCAAATTGCCAATTTTATCGATAATACGAATCTTGTAATTCGATAGAGATATAATGCAAATTCGCTTAATTGTTCCTTCCGTCCTTGGGAAAGAAGAGCTTGTACCGAAACAATGAAACGAAATGCTGATTGTTTCGCCGATGAGAAACTTTTGCTTCGTTGCAGCTTTTATATTAGTATTTTATACCGTGATGTCAAATAAACAAACCAATATCAATTTTTTAAATATCATATAAATGAAAAAAATGAGCAAGAAAAAAAGTACACGCACCGACGAGGCGATACAACAAAAGTATCTTTAACAGTAATGAATGGTCTAGCCCATCTGAGAGTAATCGCGAGGGGCGAGAATCGCGTTTCTATTGTTCGGCGGCGTTTCATAGACGCACCTAGTCTCGTCGCGCGACGAGCAAGATTGAGTTTCCGCTTACACTCGCGCCAGATGGCACGGCGTCGCATCAGGGGGGACGTTCACCTTGCGGCGATTTCCGTTAAAAGTGTCCCAGTTTTTCCGAAAAAATTTTCGAGTTTTCATTGTGTCCCGCAGCTTTCCAAAATTTACGACGGGCTTCAAAGGCTACTTGATACAGTCGTAAATTTTCCACCGATATACTCGAAATTTATATAGAAGAATACATAGAGTAATAATCGAACGCGATTTATGACTCGGAGGTCTGAAAAACGAGTATGTTAATATTGACGAAATTTACTATATAAAACTTTTTTTGTAATAAATCGGATAAATTTTGTTATTTTAAATCAATATGAGGGTTGATTTGTGATTTCTCACGTGGCGTAAAACCATCAACGATCAAGCTGTGCAGGTTAATAAAATTCAAACACACCTGATGCGTGGTTCTTAAACCGTCACGGGACAAGTGACCGCTTAAAGGGTTGAAGTTCCCATTAGCATATTTACGTTCCCGGACAAATCGACGCTTTTCGCTTAAAAATTGAATTCGTTTCATGCGCTCACGCGCGTCCCCCTCTTTATTTACTATTCCAGAACATATAAAACTGGAGACTAACCCGACGTCACGCGAGCGGATACATTTCTCATCGCATAATTAAAAGCGATAAGGACTCGAGAATGTGTGCTCACTGTACAGTGTATCTAAGTAATCCACCGCATGTCAACAAAATAACAGTGCACGAGATAATTTTTTCCAAAAGCTTTATCTGGTTCAAGGTTTTGATTTTAAGTCACAAGCTCTTGCTTCTATTTCAAAATTGATTTAAATACAAGCCGAAGTATAAATAACAAATTAATTGATATCTTCCGGATTAAACGTCGAGTAAGAAATTAATTATTTTTAAACAACGAAATTCAATGTTATTTGTCAGCACGGGAGCTTAAAGAACTTAATTAGGTTCGGCGTGGACTGCCACACCCGCGCTTGGATCGCGGCGTCGCGTGACTCGGACGCGAAGCTCGCGCGCGTCGTTTCGATAGGAAGAGGCGCGCGGAATTAGAATAATTGCGCGGCCAGCTGCTTAGCTTTTACGCCGATCAGATCGACGCCGATAAAGGACTGGCGTGCCCGGCGAATAAATTATGAAAAAGACACACTGGCTTCTTTTGTATACCTCGCCGTTCATCGCCCGTATTTTGATTGAAATGAAAGTGGACTATTTGGGCTGCGTACCAATGATGAAATTCACGCTGACGGTGTAAAGTCGGTTAACACGTGATACTTTTAATGAATTTCATGTCAGTGGGTGTTTCTTTCTTTTATCAGATAGATTTTTTTTGAACGATGCCTATTCAAAACAATGCTTTATTTATTCGAAGAAATAAGAAATTAAAATTTGGAGAAATGAGCTAACGCAAAAGCACTTTATATAATTAAAGATCGAAAAATGTATTTTATTGAATATTAAATTTACATAAAAAATTTCGGTAAACTGTAGATTTAGTGAAAAGTCCAGGATTTTTGGTATTAGTTACGAACTTATTGTAATTTTTAATGCTTTGAATTTTAAAATTGCTTACATGAAAAAATTTAAAGTACTAATTCGAAAGATCCTTTTGAAATACCAAGCTTGTCCTCAAAAATTCGGAATCGAATAACCCGAAGTGCGATCACCCCTCCCAAATCCATCGTAAAATCGAGTCCCCGGATAAATCCGACCTGGGCGTGTAAAAAAAGGGGGGTCGACGGTCGATCGAAAGAGAGCCGCGGTTTTCGGCAGCTGAAAAACCGGTCGGCAGCTCGGCGTAGATCGGCCGATCATTCGATTGCGCGTATAGGCGCGGAACGCGGGAGGAGGGGTGGCGAGCAAATCTAATAGCTCGCCGTCCCGCAGCGTCGAATGTCACCCTCGCTCGCTCGCCCGCCGAGCTGTAGCTTTTGATTGGCTAATCCGGCCTAATCTAATCGCGCCGCCGACACTCGCGCGAAGCGCGCGCCCCTTTTTCACCGATCGCGCAAGGACGCGACATACCCGCCGAGATTCGATTAAACGACGGACTCGCGATTTTTTTTCCCGAGCAATCGCGATGTTTCGTCGTTTTGATTGCTGGTCAATCTCTTTTTTAATAATTATATTATTTAAAGAGGCGTCAATAGTTTATATTGAATTGATTATTACTGACTCAGTAGTTTCTCTTTTATTGAAACGATGGGTAGAAATCTGAATGCGCACTTTATTACAATACTGTTTTATTTAAAATGTTTCTATAATTTAATCTTTTTTTTTGTTTCAGGTATGTACTCCGCTTAATCCTACCACCTATCTGCTCCACACCGGTAAAGTAAAATAATTTCTTAAGGAGAAGTCTGCGCAAACAAGCGAAATGCGCTAAAATCGAGCGAGCCTCAGCGCGTAGCAATACATCAACGCCATGAATATTAGATTCAACGAAAGGTCGCGTCGCCGGAATTTCCCGTATTCCTAACGGCGATACGAGCGTCTGCGAGCGATAATTCCAGCCGCTCGTTCGAACCGGAGATGCGAGAATATAGACGTCCGATGCCCCCCTCCCCCTCGGAGTAAGAGCCGACACCGGGAGATAGAGGTAGACCGTAGCCGCGCGAGGGTGCATACATTGTTCCGTGGCTCTGCGAGCCTCTCGTCCCCACCCCGTTTGTCCGATTCCGCATAGATTAGCTGGTACTGCGAGCTCGCTTTTAACGTGCTCGTTGTAGTTTCTTATTTCGCGCGTCTTCGGTCACTTTAGTGGATATTTATTTATGTTAATCAATTCAGAAGAAAAAATTATATAGTTTCAATAATACAATATTTAGTTTAATAGAAAAAATACAATCGTTTCGATTTATAATAATAATTAAAAATGTTTTTTGCTTGGTTTATTGAATTATTTATTATTCACTTTTGGGGTTATTTATTCCTTCCGCATTTAATTGCAAACTACTTTGCAATAAGTGACTTTGTGCAATCTCTTTCCAATCAATGTTAAATCCACTCACAACATCGTATATCAATTATTATTAATTGAATAATTGATTTTTCCAAACAATCATGGTTATAGTAAATTAAAAATCAATATTGATTACAAACGATTTATTTCAATTTTTGAAACGACATATTGAATGAATTGTTTATGTAAAACATAACTGTATACATAACGAGGAATAAATTTCTCCCACTTATGCAGAAGATTACCATACAAAAAACCTATTCCTACGCTTCGTAATCAAGTATAATCGCGTAAACAGGGCAACAAAGAGTGTCGGGCGCGGTGTAGGCCCGATCCGTCTCTTTTTTTATCCTCCTCGGACTAGCGGTCGGACACCCCCGCCTCGTCCCCGGCTCCGGCGCAAGAGCCAATAATACCAGGCGACGGCTTATTATTTTCCTACGGCTCATCGAGCTCTGTGTGCACGCGCTCGTGCCACTATCAATTACACGTCGCTACACGAACCCCGGGCGCGGCGGATACACATGCAACGACGGCACACTTACGCCCGGATAAATTTTGCCAAAATCCCATCTGGGCTGCGTGCAAATAAGCCGGTCGGGGGACCTTATCGATTCCCGCTGTTTCTAACTTTTTACGCTGAGGTATATTGATTGACTGACTCGCGAAATAGAGATGATCAGAATGTTGCCTAAGTTGACTTCTTAATTTTATCAAGTATACATAAATTTTCGTGTTTCTCTTTTTAGTAGATTCTAGATGAAACTGACTCCATGATTTTAAAGTAAATTGATACATACTTGTTAATGATAAATGTAAGTTTCATTTTCTTCTATTTTTAAAGCTATCGACATAATACCCATCTGGTATCTGAACGCGATTGTTCAGCGCATATGTCAAACTCTCGTTAATACTCGTTTAACCATCCCTTAAACGCCCTGCATATGCTATTTCCAGCAAAACGAAAGAAAAGGCAAAAAGTTGAAAGCCACCTATATGCAAAGGCGCAAAGCGAGAAGATGCTAAAACGAGGCCACCGCGCGAATTCGCAAGTCTCCTCGCTAGGTAGTCGCTGCGTCGTCGCAGGTGCGGCTCGCTCGCTGCCGCGTAAATCGATCCCCTTTCTTCCAGCGGGCAAACGAAATTCCGGCCGGCGCGGCTGTATAATGCAACCCCAAAGTGGCCCGAGGCGAGGCAGGCGCGACATATGGCCCGGTTAAGCCGTATCGTCGCTCGCTCGCGTTTTTCCGCGCGCCGCCATATGACCGCCCGGAGGTCGAGGCTGCCACGTGCCGCCTCGAATTTTGACGAGACGTCACTCATTTGCCACTCATAACTCAACGCTTCCCGAGGATTTTCGTCGGGCATGGCTTTTGCTTTCTCTTTAGGGGAGGATCTAACGGCTAATTTAGCGGTGGATTTGGGTTTGTCGTGTCAGGAAAGCGTGAAACACTATTTATTTTAGCTAATGTCTTCTACAAATAGAACGGAAAAGATCAATATTTTTATAAGAATTAAAGATTGAATAACTTGTGCAATCTGAAAAGAGCAAAATTTTCATAATTTTTTTAAAGTAATTTTTAAATCCTGAAAACTAATGCATATTTATTTAAACCAAGAATCAAGAACCATAACAACTACAAGAATCATAACAATTACAACAGTATAAAGAAACATCTAAATTCACGTGGAAGCATCGGAACGAAGTCAATCCCGTAAAGCATGAAGAAGGCGATCGAAACTCCTGTCGGCTCGTCGCTCGGCGTTTTTTTTTTCGTCGAGTCGGTGCTTTCGCGCAGCTCCTATATAAAGGCTGCGCCCCGTAACCGTCGCCGCGGGCACGTACACCGGCGCACCGAGCGTAATAAGATAGATCACGCGCGGACAAATGATCGGCTCCGATACGTACATACGGAATCTCCGGCGGGCGCTCGCCCCGCGTCCGGACAACGGACTCGCTCGATCTGCGCCGCGGCGGGACAGTGCGTGTGTGGCCCCGAGACGTGAGGAGGTGAGCCAAGG
Organism: Eurytoma californica; assembly: GCA_035586675.1. Taxonomy (NCBI): domain Eukaryota; kingdom Metazoa; phylum Arthropoda; class Insecta; order Hymenoptera; family Eurytomidae; genus Eurytoma; species Eurytoma californica. Next base: position 25,106,039 of record JAXIUT010000001.1, on the reverse strand, counting down.
CTCGCTAAGTTGTCACTCGGGAGCCTTTTTCCCCATCACTCGCGCACAAAAGGACGAGAGGCTGCCCGTTGCATAAGTTCCATTGTGGGCAACGACGCTTTCGAGACTCACTTTTCTCCTTAATTGTGAACGTAGTTTCCGGATTTTTACAGAGAGAGTAGGATTCGAATTAAAAAATTTTGATTAATTTAAATATTTTTTATCTATGATAAATTTGGGCCAAATGACTTTTAATTAAGTGGCTTTGCTATTACTTTTTCATGAATGTAAAATCAAGCTATAATTTTGACCTCAGTACTTGTTTTTTTTAATAATTGATTTTTTTTAATCTTATCACTTAAAATTATAAACACTACTGACTAGAATACTGATCTTTCCAATAAACATCATTGCTTCTTTATTCATCAACTTAAAGAATTATTGCTAATAAAGATTTAGTGCTAACTTGATAATTATATTGGATTTGTCTTGATTTGATAGCTGAAAAGTAACCAAAATATCCAGCGAAAATCTAAAATACTTTATTAATAAGGCGGCAAAATGATACCCCACAACATAGCAAAGAGGGAGAGGCGAGTCGCGAAAAAAGAGAAGATCATTCAGCTCTCCGGTGGATTTCCAGTTTTTCTTGCGTTATATACAGAGACGAGGCAGCCGCTCGCTCAATATCTCTCAGCGACTCTCACTGAGCGTTCAACACTCTTTCGACATATCTCTATAAACTCTGAATTTATTTTTTGCCAGTGGTGCATGTACCTGCATCTTCGGATCTGCAATTTTATCTAGCTTATTTCACGTCAATAAATACGATTACTTTCTTCCGCGTTATCTTGTTAAATTTCCAATCAACCAATTACGTCCGACTTCACATAACATTAAAAAACAGTTAGATGAATGAATGAAATCTTCGTATGCAATTTAAGCAATTATTCACGAAAAAATGTAGATTTAGCAACTGTTTAACGTAAACCTGGAAACGTAAAAAAAAAAGTGGAAGAAAGGACGGAAGGAAGCATCGATCGGGGCTTTCTCATCAACTTCCTCCCCTATTCCCCGGCAAAAAAGAGTCTTTGTCTTTGGCATCCCACTCGCGATTTCACCGTCTCGTCCGCGGCGTTTTCTTTTGTTTACCCGTTGCCGGTGCGCGCCTCCGCCTCTTATACTCTCCCTCCCCGCGAAAGAAAGCAAAGCGACACCGGCGCTCGGCTGCGCTCGCTCTCGCGGTGGCGCGGCCCTTCTCTCCCCCTGCCGTCCCGAGACCTAATGAGGATAATTCCTGCATCGATCGCCGCGCACCGCGGTAAATCATTCTTAATTAAACGATAGATATTTAATTAGGCGCGCGCGGATCCGCCCGGCGACGACGACGACGACGAGTTAGTTATGAGGCGCGCGGCTCTTCCTGCTCCGCCTATTCGACGTCGCCCTGTTACGCGCGCACGCCGGACCGAGGCGAGCGCTCGCCCCGCGGATAATAAATTTGCCTTTCCGATTTTCTACTTTTACCACTGTGGCGATCGAACGTCCGAGCGATTGCGTCACCGACTCCGCTACCTCTTGTCGTGCTTCGATTAATTAGCGAGTGACGTCGAGGATACACTCGTCCGGTTGCAACGCGAAATTATACGTGAATATTTTCAAATTTTCGGTAGCAGTAATTACTGCAGGACTATGCGAGAAAATGATAATTAATAAAATTGCGTGAATATATTGATAACGAGATTTTTGTTAAGGTGAAGTTTTCCGGAATTTTTCCTTCAAAGCGGTTCGCTTTTTACGCAGCCGAGCAAATACGTGCTTCAGGCCCGTTATCTCGCAGTGGGCGACTCCGAGATGGCATCTGGCCGACTGGTTCCAACCTCGTCGCCCGCTCCTACGTACACGATTGTGCGTAACCGGCATTGCTCGCATTTTTTTTTCGTCGTGACTATACGTTGATCTCCACGTCCCGTTATAGAATAAAAAACGAGCGCTGCAGGAGGATTCCTTGAAACAGAAAATGCCAGTGAAAGTTTAAGTGTAATAAGAGCAAAATTTCATCCATAAATTACTAAAAATGATCTCTTAGTCATATCGTCATTTATCTCTATTTATATTAACATTGATAAAAATGTCAAGCATTTATAATTGCGAATTAAATCGTCTATTTTATTACCAATTGATTTATAAAATGCATTAGAAAAATTTTAGTTCGCACGCGCTCCCCCATTATTCCTGAACCGCGACGATAAATTCCCGCGGCACCGCGAACAAATGTACGCGGGCGTCAATCAGTGCGGCCTAAGTGTCCACTTAGCACGTGCGCCGCGACGTGCAAAAAGCGCGGGCTCGCAGGCTCGCCGATCGAGGCACCGCGCGCTTGAATGACTCTAACGAGGTGAGAAAGTTTTCGGTATAACGATCTCGTTTACGCTTCTCCAGCCTCGTCTATCGCGACCTGATTGACGCTCCGCGCGCCCGAGATAAGCGTCCCCGCGCCGCCGCCTCCGTCCCATCCATCACCGCATTGACCGACGCGAGAAAAGAGCGGAGAGAGGGAGCCGAGCGCGAAACTCCCGACACGTGCGAGCCCGCGACTCGGCTTGACCATGTGCGCGCCGATGGGTAATCGCTCCGCGGCTTTTAAAGGCATATATCGGCTCCTCGGCGAAGATCGCTAGCGCATCGACGCTCGCGCGCGTCTGTCCGGTTCTTTTTTTTTGCTCCGTGCGATCGCGATATTTTCAATCGAAAAAAAATTATGTTGCTTTATTTGCGCCGTGAGTTTGCAGTCTTCATCGGGAGCACTATGAATTATTAATTAGAACAGTTAAGTTGCTATGTCGGCGCTCTCTGCTGCCGAGACAAAAATAAGTGTCTCGAGAAGAAAAAAAATCGATCGCGCGCGGACAGAAAAAAAAATCGAACCCATAAGTCAACGCGACGTTCGCAGCGCTTTAAACCTCCGCGCGTCATTACGAACAGATTCCGTCATAAGGACACGCTTCCACGTAACGTCCCGGATCATCTTCGGCCGGGTCTCGCTTTCAAAGCCGACTTCCGCGTCGTCGCCCTCCTAAATCGCCGTGGCAATTTGTAACTCGATACCCCGCCGGGGCTGGACGGGGCCGCGTGGCCCACGGAAGCGCTGGCGGCCGCCGAAAAATCCGCGCCGCTCCCGGGAAGAAGAGGGTGGGTTACCGCGAAAGGAGGAAACGAAAAGCAGATCGCCGTAGCGCCTGGCGTCCCGGGCCGGCGGGGGTGCGAGGCGACCCGCTGAGTGCCGGCGGTAAATAGTCACACCCACCGGGAAATTAGTCGTCAAGTGTTTTATGCGTCCGGTGACACGCGCGGGGACACGTGGCGAGGCAACGATCCTCGCCCGCCGGCTTCTCTTTCACTTATTTATTTTTTTTCAGGGTTTTCGAGCCGACGCAGCGTGTCTGGCATTTGTAAGTGTCCAAATATTGGTCGTTCTTGACTTATTGGGAGATTATTGGAAGTCTGTTTTTAGATCCCTTTTATTTAGTCAGAACTAAGCGAGAAACTGGAGCAAAATTAACAAGTGTTTTTCTTAAAATTTAATTAACAATTAACTTTTTGTAAATCTAATTAAAAAGTGCAAAAATAGCCGTCTGACGATATGAACGAAATTTTAGCGCGCAACCCAATAAAAGTGCGAAACGGCCTGCCCTCGTGCTTTTTTCCAAAGTCCACGGCTCCTCGTGACGCAAGTGGCTGCGGCGGCGGCGGCGCTTTTGGCTCCGGGGGCATTTGCGATCGCCTTGTACGCGGCGCGCGGCGGATTCCGCGCTTTTTTTTCTGGCCGCCGCAGTCGGCGCGGCCGCGACGTCCTTATAAACGGGAGCGCGCGACATCGATATGTGCGCACGTAAGCCGCGGCCGCAAAAACGCGCATCGAATTAAAATCAACCGCGCGATGCCCATTCGCGTTTTCCCTTCTCGCTCTTTCTGGAAAAGCGAATCGCGCGCCGCGCGCAATTATTGGCGCGCGACTCGCCTGCCAACCGCGATCTATTTTTGTACCCGCTTAGCTTTTATTTTCGCCTGCTCTGCGCCTCGAATTCGCTCGCTAAATTGTAATCGAGGCTGAGATTAACATAATTTTCTTTTAAAGTCAATTTTTAGTCTCGAGCCGAGGCTCTTGCATTAAGTTGTTATTTGAAATCGCGACATGTGCTACTAAAATTATTATTTTTTGTATCAAATATACGCAGGTACCCTGGGTCGCAAGTATAAGATCAAATTGAAGCAGCAGTGAGTCTCAGATTCCTTAATCTGATTTCGTAACTCTGCCCGTTCGTGCACGCGATGTACGTCTGGCTGGAATTTTTCGCGGAACGGAATTAAAAATTACGCCACTTGCGCAGGTAGCGGGGAGATGGGACAGGGGAATGGAAAAAAGGAGGAAGACGGGGGTATGTATTCCGTAATGGAGCCGCTCCTCGTCACGCAATGCGCCATTTAGCGAAATTGAGAATTTCGGCCTCCCCGAGGAGCGGAACTTTACCGGTGCGTCGCTCCGCTGCACGCGGAAAAGAGATTCTCTCGCCGTCGCGATTCAGCTGCCGCGGCCGGAAAAATTCCGTCCGCTTTCCTTCTCTCCTGATGAATTTATAACGCTGAATTCGGGTCATTGCTTTATGTCGCGAAATTTTAACGGGAGAATTCTAAAAAACGAACTTTTCTGCCAATAAAAGAATTACGCAAAATTGTGCTTATAGCGCGTAAGAAAAATTTCTTCATAAGTTTTAAGAAAAATTAAGACTATTACTTTATAAAAAAAGATTTTTTTTACAAGTTTTGGGTGAAAAGTATTAATGAGTTTACATAAGCAATAATAATGAAAGCGACACCTTGAAAAACAAAGGGGATAGTACGCCGAGCACGAAGGTGAAACATCAAAGGGCGAGGCGTCGCTTTTACACCTACGTCGACGCCAACAAAACACGGCGCTTAAACGGCGACCCTTCACCTCGTCCTCCGTCGTAGGTCCGGGCGCTCCAAGAAGCCCCGGCAGTACCTACCGGTCGCCCGGAATTTACGGTGGCCGAGTATAAAATACAAAGATCCTCGTCGACTGCTTCATCGTAATTTCTCCGATGGGCCGATCGGCCTCGGCCAAGTGGACAGGAGCGAACGTATTTATGGCCACCGTAAAACTCGCGAGTTAATTGAATGTTCGACCTGCTCGTATAAGCGCGCGAGAAGACGTCGAGCTCCTACGATCCGCCGTTTCCGAAATTTCAATCGGCCCGCGAAATTTTACTGTCGCTGCGACGGAATTCCAGCTGCAGTGTAAGAAAGTGTAAAACTTTTATCTTATAGCAGCCGTGTAAGGCACTTGCGATTTTTGCTGCGGATGCGAGAATTTACACGTTTCTCATCACGAGTGATTTTTTTTTCTTCAAGTTTTCGCGCATTTCGAAAATATCGTAGTTTGTTTTCTTTAAACAAAATTTCAGCTCGTAAAAGGATTTTAAATTATTTTGATAGAAAATTTTAAAAATGCAATTTTTTACTGATTGGTCTACAGTTTAGAATTAAAAAATTTGCAATAATTGACTTCAATATATCTTCCGAATTAATAGATCGATGTAAAATTCTTAAAACTAATGGTTATTTTAATGGTTTCGTAAGCTGACCTCGATAAAACTGAAAAACATCGCGATACGGAGCAATAACATCAACATCAGCGATAAAAGTGAAAGGGCAAAGGGGAAAAATTGGTCGGTCTCGCGCCGATCGGGCTAAGTACCCGGCGCGCGCCTCCAGCCTGTCGTATTACATTTATTTAATATTATTTACGGCGCGTTTTACGAGGCCAAAGATACAAGGCTGTAGGTGGCGCACACCCGTTCGCGATATATGCGCGCGCTGTACGAGTCTATCCAATATCAAATATAACGTCGTATAACGGCGAGGGGGGCAATAAATGTACGGGAAACGGCAAGGCGGACGCGGCACCCGGAGACGCCAAGCGCGAAGAGGACGCCGAAGGCCTTTCTAGTCGTTCCGTCGTATGAGATCTTAAGGCGACTTCGTGAAAACCGATCGATATTGTTTTATTTTCTTTAAGCTCGTCGTAGCAATAGAAATTATTTGCTATTTACGTAAATCCGCAAAAACTTGGTAGTGCAAAAAAATTCATAATATTTAAAAAAATTACTACGTGAAACAAGTGATCTGTTTGATAATAATTGTCAGATAAAGTTAAAAAAGTCGCAATTTTAAGAAAAAAGAGGGAAAGTAATTTTTTCGAAAAAACCATTCCTATGGACTGATATTTGACCTATTAAATGTTTCGGTACTAGTGTCGAAGTAGATAAATGAAAACCACATGCTTCGTGACCTGCAAAGATTTCTTTTGCACTCCCCGCTTAAATCTCGAGCTCGTCGAATCCGAAAAGAAAAAGACGGCGGAGAAAGAGAAGGAGAGGCGGGACCCGAAGCGAAACGGCTAAATAGAAAACGCAAACGACGGAGGAGTTTATGGGCCACTCGGCTCGTGTCACTCCTCCTCCGATTCTCCCCGCCGCTGCAAGCCCGCCTCGCGACCTTTACTCTCTCCTACTCCGCGGCGCGCGATCGTTCCGAACTTTAGAGTCGCCAGCTCCCTGCCTCGATTCGCGGTCTTACGTGACGCTTATTTTCTTTCGGAAGTACCGCCTCCAAGATTTATTGTTCCTAAATTGAAATATCGGAATTCTCGCTTTATTTACTTACACAAAATGCTTCAATTTAAGGATATAAATCATTATTAAATTAAACAAGCAAAAATGTTTATTAAGAATTACTTTTTTAATAAAACGATTTTCAATGATCTAAATTATGTCAACGTACTACCCAGAACTATGAACTATAAGATTTTATTTTATGATAATTTGCTAGAAATAAATAAAATACAAAATTTTAACAGATAAATGAAGATATAAGAGAAAAAGATCGGTGTAAAAAATTCAATAAAACGCGTAGAGGAAAAGCGCGTTTTTCCATCCAGCTGCGAAATCGATACGAGTGCTCTTTCCGGCCGCTATGCAGTACAAGGTCAGTCCCTCCTTCGGCGCGGGTGGCGAATTCGCGGGAACATCGAGGTCGGGCCTCGCTGCGCGCGCTCACGTACACTCCCCCGGTCTCCCTCTCCTCCCCACCGTCGTCCGTGAATGTTTTACGCAGACAATTCGCCGCTGCAGTTATTTCACGTTGGTCTCTCCTTCTCCCTCGCCCGACCGCCGAAAAGATAGTCCAGTCTCGGCACGTTTTTCCGCGCGCGCCCCCGCACCCCCCTTTGTCTTCGCCGGGCCGTTTTTTCCAGCCGACTGGCGGGTATCGTAAGTCGGCCGGAGTCCTCCTCGCACGATGGTCACTTTGATGAGAATTCTCCGACTCTGCTTTCTTTCGATCTCGGCTCATCTCGTGGAATTAGTTCGTTTTTCTGACGTCTAACTTTTTATTGCCTTATGTCTTTTCTGTTGGAGGAAAATTTCTTTTTGATTGTAAAAGAAGACTCTGGTAATGTGGAAATGTGAAAAATCAAAACTTCCAGTCGATTTAAAATTGAGCTAAATCGTTTACTTTTTCTTTAATTATGAAAATAATGGTGCGTGGATTTTGAAGAATTTCGAATGTTAATAATTCTTTAAAAGCGACGACGAGTGGGAAGAGTGCCACCGTCGTTTGCAAGAACATAAAGACGACGTTCACTTTATCAAAGCCCGGTTCGTCTTGGAAAAATCCCGACGCTCGGTATAGGCGGCGAAAAGGGAAAGGCAAAAGTTTGTTCTCAGGCGGAGAGGCTGACTTTTTTTTCAATTTGTTAATTCGAAGTAATCTCGAAGGCCGCTAATTTCCACCCTACTTTTGTCTTTCTTCGACTATCAAGTCAACTCTTGCGGTTCCCTCTTTTTATTGTTGCCTTACTCTTGTTAAAGGGACGCTGCGACTTTTAATCTGTTTCGCCTTTTGTTAAATGCCTCACCCTCGCCTCCTTTCTCTTCCTCTGTCGCCCTCTATCGCAGCAAGAAAATAAATGATCCCTTCCCCAAGGAAATTTTTTTGTACTTACAAATTTCATTTAAACGAGCCTCGGTGAATTACTCTAGAGCATTGATTCTAGGATGATAAATCTGAATAATCTTGTGATTTTATTGAAACTGAAAATAATATTAGGCAGTTGTAATTATGCAATTTATTAGTTGCATTGTATGCACCTTCCTTTAAACTTACACCACACACCATTTCTCAAAAATTTACACAAATAAGTGACTTAATAATTCGATAATGTGTAGAAAGTAGAACACATTTTGCATAGTAAAATCAGTGTCTTTCCACGTCCGACTTTACCTACTTCAATTACCGCCGAAATAATCCGTCTCCGACCGCCGCATCAGCCCCGAGCATCTCCGTTGAAGAAGAAGAAAAAAAAAGCGGTCGTCCGGCATCTCCCAACACAACAACGTCGTGTGTATACACTGGCGGGAGGGGAAAGGTCGACCACGAGTCTTGGGCGAGCCCGGTGCGGTCGAACGGCGACGTCGGCGGCGACGACGACGGGCCAGTGTGTACACACGCGCGGGAGTATGACGGGCGCGTCGGCCATGTTGTCTTGACGTTCCCCCCTCGCGTCCGGGGGTGGATATATTTAGCTTGCCGCCTCCAGGGAGCCTCGCGGCGGCCCAGCGCCTATGTGTGTACCCTCACGGACGTCCGGGCGGCGAGTGTGTGCGCGTGCAGGGGCGACTCGCCGTCTACGCGACGGGGCACCCAAACCACTCCCAACTTATGACGTTCGCCCGCGCGATAGCTTCGCTTAGAGTGCGTTAAGATTTGTTTATGGCCGTCGACGAGAGCGCGGGCCCAAATTTTACACGGCTTCGCTGTATACCTATAGTTTCGACAATTTACCGGTGCGTTCAACTTAATCTTTAACCTTGACGATAAGAAACGTAATTTTGAGAAGTAATCGAGTGCAAATCGATTAATTTTATTTCTAGTTCCAGTTTATAATCAATAAAATGTAAGTGATGCGCCAAAAAAGTTTCGCAACAGCCAATGGAAACATTAAATAACTAATTAAATCAAATGATTGTTCGAAAAATTTTGATAGGTATATAGTACATATAGTATATACAGTACTTTAATTAAAATCTATCAATGTCCTAAAGCAGAAACTAAACCTACATCATACTTAATGAAAGTTGCACAAACACAGCCGCAACCTTTTGCAAGCGAAAACTAGAAACCCCAAAGCTAAGCGAACCCTTTCATCCCTGCGCGCCTTTAGCGTACCCTCCTTAAGCGCGGCACTAACGAGGAGCCGCTCGTCTTGGCCGGTATCGCCGGGCATTAAAGGCCATCGCTCGGGCCGCCGGGAAGAAGTCGTCAATATCTCGCGCGCGCGCGGCCATCTCTCCGCGGAAATCGCGCGCTCACCCACACGAGTGCGCGCCGCAGCGAGAGAAAGAATGAAGGAGCGGCGAGGGACAAAACTTTGGCGGTCTTCGGGGAGAGAGGGGGCGGAGTCACGCCTAATCCCCAGAGTCAAAATGGAAGTCTCCGGAGACCCTCGCTCTCGCTCCTCGGCCGGCCAACTATTGTCCGCGGCGACCGAGTCGAAACGGACCGAGACCCCGACAATACTTGGCCCGCCGGCGGCGAGGGAGGGAGAGCGTGTGCGGGTGCATGGCGCGTGTAACGTATTACCGAAAAGCAGGACACGCGTCCCAGGGAAATTCGAGCGAGCACGTCCCAAGGAGCAAGCGCGCTGTCTTTAGGCCGAGTAAACACTTTTACCGTAGCTTGTTGCCTTGGTCATCTTCAAATTATCTGGGCCTATTTTTCTCCTTTAATGATGCTTACTCTGTGGTGTTCTACGTGTAATTACAAAAACAGCACTAAAAAGTACATTCACAAACATCCATTTTGGGCGTGATAAAACTCAGTTTGATTATTCTAAAGTGGTCAATAATAAATAATTTAAATTTAACATCCGAAAAAAAGTCGACGATATAAAATCTTCTTTAAAATTGAGACACACTGAATGGAGGCAAGCGAGCGCGTCTCTTTCTTTCAACGATCGTAGGGCCGACAAGGCTCGTCCTTTCTCGGCGGCGCGCGTGTGTGTACACCTGCCAATAGAAGTTCCGTCCGACGCTGCGCGGGAAGCGAGGAAGCGGGACTTTCGATTTTTTCCCTCTCGCTCGCGAGAGACACAAGACGCGCCCACGGCGCCTCTCGTTTCTCCGCCCGCCAAAGACAAATGTGTCGCGCGAGGCTTTTTAAAGTATTTTTCGAAAACGCCCCAGATTGATTTGTACCGAGCTGACAAGGCGATCCTTTTTTCACACGGAGGGAGGGCGGCTTATTTCGGTCCTTTCCCATAAGCGACGAAAGGCAAAGATTATTGAGCTCGGAAAAAATTGTTTAGTATCACGGGATTTCCTAATTTGTGTTTTAAAACTGATGAAATATTTAAGGAAGTAATTAAAAACTCGTGGTCTTAGAATACAAATGTAGAGGCAAAATCCAGCCGGAGGAAAAAAATCGGCCGACCAGCTGAGCTGCTTGATAAACGCGAAACAAAGACGGCATTCGCCCGGCGGCGGTAAACATTGATTTTACCTCGAAAGTCGCTTGTAAATAATGCAGGGCGCTTTGAGGAAAAAGGACACGGCGCGGGCAGAACGGCTCAAAGCGCGCGCGGGCGCGCTTGAAAAAATAAATTGCGCGACACGTGACCGCGACGGCGGGCTGCGCCGCCCCGGCGGCCTCCTCGAGTATCATTCGGCTGCGGCGAGTTAAAGGGGAGCTCAATTATTTAAAACGTCGCGCCTCGGCCTCGGCGCGTGTACTGAATATAACGTTTTCAAGATTCACTTTCATTTTCCGCGGCGGCGCCGGGGAACTCGGCCCGCCGCCCCTCATCCATAACCCCGACGGCCAAGCGCGCGCGCGCGCCCGGAAGAGAGATTACACGGCAAGACGGAAAAAACGGATCGTCTTGACGGAGGGCTTGTTTCCCCCTTTCCCCTCCTTTTTTTCTTTCCTTTTACTTTTTGAGCCGGGAATTTTTTCGGCACACCGACGAATTTTTTATTGAGACGCTTTGAATAAATAATAACGCGAGTTCGGATAAGAATGGAAATTCAGTTTTTTCGAATGCAATATAAGTAATTTGATATTATTTTCTCACAATTATTACAATAATTGAACGAACTAGAGTGCTTAACAAATTTATAAATTGAATTAAGTCTTATAAAAATAGTATGAAATTAAAGATAAAAATTAAACAAAAAGAGCGACAAAAATTGTAATATATTTAACAAGCGATCGCGTTTCTTAATTTAAAATAGATAATTTCGCAAAGTGAAAAAAAGAAATAAAAGGTTTGATTTTATTTAGTACGCGAAAACAAAATATTTGTATTAAGCGGTGTAAGAACTAAAAGGCAGGAGGTAAGAAGTAGGGAGGCGAATAATTTCGAAAAACACGGCGAGAGGAGACAGAGCGTATATAAAGCCGACAACCCTCGGCGAATCGCGCAGCCGCGGGGAGGAGGAAAGGACGGCTAACTGCAATACAAGCCATATAATTTCATACAATCTTGGGAGAAACTCCCATTCCCATTCCCGCCGACTGCGTCTTCCCCCTACCCGCTGTAGTCTTGCGATTGCGCTACGCGCGACTTTTCGTAAAACTTCCTACACAACTGATTTTTACAAGTAAATTGTTGACTATAATAAAATCAAATCAGACCTTTTTTAAAAATGAAAGAAAACAAAAAAATGTCAATAATTTCTCGGACACCGCGGTTTATTTAATTTTAACGATAATTTTTTTAAGTACGTATCGCGCGCTCGGACTGTCATTCATTTTTACCTAACGGTTCCATTGTTTCGCATAAGTACGCGAAAAATCTTGGAATGCAAAAGAAGTAGAGTTAGGCGCGTACAGCGAGCCCCGGAATTTCCGAAAGAATGAAAGAAAGGGAGGAAGGAGAGCGCGCGCGCGGGAGGGCGTAGGGGGAGTCCCGCGGGACTATCGACTGGCGAGTCCCGAGGGGCGAGTCGATATTCCGCAGGGACGGCCTGCCCCCTCTCCCTCCGCTCGACATTCGACTCCTAAACACTCGGCGCAGGCGCACTCGCCCGCGGAGGGAAAAAGCCAAGGGCGGCCGGCGCCGCTCGCGTAGGCTCGTCGCGCCGCTCTCCATGCGGATTTTGATGGCGCGAAGCACGCCTTCCAGCCGACGATTTGCCGTTTGCTCCGCGGCCCTGTGTTTGCCTCGCGGGAGCAAATCCGAGCGACGACTTTGCTTGCTTTTTTTGGCTTCGCCGCGAGAAGTCGTCGCGCGTTTGCTTGTACTACTGTCGGCCAGTCTGGTCAGACGTCTGTTACTACTGATTTTTCAGTTAATTGTTTTTCCGTGCGTTATGTACTTTTCAATTTTTCTTTTGTTAACGTTGCTGTATATTTCTGTACAACACTATAAATGTATACTTAAAATTTATATATAGATGTTTAATCTTTCAAGTTACTTGAAAAAAAAAATTTCTATGGCTATGAAAGAAACATTTAATTGAATTATTAATGTTACAATTACATGGAAAAAAATTATTGAATTTAATAAGCCACACTGTCTCTATTTATTTTCTTTTGCGTATGCGATTCTCCAATTTCATCCTAAATAAATTCATTAAAAATTCGTTAGAAAATACTCGATTCAGTTGGTAATTGCAAACACAGAACTTTCAATATGCAAACAAGCTCTCGATTGAGAGCGAGAAAGTTCGAAAGGGGCTATCGCTTAAACCAATAATCGTGAGCGTCGATCGCTTACTCCTTTCGCGCTCGTAAAGCATAACGACCAGCGAGAGAGAGAGAAAGAGCTGAGAGAGGAAAGAGGGACGGAGCGAGTGAGAGAAACGCAGACGTTAGTTAGGCATGCGGACAAAGCGGGCTGCGATAACGGGGCTACAAGCGGCCGCGCGGTCAGGTTGTCAGCACTGCTAAGTTATTTAGCGGTCGGTGGGATGAGGAAGGTGCGGGGGTGACCCGAGCCGCCGCCACCGCCGCGGAGGCAGTTGGCAGCCCTGTCTAATTGTAACGACACCTCTGGGACGAGCGAGCGTTGTTGCCACCCCCACGCGCCTTATACATACATAGTAAACGCTCGCGAGCAGCGCACACGTGCTCGCCCGTACCCGGTGCTCCCCAAGAATTTCCAGGTCGCGGCTTTGAGTTTATTCAAAAGCGAGGAATTTGTCAGCCCGGGAAGGAACGATAATGGCGCGTCTTGATTCAAAGATTTACTGTCTTTCTAAAATAAAAAAACTTTTTTCTCGTGAAGAAAATGAAATTCTTATTAATTGTTGTAAAACAATGACTCGTTTAACTAGATAACAATGTGAACAGCTTGAATTGTTTAATAACGATAAATATTTATTTTTAATCGATCGCTTGTTTCTGATCCAACTTATCGTATAAATTTTCGGAACACCCAGTACACGGCAGCTCGTGCCTCGAAAATCATCCGCGGCAAAAGTCTCGGAGCGGGAGTCGCAGCCGTCATAAACGGGGGAGTTAAGGGGGGAAATACGAGGACGTTTCGGCGAAACTGCCGCGTTACTTCTCTCCTTAAAAAAAGGAAGAGGGAGAAACGCCGCGCGGGACGGGACGCTCGCCCGTCTTACCGTACGCGGAGACGTTCTACTGTGTTCGCGGATGAGTTGTCGGCATCATGTGTACGCGCCTCAATGCTTAACGGGGTTTAGGGGTTAATAAAGATTGCACAACATTTCTGCTAAACGCAGAAATATTTTAGCAAAATAAAAATAATCCTGAATGAATAGAAGACAAAAAAAATCAGGGAAAAGTCAATTTCTAGTCGCCAATAAAAGCAAACGCGAGAAATCGCATAAAAGTTCGCCTTTTACCGATTCTCATCTAATATTTAATTTCGCCGCCAATAAAAGGAAACGAGGCGTGGGTAGGGTGTATCCCGTGCTATCTCGCGGCAATAAGCAAGTATAATTACGGCCGTGTATAGCCGGAGCGCGCGATGTTTTTGACGCAATCGCGCGGGCGCGCATTGAGGGGGTGTGGGAGGGCTCGGTGCTGGGGGCCGAAATTGCCAAGTGCTCGCTCCGATAAGGTCGTGTCGCGATAATCGTTATCGACGCGTGATCAACGTTTCTCGGACTACCAACACTCCATATACGGGGGGCATAACGCCGGGGCTTCCTCTCTATCTCCCGGCCGCTTTTCCTCCTCCCCGCGTACTCCCTCGCCTCGGCCGCATTACCCGAGTCCTACGGCTTTTATTTTTCGTCTTCTTTCCGGGATGTGCGCGGCTCTCGTTGTCCGACGTGTTATGATTATTCTACTGGATGTTATCTTGCGCTTCGTTACGTCGTACGTTATATTGCCCTGCCGTTAATTCGTTTCGTCTCTGATTCTCCACGTGTAGTCTACTTCGTTTTTCTCGTTTTCCTTTCTGTATAAAATTCCTTCAAGCTTTAATGAATTGATTATTTTTTCATAACTTCAGCTTTACTCCTATAAGAAACAAGTTTTGAATGTTAAGGATAGCAATTTATAATAATTTTATCACTGCTCATAGGTTATATCTCTGTAAAACTATAAAATAACAAATTCATTCGGTATTATTAAAATTTTAAATTAAGTGGTTTAGATTGTTTACTATTCCGCAAAATATCCTGAAAATATCGTAACTGGTTTCCCTTTACCGTAACAAGAAGAATAAATAAAACTGGCATAAAAAAAAACTCCCCCGCAGTAGGACTGAATTTGTTTAAGCAACAGGATTCGCCCTCCCCGAAATTTCGCCAGTTTATTATGAACAATAAAGCAGTCCCACCCTCGAGGAGGCGCGCAATCTCCCCCCGATCCCGCGCGCGAGAGCGTGTCCCGAGGAGGAAACGGGGCGCAAAGCTCGCGCGCCAAAGATCGGGCTGCTTTACTGCCGCGCGCGGCCCGGCCGCCGGAGGGGGCCGAGCGAGACGGAGAGTCGGGAAGGCCTCGTCGCCGGCATTATCATCCGAGGGCTAGAGAGCGAGGGCGAGTCCTTCCGCGGCGGCGATCGCCATGGCAACGCCCAAGCGCGTCGCGTGTGCGCGCCTCCGTGTCCTGCAACATGGCGACGACGATAACCCGCTTATATCGCGCAATTTTTTCCGGCGCCCGCTCTTTCTTCTCCTTACCTTCCACGGCGCGCCGCCGACCCGCAATTCCCTGCCCTTTTTTTTCGGCCGCGGCGGGGGTGGAGGCCGCAAGAGCCCGCGCCTTCAGACTCGCCTCTACACGCGCTTCCGATCCCGCACGAATTCTGAGTGGCTTATTTCTTTGAGTGAGCCATTTCGTCGTGTTACGTTTGACTTATTCGTGGCTTGTAAGCAAAGATGTTTTTTTCTGCGTGCTTCTTGTAATATTTTACGTAAATTTTATTTTCTTTTATTTTTCTGAAATATACGAATGGTAATAAAATCGTCAAATTTAATACAATTTAAATTAAAAGTATCTTAATCGAAAGGTATGCATACAGTTTTATAGTAAATAAATAAAACATAATCCAGAAAATTAATTAAATTTCGAGTCTTACTATACTGATATATAAATATGCTTAGTACAAACTTTTCTAAACTTAATTATCAAACTAAAAATTTTAGTAAAAATAAATTTTATATATATTTCTTTTTACATTTGAATAATATTAAGCGAAATGCGAAGTGAGCCAAGTAACAAAATTATATAACTGATAATCCGGGGGAGTTAAAATTTCTCATTGACCGCGAGGCGATACGCGGAACAAGTAGAAAAGTGCAGGGGAAGAATACATAGCGCGAAGGGAGGGAAAAAATTAATTCCGTCCGAGAGTCCGTCGGTTACGGCTGCACTCCTTCGTCGCGCCCGACGGCCTCATGGGAGGGATTAAAAACGAGCGAGCCGGGGAGCGCGAGAACGAAGAAAAAAAGACGTCGCGCGCGGGCAAAATTAAGACAAATTTTTTAATAAAGCCCGATAGCGATCCGCCGGGGCCGCGGCGGCGCCTGTCCCCGGGCCACCGCGGCATAATTGCCTAAGAGATACGCCGCGGAGCGATAGCCCGGCGCGCGCCGAAGGAGATAGGCGGGATTTTAGCCGCGTCGGCCAATTGGATTTTAAAATTCGCGCCAAATGCGCATAATGCACGGCGATTTCTGCGCGCTCGATTGCTCGGCAATTTTACCGCTCGCTCGGATGGGCTCATGAATAATGGATTGTCGTGCGGCACCTGAATCTTTATTTATTTCACTCGCTGTGAATTAATGTCTCTTTATTAATCACAATAATTACTACTTCGAGTGACAGAAAGATTTAAAGTCAACGAAGAGTAGTCGCGAATGTCAATTTAACACATGTGAGAGCGAGGGGTAAATATATTCATGCTTTCAAGAAATTTCTATAGTTTTGTTGATTTTTTTTATTTCTTATTAATTTATTACAAATATATAACATTTTTTAATTTGGAACTCGACAATTATTCACTTTTTTGGCCCTCCCAAGCCAGTATATTTATTCCCAGGGATCACAAACGCAATTAGGTCTGCGGACGTGATTCAAAAATTTGAAGAAACGACAAGGATTTATGTTAGTATAGCATTTTTGTCTGCAGAAGTCAATGTCTTGCTGCTCACAGTCTCTCTTCATCACGCCATATACCGCTATTTTAAAAGAATTTAAATTTATTACATTGTACCATAAGAAATAGTTTAATCTTTAAAAGTTTCGGTATTTCGTCAAACGTATTTAATTTAAAACATTCAAAAGAAATGAATACTTACATTCAATGGAGATAACCATGGTGATGGCAACAATGATCAGAAACAACTTCATTTTGCTTTCTGAGTGGAAAAAACAAAAGACAAACTAATTCAGTTAAACAGTTGCAGTCCTTTTTATATTGAAAATTTTGTTACTCTTTACAGATATTTTTGTATACTTAACGATAAAACTGTTTGAGTTTTTATTCTACTTGAGTAAATAAAGAACACCTGGCATATCATTATCGTTTTGATTAAAAAAGTAAATAATGAGGAATTTATTGAAAGTAACCGATATCAAATAAGAACAAATTATTATCTTAACTTTCTTACATTTCCATTCTTTTTAGAACACTGCATTAAATTTCATATCTACGTGCAATTTCATTGGACTTTTTTAATTAATTACTTCACACAAAACTAATATATATGATACTATTAAAAAAAAGTCTTTGCCCTACAAAGTGCCCAAAGGAACTCACAGTTCTCCTTTCGTTCTCGAGCGAGCGAAGTTAGCGCGCGAAAAGTTTCCGCCGATAAAGCTCGCGACGATTATCCCTCCTCCTCTGCTTTCTTATTACGAGCGAAAATCAATTGGCGCGATTGAATCTGGGGCTCAAAGGTCGCCGAGGAAAACAAGCCGAGTTCGCCGCGCTCAGGTACGTACGCTCTGCGAAAAGGGGAGGAAGCGGCGGCGAAAGCGAATTTACGTGGGTCCCGCGAAAGTTGCGCTCCGGAGTTTCCGAACGAGCTCTCAAAGTGGGGGAGGGGGGTCCCTCCTTTCCCTCCTCGCGAGCAAAGTGGCGCACGGAAGACGACAGTCGCACGAGCAGCGAGCTCACCTAAGCGAGTTAGCGAGGTAGTCTTCGCGTGCCTCCTCAAAGGCTGCGAGCGCGAATATTAAAATCGCATTTTAGCCACCTCCCGACTTCCTCACCCGGCTGCGCACCTACCCGCCTCCCCGCGGTATCAGATTATCCGAGATTATCTTTTTACCCGGCGATTCATCCAGTTTATTTGCGTTACGCAGGGGATACCTACTTCTATTTCCTTTTTTTTTTCGTAATAACATGCGGTAAATAATTATAAAAAATATCTGAATTGGTTGCTATATTGTTTGTATCGAGTAATTGAAATGAAAGTTAATTTCGAAAAGACGAAAAAAAGCTGGATAAAATTTATTGGGACGAATCTTAGCTCATTGGTATACAGTGTCAGTAGATATCTGTTGATCCACTCGGCGTCCTCGAGTAAACGCGACGTCGTACAGGGGTCTGGAACTAAGTTAGCCGGGATTAAGTGAAGCCGCGACGACGAGACGGAGACGCTATTCTCTCGCACTTCACGTGTGCGTACGTTACTCAAGGCTCCCTTCCCCGCCACTTAAATTTGATGCGATGTATATTCCTCTTAAGCCTGGGGATTCCGCAAAATTATTCTGTGTTTTCCCTGTGCTCACCTGACTCGAGGTAAACAGTTAGATATTTTTTCTGAAAATATCCATAAATTAATATACTTAGCTTAATTAACCGTATTTTTGTGTTTAAAATTCAACAAGTGGCTTGATTACACTTTTTGTCAAATATTTGAAAAACAATTTTTAAATCCAGAGTGACCGAATTATTGACAATCCATTGATCGTTTATTAGGCTTTCAAGAGAAATAAAAACTCGGTTAATGCATGCGCATACTGCGACTCGCCTCTTTCGCTGTCGGACACCGGAAAAGTGGTCGGAGATTAAATTCGAGCATTTCCCGCGCGAAACTGCCAGCTGCGAATTATCTCGGCGCCTTGGGGCGGACACTCGGACACTCTCGCGCGACATTTCCATAAGCGGTCGGCATTTTGCGCGCGATTATTATCCACTTTTCTCCGAGCAAACTAACTTACACTCGTTACTCTCATTTCCAGCTCGCGTAATCGAGCGGAATCATTTTTCACATATATTCCTAAAACCTAAGTATTTCATGATTAAAAAATGAATTAAAAAAATTATTGGACATTTGAGTCGCGCAGTTTTTATCAAATAAAACAAACAAAATTTAATCTTCGTTTATTAGGTAACACTTCGTGCTCGAAATACTCTTTTTGCTTCGATTATTCATGTGTATATCACGTGATTCTCACATTTTGGATGAAACACGCATAAAACAAATTCTGCGTGCGTAAAGCAATTATTCTTTTTGCATAATTGATCAATTTATTATTTTATATACAATTTAAGATATAATTCTCTTCTAAATTACGTTCTAAAAAAAATCCGCGAATCATGTAATTAGCGTACTAGTTACGTAATCAAAGCTTCTTCATCTTATCATTATAATATCGCGACCATCATCGCCGTGTAAACCGGGCTCCTCAAGTCAGTGCTAATGCAGTATAATCGCCGGCGCTCTGCGCTGACGGCGCCCACTCTAATTTGCGGTAAATCGGCGGGCGTGCTCGCGACAAACCTATAAACTCCGGCCTCGCGGCTGTCTCCCGCGCGCACGGCTAATGTGATAGACTGCCATTAGGGGAATCCCCTACACACGAAGACAAGACGCCCGCGCAAAACGTATTACTTAGCCATGAATTATGCAGCGTCTTGGCGGAGGCTGCCGAATGCGCGCTTCCGCCTACTATCTTTCCGCGCGGGAAATAGGTACACGGAGCCGGCACCCCCACGGGATTCCCCGCGCGCCTAATCTACCTTGCGCGCTCGTAATTACGCGGAGGAGCGCTGGCTCCGCGCCCCCCGGTCAAGGAGGGCCGCGCGAGACTTAACCCAGTCAGCGCCTAAGTATTGTCGAAGCTGATTACAGCGGCTAAATGGTTTAGGCCAATTTTACCCCGCTAAGAGCTGTCTTTCTTTTTCGGCAGCCCCGGCGCTGGCCGCTAACTAATTTACAAGGGATGCTGATATTTTTCCCCCGCTGCTTTTTCTTTTTTATTCCTGCGGGTCATTCGTTTTTCTTTTCTCATCGCGTGCTCGCCCTCTATGATTATGAAATTTACGTGGAAGTATTAAATTAATAAATTATCTTCGTGTTTTCGGCTAAATGAACAAATTAATTAATTCCATACGGGTAGATTGATTACTTCAGTAAACGAATCGGGCGATGCGAATTTTTTATTAACAAGAAAATGCTTAATAAAGTTGCGAGAGACTAAGAGCAAGTAAGATAAGGAGTGCACATTATTCCGGTACTAAGTATCGGCGAGTCCGTGGTATGACGTTCGGCGAGACCGCGGGCTCAACTATGTATAATACCGGAAAATGAGAGAGCGAGGATCGCGCGGGGGGAGGGTTGCGCTGCGCAAGGAGGCGTAATGGAGGCTGGTTAAACATTAAGCATCCCCTGATACCTCCGGCAGCCTTACCGGGCCAAAGCCGCCAAGGTGTATGCAAGGCGTACACACCTTCTAGCTGCAGTTCCCCCCCCCCCCTTCTACCTCCCTCTCGGCCTCTGTACACATTCTTATTAATTGAGACTCTTGGCTAGCTCCATTATGCATTCCTACGGAGGATCGCCTTCGGGGCCTCGCGAAGAGCTACCCTCGCCCCCTCTCTGTACTTGGAAATATAATGATCGCACGGCTCGCTGGAAGTAAACGTGCACACACGAGAAGGTGAATATTGACTTTCATTGGTCGAACGCTTTTAACTAGAAGTGCCGCTTTCTGGCGGAGTTACATTTCGAAATTTTGCTGGAGTCATTTTTACGTGTATTTAATTGATTAGCAAATTCGGGAGACAAAATTAAATCGATATCAATTCACTCAAAAATATGTATATGATATTCAAATGGTTTTATTTAAATATTATACATCGAATTATTCACACTTGGTTTTACCATTAAAAAGAAAGCAAAAGCAACTATAATTCAGACTATCGTCACACCCAGGAATAAAAAAATATTTAAGGATATACACTCGCATCAAAAGCATAAATATCCGTATTATCGGTAATGAAAACGTGAGAGCATAGACAAAATCGCCCTATAGGAGTATATTCTCACCCTAGAATTGACAGCTTGCGGGTCAAGCTACGCCACATGAAAGTACATATAGGCTGGGCCTCTATTAGTAGATGATTAGCACACTCCTATGTTACTTAGCTAAATAAAATCTTATTTACCATCGCTAGCTGTTGCCAAAGGAGGATCAAAACAAAGGAATGATGTTCTCTCGTTTTTTCCCTCCGATGACTCAAGAATTTCTTATCGGTGTTTATTTTTTTTCTTATACTTTATTTTTACACATTCGATAAGCATTTAAAGATAAAATAGATTATCTGTACTGAAAAACGAGTAGAATCGAATGTATATAAGTCTTTAAGAAGTAAAGAGGGGTGACTATAAAAAACGTGATTAAAGAATCCCTGTTAAAGATAATGGATATCTGATACGTACAATACCCTCCCATTTGCTTCTATTACATCCTAAGCCCCTCGCATCAATCCCATTCTCCTTAACGTCAAATGGACACTTATGTACTACTTCTAAAGCTCAGTCAGAATAAATGAAAACTAACATAGTTGCAAAAGTATATATATATATACCTATCTATTTTCAAGTAACAATTTATAAGAACTTTTGAATTTATTTCTTATTTTTTTAATAAGAAACATATGCACATTGCGAAATCAAACGGCAGAATCGTAGATGATCGCTCGCCTCTCGTAGCTGCGTTTTTTCCTCCCATTCGCCGCAGCAAACCTTTAATTGGTACATGGAAGCACAAACAGAAACTCATCGATGGTCCAATGATTTATTGCGGGGTTTGATTGAATTTATCGGAACTCGCCCGCGTGTTTGCTGCTTTTCGCTGTGTTTATAACTTTTTACCGTGTCGCGTTTTTCCGGGACCCCCGCAAAAATTTCTCGACCCCTTTCGCGCCGCTTTTTTCCCTCGTCTCTCTCGTTTCCCCCGCGTTTCCGCGCTGATTTCTCCTTCCCCTCTCTTTTTTTTTTCATTTTGCACATTTCGCAGTTGCCCGGTGCTTCTTGCCGCGGCTTTGTATGTTTTATGCCTTGTCGATTCGTTAAATGCCACAGGAGGAAAAAAAGCGCAAGGGGCGCGCGCTTTTATTGTTTCGCGTTTGTTTTTTAATGAGAAACGCGGTCGAGGCTTTTTTTGTTTGAACGAGCTTTCGCAGATTGGGGAGTTTTATGGAACGTAAAAGTAACGCCGAGGAGTAGATGATTATTCAGCGCTTACTAGCAGCGATTTTTAAAGTTAAACGTTTTATAAAAATTGAAATAAAACCTAAAACATTCCATAAACTAGTGACTCGCCGTGTGGACCAAGAAGCTCTAATTTCGCTTAAAAAATCGCGACAGCCGATACGCGGCGCTGTTCTTTAGAAGGAAAAAAAATTTAATAGAGCCCGGCTGAAATTGAGTTTGTTCCCCTACGGATGGAGACGCCGGGAGAAAGTAACACCCTGTATCGCTCGCGCGGAAACGAAATCCAGTTCGCATTTGAATCAGGCTGTAACGCAATCCATTAGGGCCCCTAACAGGCCATACCTCGTCTGGCGCATGGCAAAAGATAAAGAGAGGGCGAGGCGCGCGCACGCGCGAAAAATGGGCGAGTTGTCGGTGGCGATTAGCCGACCCCCGGCTTAGCCCGGCGAGCATCCTCGCGGAGTCTCTTTCATCCGGGACGCGGTAGGTCGGAATTTTCATCGGCGGCAAATCGCTACTGACAGCCACGGCTAAGACAATAATCTCAGGCTCTCGGTGTGGATGTCTTATTCCATCTTCCCTCGTTGAGAATCCTCTCAAGAATATCCCCCTCGGATTATTAGTTTACTATTATTTTCAACATTTTCTAACTTTTCACATTTGAATTATTATTTTATTTTCGCGTTATTTAAAGAAGTAAGATGCCAAGTTATTCAATTTTGTGATTGTTACATTCTTATTTATATTTGTTTTTATTCTTAAGTTACTTATAGATGGCAAGCGAGTACTTGAATTTTATTTATTTTGAATATTGTTTTTATCCTTTTTAAATTTTTCCAAAGCTATTTACAATGTATTTTATGTATTTTAAGATTGTAATTTAAACCATTTGTAAATACGTTTTACAATAATAAACTATTCTATTCTATTCTATTCTATTCTATTTGTTTTGTTTTAAAATATTGAAATTTTTTTCATATTTTGTTGCTTTAAAATTGCATATTTTCACCGATTTACACTTTCAGTTCAACATACTAAATTCTCTCTTATAAAATTTAAGATGCGAGTAAACAAATGAAATTTTATTTAAGTCGGATCTTTGGGTTTGCGCATTCATTAACAAATAATTGACTGAAGGAATTTTCGCACAATTTTCTTTTAATATTCGAAGAAAAGGGCACTTGGAATTTCACGCGTAGGTGTATTCGCGCGGAGATAAGGGAAACAGCGAGTCGGGCCGCCCCGGGCTGACTGCGTACACACCTCCTCGCGAGATTCGCGCCTCAGATATATAAGCTCGGCCTCGTATACACAATGCCACCCCATCCGCCGTGTCTCGATAGAATCTTAACGCCCTCTAAAAGTAAACGAAATTAAATTCGCCGCGCCCGCGCTAAGGGAAAATCCAAGAGAGGAGGCTCCTTTTCGGCCGCGACGCGCGAATTCGATTTCGACGCTCAATCGCGCGCTTTTGCGCTCTTTTTTTTTATTTTCATCCCTGTTCCTCGCTACTCGCGCCGGATCTATCGAGATCTTATAGGCCATAAGTTATTTTTGTTTAAATTTAGCGAAACGCCGTTGTCGTCACTTTTTCGTTTCTTTCGAGAAATTGAAAAGATAAAAAGTCGTCGATAAAAAAAAAAACGAAGCCGGAATTTCACGTGAACGGCAAAAGGGGATGCGGTGAAAGAGTTCGCGAGGAACAGAGGGGCCGGAGGATCGAAGTAAAAAGTATCCGAAAAATATTGGTTATATGTGTGCCCCGTACCTCGGTCTCGCCGGCTTTGACAAGGAGGAGAGAATACAAATTGAAAGTATGCGTTTGATTTTTCCATGGAGTGCCGGACGCACTCCGCAAGGGGATGACAATGGCCTCCCACGGGAGCACCGAAGGCCTACCCGCGCCAACCGACTCCACTACTCTTTCTCTCGCCCGTATTCCACTCTCCTTTTTTTTTGTCTTGTACTTAGGTATAATCTCGCTTGCCTGCTCCCTTCCGATTAATGTCTTTTTCACCCGAGCCTCACTCTCCCTCTCTTTCGATTTCTATCTTCTCTATTAACGCAAACATTCTTTTCACGGCTTGCAAATAACCGCTGCTGATCTTTTATCTTTTTCTTTCTTGAGGAAAACGCACTAAATTGTTTTTTATACTCGAGACAAAAAAAGCAGGAATTTTACTCTATTCGTGCATTATAGGGATTCCTTTAAATATTTACACGATTCATTCCTCTTTTCCTCGCGTCTATATCGGCGACACTACGGGTGCTTGTCCTCCCGGCGGCAGCTTAAATTCACGGAGTTCGCAACCGAGCCGGAGGCTGGTGTCTCTCTCCGCTCGCTCCTCCTCGGCCGAGGATCTCCCCCATCCGCCCCCCGTACACACACGTATAATACCGCTCTCCCTCTCTTTCTCAGACGCCGAGTCATTTTTCCTCCTTTCTCTATATCCCCGAGCGCGCGCCACCTACGCGCCGACTCTCTCCGACGGCCCCCCGAAAAAATTTCACGGAATTCAATATCCCCCTCCGATATTCTACATAATTCATGAAAATTGAGCCGCCGGCTTTTTAGCCTGCTCTCTCTCTCTTCCTTTTCCGCCTCCGGCCCGACACCGACTGCTGGGAGAAAAGCTATTCTTGCACTTGGGACGCGTGTGAGCGCGAGCCCATCCTCTTGCCGCCTTTCACCCTTTCCACCCTCCGCCGACGTCCTCGATGTGTCGGCGCAAGTCGAGGTGTGCGTGCGGGCTTCTTCTTGTACACCGGCGCGCCGCGGTATCCGCGATCTTCGGGATCCCGCAGTGCTGGCCGCGCGCGCCCGCGCCCCACAAAGAGATATGTGCACGCGAAAAAGGTGCTCTCTTCTTGTATTTTCTCCTGAATGTTAAGCGCACCCTTTTCTCCTTTTGTTGTGTAACGGACAAATTTGCGCGAGAATCGAACGGAGCTTTTCAAATATTTATTTTTTTTTTTACACAAAACATTTTTATTTTTTAAGTAAAATAAAGTAGCTTTAGTTCTACCTCTTGTGTACTAAAAATATTCGAAACAATATTTATTTTTGAGCCGCAATATACTTTTGTAAACAAATTTCGAACAGATGAAGATTGATTTGATAAAAATAAGTCTTATTTACACTACTGAGAAAGTGAATTGGCGGCTTAAAAAAAAAAAAAAAGAATCGAAGGTTATATGTTTGTTCCGCCAATATTTCTGGAAAAGGCAATTATTGCTCGCGTTAACTATCGAATGGCAACAGAAAAGCGAGTAGCCGCACGTGATGTTTACACAGTGGCGCGCTGGCGTTTTCTTCGGGCCGACCCCTAAAAGGTCGGCCAGCGGCTCTGACTTTAATCTAGAGAAATGCTGAATAATAGAGCCCGGCTAGAGAGCGAGGCCACGATTGGTTCATGCAGTATTCAGACTCACTTTCGCGCATGTATATACACAAGCGCGGAGGCTCGCTCGCAGGCTTCCGCTTTAATTAAGTCGCCCGGTTTAACGAGCATTAAGCATCTTGTCAACCGTTTAAAAAAGCCCATACGCAATTTTCTTATCGTTTTCCTTTCTTTGTGCTTTCAGGTTCTTCCTCAAATTCTTTCTCAAGTGCAATCAGAACTGCCTAAAGAACGCCGGCAATCCGAGAGATATGAGACGCTTTCAGGTGAGTTACAGTAACAAGGTTCAAGTTTCAGTAACATTATATTTAAAATCAATATTCAAAGCTGAGAGAACTTTTTCAATCAATCTCTGTTGTGATTCAAAATTGTGATACATCAATTATTAAAATTCGATTGCCTTATAAATAAAATAATAAAAAGCTGGTGGATAGTTTATTAACATAAACTTGGCAGATTTGAATAAAAAATGTAGAAATAAAATTTGAACTCCAAATGAAATTAAATTATTTACATCAGTTAAGAAATTCTTTGAGAAAATTGCTCATTGCGAAAAGTTCAGAATTAAAATTCTAGCCTCCCCTCGATTTCCTTCCTTCACCCTTACCATCCACTTTGTACGAAAGAAGACCTTTCCCTACCATTTCGCAAAACTAAGTTGGCATACAGCCGATTTAGTCGCCGAATAAATGAAAGCTACGTGGAAACGCAAAAAACTTACTTAAACTCAACCACAAATTTTTTTTATTATTTTATTTCTCCCAGGTATTATTTCTTTTATTCTTCTTAAAAGCAAACATTTTTCAGTTACATAATAATCAGTTTTTGAGCATGCAGCAATTTTTAAAAACAATATCTCAAGAGTCTTTCGTGATTTTATGATAAAAATATGGTTATGTTATCGAATAAAGTTTTGATTGAAATGTATTTTTTATTTCTTCCTTGCAGGTCATCATTTCGACTCAGGTTGGGGTGGACGGGCCGCTGCTGGCAGTTTCGGACAATATGTTTGTTCACAATAACAGCAAACACGGTCGTCGGGCGAAACGGCTAGATCCCAGCGATCCTGGCGAGTACAACAGTGAGTTTATTACTTTCGATTTCATTTTTCGAAAAAAATGTCGCGTATAACGAAATATAGAATTTTTTATGGTCACCGCTAACTTTTACTGCCAAACAAATAATAAAAATAACTGTATGCTCCTCTGCAAAAAAATTTATCACGCTGAATCGATTTTTCGAAACGAATTTTGGAAAACTGTACTGTTTAACTTTCAAAAAAATAGACGGCCTTTACAGTCACTAGAAAAAAAGGAAAACCCAATCATGAAATATATAAAATCTAAAAACGAAAGAAAAAAGGTAAAAAGGCACATTTCTGTCTCGGCGCCGAGTAGCACTTCACTCTTTAAGTCCTTTCGTTTGCGATTCCCGGCGTACGCTCGAAAAATAATTCATCGGCGGAAACTGCAGGGAGGGCACAGCATCGCCGCGCGTAAAGCAATCAAGCCGCGAAAACTCCCGGGCGGAAAAAACATCCCTCTCTCGGCGGCGAAAACGCTGAAAGCGTAGAAAGGAGGAGAAGAAGGTGAGAGGCGCGCCGGGGGTTAGACGCGGGACTCGAGTGATTTGGGTGGAATCGGTATAACGACCGGGCGGAGCGCGGCACTGCGCGAGGAGTCGCGGGGCAATTCGGCAAACTTTGCCGTCGCTCGCGCATACAAACAGCTGATATCCCCGAGAAAGGGGTGCGAACCTCCAGTTTCTCTCTCTGCTCCGCAAGACAAGATGTAAATCAATGGGGGGAGGGGCTGCTCCCGTCTCTCCAGTCTCTCTTTCTCCGCGCGATTCTCCCTTTTTACCCTCCGAATTTTCTCCTACGTCGCCTCTCGCAGCCTTTGTACTTTGGATATCCGGCATTTTAGAACTCCGGGTCCTCTTAATTTCCTTTCTATTAGCTTTGTTTGTTAGAAATTAACAGTGCGGATGAAAATTTCTATAATTTAAACATGGAAAGCTGAAAATATTCCAAGGAATATTAGAACTGTTTTTGTGGAGTTTGCCAAAAAATGAAGCTGATTCAGTGGTCATTTAAGATTCAACATTTCCTCAGAGATTCTTGACTTTCGTCAAGATTTTCGCCGGATGTGCTACATTATGTTCGCTTCGGGAATTTCAAAACCGAGGAAAAGTGGCGAAAATTTAAGTTTATCCTAATTATGAACCGCAGTTTTGCAAGCGCATGAAGAACCCATGCAAAGCACATTTTCTTTTCAAATAGGAAAGATTTTAATAATTTAAATTTATTCCACAAAGCATTTTAGTTCAATAGCATTTTTAAGCAAAATATATGAATAAAACGAAAAATTTCCTATAATTAATTTAAGTCAAACAATTGTTTGCATTATTTCTTCATCAGTGTACCAATTCACGAATAAAACACACAGTATAAAAACAAATGTTTGTACAATGATAAAAGAACTTTCTCGCATCTTACTTAAACATATGTTAATCAGATGCATTTTATTGTTACTTTCAATCGGCGCTTCTCTCGCTGCACACATGCCCGCGTAAATTTCTCTTCGTTATTTTTTCACATGCGATTCTCGCTCTCCCGGCGCTCGCCCTCATCCAAATCCGCAGACGCTTCGCCGGGATAGGGTGAAGGACGAAGAGAGAAAGAGAGAAGAGCAGGGTACACAAAATGATATCATTGGGTTATAAATTCCGAGCGGAGACACCGGATAGCGGTCCAATCGCCCCAACGCGCCAAGTCGAACCTTCTCCCCCGCCACACCCTCCTGGATTTTTCGTGGCAGGAAAATATATCCACCGGTCGCACGAATAAAGAGAATATTCGCATAATTTTCCATTCCACGTGTGTATGTATCTTAGGGCGATTACACATTGTTTCGGGATCCGGCTAATGCTTTGGCTTGGTTTCGGGAATGGCTGTTTGATTTGAAAATATGTGATGGCGCGTGGATATTTCTCACCGGCGAGAGTAAATTGAATCGCATTAAGATAAATTTTTGAATCCGTAAATGCAACGTATTTATAAGATGTTTTAATATAAAAAATAAAATAACGTTAAAAAATGTCAGTAAAAACGTTAATCTCCTTTTTATACAATTGCCGTTTCAAACAGAAGTATCAGCTGGGGTAACATTTCAAAGTTGAAACAAAAAAGCAATAAAGTAAAAGATAAAAGTGAAGTGTTATCAATTGTTCGTTTAACGCGATAAAATCGTAAATTTCTCATATAAAAGAGTCGTAATTATGATGTGCTTTTGTCGCAGGTCTCTATCCGCCCCTGCAAATGGCGACGCCCTGTATAAAGGCGATATCGCCCAGCGAGGGTTGGACAGCCGGAGGGTCGACGGTGATAATAATTGGCGATAACTTCTTCGACGGGCTTCAAGTTGTTTTTGGCACTATGCTCGTGTGGAGCGAGGTAAGGACCCCACTAAACTTTTAGACGAGTATCACTTATAACGAAGCCTACCACATGGCTTAATTAACTTCTCTCCTCATAAGTTACGAAGATATGATCTTTTTGTGACGTTAGAGATAAATTATGAAAAAATGTACGTTTATTTGCAGCTCATAACGCCACACGCAATCAGGGTACAAACACCACCACGGCAAATACCAGGAGTTGTCGAGGTGATACTGTCCTACAAGGGCAAGCAGTTTTGTAAAGGAGCACCTGGTCGTTTCGTATATGCCTGTAAGTATATTTAGAAATTAACGTCAATTATTAATGAACAAGTGGAGCGCAAAGAAGATGATTTTCCCTCGAGTCAAGTTTGTGGATAATGGAAAGGTCGGGATTTAGATCTAGTAAGATCGAAAAATTGATAATGTGATTGATTACTTTGCACCCTAATAGTGTAACGTGTTATTTTTCACACTTAAAAAATAATTCACTTTGTTTCTTGATTTTTAAAAAAAATCTTTGCGTTTGCAGCGCTGAGCGAACCACCGATCGCCTACGGGTTCGAGAGGCTGCAGAAGCTGGTACCCCGACGCCAAGACGATCCGGAGAAGCTGCCGAAGGAAATAATTCTGAAACGGGCGGCGGACCTGGTGGAGGCGCTATACAGTATGCCGAGAACTGCGAATGCCTCCGGCATCAGCTCGGCGCCGCGGAGTCCAGGTTCGAGTCACGCGGCCCAACCGCCCACCTCGAGCTCCGCCACGGCCTTCAATTCGTACACCGGCCAGCTGGCCGTCACCGTCCAGGAGAACGGCTCCTCCTCCAAGTGGACGGACGGTTAGTAGCCTTTAAATTTCTTCTCGTAAACTTCTTAAAAGTCGTCATACTGAGTGTTTGAGTCCAAATAAATGTCCAAGCGCCGATCTTATTCTTCCTTTAAAGTATCGAGAATCTTTGCTTGGCACGATTGTCTTTCAATGGATGCTTTGATCGTCTGCGACTGCCTCAAGCTATTCGAAGCTTCTAATCTCGCTGTGCCTCAAAAACCGTGGCTTTTTTTAACGGCAACAGTCGAGTCCTTAAAAAGAAAAGAAACGCGAACCGCAAATCGACGCTGTTCAGGTTTTGACTGACGCGACTTCGTGTCTGACGGACAGGCTTCTACTTTTAGACGGTGCCTCGGTGACGACGGGCGCGGCGAGCGCGACCAACGGCGCGAGCAACGGCGGCACCGGCGGCACGAGCGGCAGCGGCGGCAGCAACAACAGCGCGAACGTCGACGCCTACCGGCAGAGCAGCAGCGCCAGCCCACGCGGCGTCGTCTCCAGCGGCGGGGGCGGCTACTGCGGCAGCTCGGCCAGCACACCCCACAGTCACAGCACCAGCGGCAGCTACTCCGTCGCCAATCCGTACACCGGCAGCCCCACGCTCTACACCTCTCGTAAGTACCTGAGCTCGACTCGCGTCTGTTTATGCGATAGTTATGTTACTCGTTAGAGGTTGCGATCGAACTTAACATTTTACGATGGAAATTTCATTTGGTGTTTGTTCCTATGGGTATGATGGATGTTATTTTAAGATTATTTTGCTTGCTGGGCTGTTATCTGTTATCTGTTCGCACAATTTTTACAATCTTACGGTTGGCGTATCGCGAATTTAATGAATAAACTGTTTTTAAATAATGAATTTTATGTAAGGCCTGTTCAAACTATTGGAGCTGTCTAATAGACTACAGTCTTCACTAATCTAATACTGTTATGCAGATAGTAAATAAGAATCGTACTTATTAATTGTAATATTTAAAAAATCATAGTTTAAATGAGAGGTGATTGTCAATGCCACCTAGAAACTCAATTCCAGGTTTCATTGCTGCATGCACGCCAAGTACCGTACCCTTTCGCTGGCCGTAACTTATGATTTTTCTTGTGGATTCTTTTTCGTTTTAGCGCACGATCAGTACGGCCTTTTCTATTCGTCCGGGGACAGCAGTGCTTTCGCCCCTGTAGTCCGACCACCGACCACCTCAGTCCCACCGCACTGGTCCACACAGCACCACCTCGCTACGGCTGCCCAGTAAAAAATACAAAAAAACAAACAATAACAAAAAAAAACTCTCACAAGCTCAGTGACAAACTTAAAGCCTTGAAAATATCAAAGATGACTGTAGAGCCAAAGCGCCCGTCGTTCATGTGTATGTATTGTATGTTTTTATTTATTTAATACCATTTGCACGCCTATACTTGCAGCTTTGCTACTTTCACATATTTTCGCTTGAAAATTATTTTATTGTTATAGTCCGTATTTATAAAATTTCTAATATTTTCTTAATTATTGTTGTTTTTAAGGAGAAGTCAGAATCTTCATTTATTACTACATGTGATCACTACTAAAGAATATTTCAAAAGTTAATAATAAAATACGTTAAATAAAATGAAAAATTTGACAACTCCTTGATAACCAATTTGTTTTATTAGCAAAGCTAATATTTTCTTATTAACCGTCTATATCAGGCGTATCATTCTTAACGTAGATAGTAAGCAAAAATACAATCCTCGGCAACTAACTAAAATAAACCAACACAGTGGGTATGTTGCAGGGCTAGGCGATGTCGTGGGCTCGCCGTTCAACATGAATCCGTTCATGCTGCCGACCTGCAGTCAAGGCTACAATTCTTCGGCCAGTAGTCCACTGCTGTCGTCCTCGAGCGGCAAGTAGTAAGTCTCGACGCCACACCGGCCTCGACGACGACGAGGTGGACAAAGCGATCGCGGTGTAACCCGAAGTTTGATGGACTGACATCTTCGTTATAGGACATTTAGTAACTAGCCAACGAACGAAAAAGGAATTTCTCGTACTTGAGGTACGATCCGAAGCACGAAATTCGACGGTGGCTTCGATTTCGAATTAAACCTCATTGTTGCATTGCGCAATGGATGTGCGAAAGACGCTTTTTTCGTTCGTTGATGCGTGAGCGTACTTGGTGCGTTTTTTGGCGAAACAATTTTGGCGAGTGCACGAGGGGATGAAAGAGAGCGTATGAAAAACCGAGCATATCACCTGTTATAGAATTTTATTCGTGTAAGAAAATTCAAGCGACAAAATATAAAAGTGACACCAGTGCAAATTCGGCGGTATATTATTATATATAAAAACGTTCAGGGCGTGTATTTATACGAGAGGATCCGATTATGCGGATTCTCGGCTAGCGAAGCTAAGAAATTTATACATATCTGTGTCGGGATAAAGCGCAGAGGAAATTTACATTGAACCTTTTTCATCCTGTGGCAAATTGTATAAAGTTACGAAGCGAACTCTGAAACGATACATAATTGTATAAATAAGCTTCAGACTCCTTATTTACTGAATTTTCGGACAAACAGGGAAAAAATTGAGACGAAAATAATTGCAACGGAGTACATTGAACATTTTTTTAAAATAAAAATGATGTGTAATTCGTGTTTAATGAATTTTTTTAACGATGAGTGACTTTTTACAATGAAAATTCCACGTTGAATATTTTAAGACTCTGCGAGCAAGCAGATAAGTTTGAGTTCCAACAGAAAGTCTTTGTAAAAAAGTACGATAGCCTGTCTTTTTGTATAAATAAAATAAATACAACGGCAATTCTTGAAAGTAACTTTTGTAGAATAATATTATCACAATAACGTATCACTGAAATAGAGACTATAGTTGGGAGCCTTTCCGATCGCGTTGATTTAATTTACTCGATTTTCCAAATGTATAAAATTGTAGTGCATCAACTTTAAACTGCTCTTCTTTTTATCGAGAAAAGGAAGTACGTAAGTTTTTATGTTTGAATTCAAAAGGGATCGGGCTTGACGTCGACTGTAGCTGCACAATGTCGAACGGTGCTTTTCTGAAATAACAAAAAGCGTTGAATCTTTCATAAAGAGTCCGCTCGTCGTCGTCGCAGCCAAGAATCTTGCAGCCGAGCAAAAGATGCCACTAGACGGACATATCGCTTATCAATGAGTAACGGACACTCCATAGGATATACACACTATATGACAGTGAGAAAAAGAAATGGATTTTTTCGACGAATATCCCTCTTACGCTCGCGCGTCAATCCCTCTTTTCACCTCTTTGCCTCGTATGGAAAGTTTTGAGAGAGAAAGAGAAAAGTGCACTAACCGATAATCTCGTAGTAAGTTAACGTATTGATGCGTGCGTATATATATAAATATATATATATATATATATATATATATAAAACAAAAAATTGTAACGTGTACATTTCTTTGTAAATATTGTTGCGATGTACAAAAAAGAAAAAAGTAAACCGAACGCGTGTGCGATCAGGGGATCGAGCCGAAGCATCCACTCGCGAAGTAAAAAGGTCTAGAGACGACTGTAAAATAATCGTTAATTAATCTATACATAGATGTACATAACCCTTAGAGGCATACCTAGCTTATCTTTTTCTGTAAGAAGCTCGGCGTGAACGTCAGTGTCTTATACTCTGCATCCGACAGACTATCCACTCGCGAGAGAGAAAACGGTGAAAAAACTTGAGACAAGTTCGCTTTGCTAAAATAAAGACGCTGTGGGCTCGCGCGGAGTTTCGATAATGTAAAAAAAAAGTAACGTATAACTGAATCACATTGTTTGATAAATTGGTCCAAACATGTCTTATACAGAACTTATGAAAGTATACGAGAGAGGAACAAAAGAAAAAAAAACGCGGGTCTATTGACCCGACAAAACTTGGAATTCTGTAAGCGAAAGCGAAAATGCGTTGATTCCCGATTTGCATTTCATTCGGATTCGTTTTCCTTTTCAGCTTAGGAATATACCGTAAGGAAAGTCGCTCGCCTGTTTAAGCTACGCGAACATAATCCATAGAGGTCTTAAGCAACACCGCAACGATTACATTTGTTTTTGCAATGTCTTAGAGAGAGCGTTTCGTTAAGTTTTGTATAATTAAGTTTTTCTTTCATTGTGAAATTTTTATTTATCACCGACCTACGCACGCAGGGCAGGCACGTAAGTCCATTTCAAACGCAGGAACTATATTTAAAAAACGAAAAACGAACAAAACTTGTTGATGTATATTAATATAAATGACAATTTTTTGGGAATTAAACATTTTGAATTCATCAAACCTCGACTTCTTTGATAACTCCTCATCTTTCCACGAATCCCTACTTTAATTTGTGAAGTATTTCATTGTTATTTTTTGTATCATTTTATTATAAATGGGCTAAAAACATATTCCAGTACGAGAAAATGATTCTTCGCGCATAATTATTTTTTGTTTTTTCAAAAACACTACAAGCATTAGAAGCAGATGCCACCAGCAACTTACCACCTACAGCCGCAGGCTTGGCCGCCGGTCGCGAACAATCGGCTAATCGATTTGTAAAAAGCACAAACACGCGGCGCAATCGGCCGCGCGGCCCCATTGTGCTCGGCCAACAAATAGCGAAACAGGATACCGCGGGCTTCCTCTCCTCCCTGGGCCGAGGACCACTTCTGAGCGATTAGTTCACATGGTGTCCCGTTACCGGGGGTCCTCGCGCCCTGTTTGCGTTATTAGATTTGGATTGGCCGCGCGGCACGTGGCGCGCCCATAGGTAAGCGGGCCACGTGGCGCTGCCTTTCTGCACGGCGGATAAAAAGAAAAAAAAAAAACGCACGCACACACCGAGCGAAATTACTTTGACGCGTGGACCTTGTGTGCCTTCGTCCTCCTCTCCTTTTTGTGCGGCCGTCCGCGCGTTTGTTTTTCACCGGCGAGACACGTCGGCGTTATTAATTTGTAATTGCGGAGACGTTGCGACGCTCGCCCGGGGCAGTCGGTATAGGCTGATTGGTTTTGTATTATGTTGCGGATGCCAACCCCTCGCATTGCGGTGCGGAATTTTTTTTAAGTTGGGTAATAAAACTGCGTCGATGTTCGTATCTTTTTCGGAATAGAAAGTAAAATAAACGGGAAGAAAAAGTAAGGGTGTACAATGCTTCTTATTTATTAAAATTGAATTCGTGCCTGTCGGATTTCAAACGTCAAGTTTTCTCTTGTATATACGAGAAGGCATTTCTCTTGAAATTTTTTCGCTTCCCCTTTTAGGGAGTTCGAACCCCCATTAGCCACTAATCCGCCACGGCCAATCTGCTTATTTTTTTTTTCCTCAGACCCGTTGCTAAGAGTAGCTTTTATGTGACCCCATGGTTTACTGGCTTATACGAGATAAAAAGTCTTTTAAAGAAAGAGAGCCGCCCGTAAGATCAGTACAACAAATGTTACTTTTGATATGTAAATGGAAGGAAATGCGTTTAACATCGAACTGAAAATGAACTTTCCCTTTAATTTTATTGGGTAACGTGTGTAGGTACCGCAGTTATATTTGAATATTGAGCTAAACCGGACTAAAGTGATTAGCTTTCCTCAAAGCTCCAATGATATCTTATTTCAAGCCTCGCCATAAAAGGCAAATTGAAATTGCACGTTTAACGTGTATCATCAAAGCAATGACTAAACGAAATGTTTATTAAAAACATATTTTCTTTATTGTTAAAAATCCATTTTTAATTCATTAATTTAAATAATAAATCTAGCGTAAAAGAATATCGCATTTGAAAAGATTTTTGGCATTACGATTGTGGAAAAATTTCGTCACACGTAAGGGAACATCGAATCAGCCCAAGTTTTGAATTTTCCCCACTCGAATCAAGCTCGCTCCCCTTCGCTCGAATAAGACAACTCGAACTTAATCCTCGTGGAACACATCCCGCACACTCGGAGGAAAAATCGCGATAACGTCTTTCGCGTCCGATCGTGCCGCTAATGAAGGGTCCTCGCTCGCAGTAGCCAAAAAGGCCGCGGCGCACCCCCCGTGTCGCGCGCCGTCGCTTCTGCTCGCCGATGGAAAGATGAGCAGCTCCGACTGGGATAGGAGCAATCGGACGGCGATGATGCACCCCTGACGAGGCCGCGATAAGGATCTCGTGAATTTCGTTTTGTGATGCCGTCGCGTCGCCGCCACCCCTTGTACACTTTCCGAGGGGCGGCTATTGTGTCGGTGCGCGCGCGCGACCACCCGCCGGGGCTCGATAAAGCGCATTACCATCTGCTGATTACCGGTGATCTTTATTCGAAGATATTACGTTACTGGCCAAGCGCGTATGTCGGCCCGCCGCGGCCCTTTGTGCCGAGGGCACGAGAAGGGAAGTTTCGCCCGGACGCGAAGACTAGTGTTTTGACGGCGAGGTTTCATCTGCGTGGAGTTTGCGTTTTGCACTGCTAATTTCGTATGCGCGTGCGGTGAAAGGTGAAACTTTTTGCATACCGGGTAGGGTGTAAGGGCTAATTCTTTTTGTCTGATGTTTAAATTTTAATTAAAATTGAAGTTAACGTTTTTAAAAGTTAATTAGATTTACCAGCGGTGCTTTCTGAACAAGATAAACGAGTAATATTAGTTAAAAACAATTGAAACTTACAGTTAATGTAAATAACAACTTTTTTATTTCAATAACAATGTAAATAAAATAATAATTTTTCATAAATCAACATGCAACTGCATTAGTAATAGCGGGGAATTCCACATTGAGAAAAGAGAGGTTGAGTCGGAAAGGTAGGAATCGCTCAAGATCTATGTGCACTCTGCGCTACGAGCGCAATTAGAAGTGGTTAATTATTACTTGATAAATAATTGCAAATGCAAACTACTTTACATTATTGCAAAATAAACTACATTTTGAAGAAATTCAAAATGATTAGTTAGAAAATTATTCATTTTTCCTGCTTCAGCTTCGGCATGCTGCAAGCGTCTGATTTTATATTTTAAACGGAACGTTTAGAATTATTTAAACCAAATCGTAGGTGCATTAATATTGTTCAATAATAAGTGCAGTTAAGATCGATTAAACTTTTTCCAAAAAGCCATACAACAGTAATTTTGAACAAAATCCTGTAGATCATCGATCGATAAAATGAAAATTATCACTACACTTTTCCTACAAGCCCCGGCGCCCCGATTTTTTTTTTAAATTTCAGGGGTTCAAAAAATTTGCCAGGTGTGGGATTCGAACCCACGCTCCCAGAGGGAACAGGAGCTTAAATCCCGCGCCTTAGACCGCTCGGCCAACCTGGCCCCATGACGCGCGAAAAAATTTTTGCGCATTTGAGGGATAGTTTAATCCTTAGCTTGACATGATCTAAGCTTGTTCAACAGATTATAAAGCAAGAATCGTTGTGAATTTCTTTGTAAAAGATGATATTAAAATAGCATTTTATAAGAAGTTGCTCCTGATTTGTGTTATTGTCCTGCAAGTAGGAAGGCTTCCCTTTTTTATGGGGTATATTCTCCTGTAGTAAAAAAACATAATCAATAAATGATTTGTTACAATAATGATTACTTTAAGTTGATGTTTATAAAAAACCATGTATAAGCTCATACGATACCACTAACATTAGTCCTTTAAGTAATTGTTTAAAATATTCAGTTTTTTATTACAAAGTTCACAAAAGAAAATGTTTATTTCATGGATCAATAACTTTAATTAAATGTACAAGTCGCTTACACAGTTATTAACTTTATATTATGCTTTTAACGTACAGAGTTGAATAATGTACAACATGATTTGCATAAAATTTGAAAAACTGGCGCAATAAGTTTATTTACTTAACGGATTACATTATTAACGACATCTACCATAAATAACAAAGGTTCACATATTCGAAGTCGATAACGTAGAAAACGCTTGGTAACGTATCAATTGGATCGTTACATCGCAGATTTCTGTACCACCGTTACCACACGAGTACACACTTAAATTTAGTTCACGAACTTACCGCAAATAAAAGAAATATTTTATTTTAAATTGATTTCGTATTTACGACTTTGTACGAACTTTTCATCACTTTGATAATGCTTATTTAAATACAAATAGTAGCTATCGTAAAAGGTACTGTAAGTTCTACTTCGCATAATATTAAATAACTAATAAATATTCAATAAATAGACATAAAAAACACTGAATACAAAAATAGCAAAACGTTTAAATACAAAATAATAGACATTTCCTACTAATAATCGAACATATTGAAAAAAAAGTACAACGCTTTGGTCCTTACCTATATTTGGTTAAAATGAGTATCTTTTACGCAATGCTTATCTTTTATGTAATACTTAAATTCCAACTTGCAAAGGCTGGAATTTTTAAAATATCTGTCTGAGTATCTGGGAGAACATGTGCATAAAGTCTTTTTAGAATACGCAGAGGCATCATTTTCAACACCAATGTATCCATCTCTGATGTAGAATTTTTATTATTTGTATGATCTGAAATATTTAATCGAATATATATTTAAAAAAGTTGGAGCTATTTGAGTTAAAGATTTGTATACTAATTTAAAAAAATACCTAATTCAATATTGTCTAATAGTTCTTGAAAAGGAATTGGCTTCAAAACTGAGATGCAATCATCATATGGTCGTTTACAAAACGACTTGGACCGTTCTACAAATTCTTCGGGAATACCCCATACAAATCGTACTAAGTTGTGCAGTTTTGTTGTAGACTTAATAATGACGTTATTTGAAAATGCAATTCTTTTTCTATACATAGGAATAATTAACAACTTCTTTATATTTTGGCACTTGGGTAAACATCTTAAAAAACTTCTGGATATTTCAGTATTGACTAATTCTAGTTCAGTTAATTTTTCCATTACTGACACACTGTTAAGGATATCAGAACAGCAATCTGTACCTTCAATTTTTTCAAGCCTTAAGCGTTTCAAATTTTTCAATTCAACAAGGGTAGTTGAACCGAAAGTATTAATGAGTTCTGAACATTCACCTAATTCTAAAGATTGAAGTTCTTGTAAAGATTGAAGAACATTCACATTTTTCTTTCCTAAATCCTTAATGGATCTTAAACTCTGAATAAGTAAAAATATATTTAAAATTATAAATTAATGTAAAATGATTAATTTAAAAGAAAAGTATATTTACCAAATGAGTCAAATTTGAAAATTCTGACAAGAACGACAAATCACCTTCCATTGACATGCTAGATACTCCTCCAAGGTGTAATTTCTCTGGATCAGTTAAATTTTGAATACTTTCGACGTTGATACTGTCATCTTTGAGCGATAGTGCATTCACTATTTTGAGTTGAGGACAATTTTTCACGATTTCTTCAAAAACCACTGCAGGGCATGGACACAATTCAATAATACGAAGAGATTTTATTTCAGGAACAACGTTAATAAAAATTCTCCAATCTCCGACATCTTCTTCGACAACTAGTAGGTGTTCTGTTCCATAACTTTGCAAAATTTTTGCTAAACTATGTGTCAGTTGACTGTTTCTAATGCGAATTGTTTTCCATAAATGTTGTTGCTGAGCAATATCTTTCCACACTTTACATACACCCATAGATATCAACAAATCTTCAAAATTTAAATATTCAAAAATATGTTTAAGTGCTCTATATGCAGCACAAAAAGATGTCATGGAGTGTGGACATGTCAGTGTTGACTGGAAATTAATTTTCGTACTGAAAATTGGACAAATTTATACAAAGTAAGTTATAAATAGTAACATAACTTTTGTGTAAACTGTGAATTATTTACCTTTCACGTTTTGAACTTGATAATGGAATCAACTGATTTACAGGTTTCATGGAAGAAATTTTACGAGAACAATGAGGCATAAGTTGAGAATTGCTAATATCTTTCAATTTGGAATTTTCACGGTTAAATTTTGTAGAATGTGAAGTAGGTACACTTTGACTAATGTCATATTCATTTTCATCACTCATTTTTAGAAGATCGTTCAACTCTACCAATATTTCTGATGAACATTCAAAGGAGTAACTACCTTCTGCAACAGCTTGATTCGCAAAATCCAGCTTTTGTAAATTTAGATCAGGCGCATCATTGATACTTCGGTTGTAATTATTCTGTAACATTTATTTTAATTCAATAAAGTAATAGTAATGAGTATGTAATTTATACTTACCTCTATTGAACTCTTTAAAACTGTAGAAGGCACATTTGTTAAAACTGGATAAATACTTTTATCTGCAACTTTATATGAATTTGATTCCCTATTTTCAAACAATTTTTGAGCCGGTAATGTAGGAAGTTTAGAAAAATTGCATCCTTCGATTCCTTGACTTGTACAAGTTTCTTTTTGTACATTTTTAACATCAGCCAAGTTAAGAATAACATTACTATAATTATTCTAGAAAAAATTAACACATTTAAATTTAATTAATAATTTATAATGTAAAAATGATATACATCTCACCTGCACTGAAATTTGTTCAGTAGCAACAGGTACCTCATTGGACATAATTATATTGCTTTTATTTTTCGTTTGATGACTTGAAACGAACTGTTTGTATTGGAAATTTTTTTTTGGTGGTAGTTTAATAAATTCATAAAGATCATTCTAAAATACATAAAAAAATAATTAATCATGTCTATATCAATATTTATTTAATAATTTAAATGACTTACATGTAGTTCAACCGATTTAGTTACACCGACTGTGTCAGCGGAAGGTTCATTTTTTGCTGCTAATTCCTCAATTATTTCCGACAATTCATTTGATACTAAATAATCTTCGTATTTAGACGCAGTACTACTTTCACATAAATTGGAATATTCATTTGAGTTATCTTGAATGGAAGTCCTAGATATCGTACTCACAGTATCATCAAGATTGTCCTAAATAAATTGATATTATTTTTTAAATAATTGGTTTAAACTATTTCTACTTAGAACTTTTGTAAACTTACGCTTAGATCGTTTAAATTTTCGAAATTTTTATCTTCCTCTATAGAGGAATTTTGATATTCATAGCTTTGTGATCTAACAAATTCTTGTGAATTACTTTCAGTAGATTGATATTCATTTTTACTGGCAGTACTTGTAACAGTATCTTCCCGACTTGCGACGTTTAATGATTTGGAACACATTGGACCAGATATTTCACTTAAATTTGATAATTCAGATTTATTAACATCAATATCCATTTTTTTCAGATCAGAACTTTCATTTATTTGAGTTATTAAATTTTTGTTTTCGTTAAGATTGGAATTATCTAATTCAAGCCAGACATTTTTTGAGTGTGAAATAATGATTGAAGGGGATTTTTCTTTTTTAATACAATCACTTGTATCAGATTTTGTTATATTATCCTGAAAATAAAATGTGCACATCA
This sequence comes from Eurytoma californica, assembly GCA_035586675.1. Taxonomy (NCBI): domain Eukaryota; kingdom Metazoa; phylum Arthropoda; class Insecta; order Hymenoptera; family Eurytomidae; genus Eurytoma; species Eurytoma californica. Next base: position 25,065,011 of record JAXIUT010000001.1, on the reverse strand, counting down.
TTTTTATAAGTTAAATTTTATTTATTTATGAAATAAAATTATAGTAATTTACTTTCGAACAAAAAACATGAGGCTTTTTATCAAAATTTTCTTCTTGCGACGAAATCTGGTTAACGTTGTTTAAATTAACATTATCAAATTTGATTTCATTTGAACTCTTGTTTTTCGTAATTTCATTTGTCAATACATCTGGACTGCTCAAAAAATACTGTTTGTTTGTTAAATCACTTGGTAAATTTAGAGTCTTTATCGATTCTGCTATGGTTTTCATACAGTTAATGTCGTCCTTGAAAATAAAAATTAATTCAAAACAAGAAATATTTTACAATTATTTATATCTATATATAACTTACTTTAAACTGACTGATACTGGTTTCTTTATTGGGCATTAATTGTTTGGACTTCTTAAAACTGGCAGTAGTAAAAGAAAATGTGTTGCCTTGAGTATTCACAAGATAAGTATTTTCTGCATAATCACTATAAAATGATTCTGAGGAATTATACAGTCGTTGGTCAACTTTTTTAATACCTCCAACTAGTGAAGTTTTAACGTCATTGAAGCTATCCTAAAAGATGATTATTTATTAAATGAACTGATAGTTATTAAGCTTAAATACAGTTTCATTCGGATTTAAAATTTTTATGACTTACTTTTATATCGGCCATAGCAATTAGATTCTCAATACTTTCTGCTTCTGAAGTCTGAACTTCATTTACAACTTCTTTATGTAATGGTATGGACAAAGTTTCCGATGAGCTTATAGTTTTGCTTTCAGTTACAGTAGCTGTATTAGAAACTAATGAACTTAACGATGTTTCAATTGAAATTACACTTCCAGATACAATTTCCCTTGTCACATTTTCTGAAGATGTGGTAAGTTCAGTACCACTCGAACTTTGAGATAATGTAGCTGATGAACTTAATGTAACAGGTGAAAGATTTTCTGAATTAGAACTTTGACTTGTAGATGTAGCAGAATCTGATGAAGCTGTTAAACTGTCAGTTGAAGTTACACTTAAAGTTGTAGATAATGTGGTCTGTGATATAGGCGGTGTAATTTCCATTAAGGTATCAATGTTACTTGTTTGATTAACATTATTCTAAAATAACATTCAATATTAAAAATATTTTTCACATTTTAAAATTAAAGTAAATTATTTCACCAAACTCACTTGTAAAGTACTATTAGCAGTCAAATTATCAGCATAAAATTTTTTACATGAATTTGTTCTTTCACCTATTGCACTTACTTTTGAAGGAATTGTCAAAGATGGCGAACTTTTTAGTAGTGCTACTGCATCTGATTTTAAATTACGTCGGATTTCAATTCCACTGCCAATGCTTCTTGTTTGTTCGGAATTATTCTAAAATAATAAAAAAATATTTTTAAAATAAAACAAATTAATTTATTTTATTAATCTCACTTTTTTAAACTATTATTAGCAGTAACACTGATAGAATCAGATTTTGTTGTGAATTCATTTTTTCATCTATTGCACTTACTTTCATATTAGGATCTGACGCTGTTACCGAACTTTCTAGGACAGAATCTTTATTCGAGTTTAAATCCATTGATATTTCTATGTTAGTGTCAATGTTTCTTATGCAATCATGATGAATCTAAAATAATGTAAATTTAAAAACTTTTGATGTAATTAAATAAAGAAATTTGTATAATTAAACCAACCTGTGCTTTTTTTTCAATAGTCGAATTTTTATCTGTTCCACTTACTTCTGTAATTTTTGACAAAATTATTGAACTTTCGGGTACTACAATTTCATCTGATTTTAAATCGTTTGTTACTATAACTGTACTGTCAACACTTTTAGTGTGTCCAAGGTTATTCTAAAATAATATAAATTAAATTTTTTTTACATTTTAAAATTAAATAATCGAATTTACATTATGAAATAATAAGCAAAAAACTTACTAAGATGTCATCAGTTGTCGAATCACAAGTAACAGTATTTTGCAAATTTGTTTTTTCATCTACTTCTCTCTCACTTTCTTTCTCAAGATTTAATAAACTTTCCGGTACATAAATTTCATCTGCCTTTAAATCATTTGATATTTCCATTACTCTTTCAATGATTTCTGTGCAACCATGATTACTCTAAAACGAATTAAAATTCAAATATCTTGTACTTATCTTCTTATCAAAAGAATTTATTTGATTATCCTACCTGTGAAGTTTTTTCAGTAAGCGAATTTTCAGTGTCATCTTCTTTCAATGATATTGTTTTTTCATCAGTTGCACTTACTTTTGTAATGTCTGAGGAAATAATCGAATTTTTCACTAATGATACATTATCAGATTTTGAATTATTTGATGTTTCAACGACAATATCAATGCTTTCTGGAGAACCATCATTACTCTAAAACAAATTAAAATAAAAATATTTTGCATATCGTATAATCAAAGAAATTTATTTGCTTATCCTACCTGTGAAGTTTTTTCAATAACTAAATTTTCAATGTCTGCTTCTTTTGGTGATTTTGTTTTTTCACCAGATACATTTACTGTACAAGTATCGGTTGAAGTTATGGAATTTTCCAATAATAATTCATTATGTGATTTTGAATTATTTGATATTTTAACTACACTGTCAATGCTTTCTGTACACCCAATATTACTCTAAAATAAAATAAATTTAAAATACCTTTTACGTAACAAAAATAGTCAAGGAATTTTATTTGGTTAAACGTACCTGTGGAATTTCTTCTACAATCCAATTTTCAGTTTCAGTTTCTTTTAGTGAATTTGTTTTTTCGCTAATTTCCCTAATTTTCATAACATCTGGTGAAGTTGGCGAACTCTTTGACACAGAAAGTTTATCCAAATTTATATAATTTGAAATTCCAACTTCAGAGTCATTGCTTCTTATACAATCAAAATTATTCTAAAATAATATAAATTTGAAATATGTGTTATATAGCACAATTAAATGAAAAAGTTTGTTTAATTAAACTAACCTGCGATTCTTTTTCAATAGTTAAATTTTCCGTCTCAGTCTTTTGTGATGAATTTTTTTCTTCACAACCGTTGACTTCTGCAGTTTCACTATTTTTAATCGAAGCTTCCGAGATAACCATTTTTTCAGAAAATGATGAGTTTAATTCTTCTAAGTTCTTCTCTGGTACTGGCTCTAATTCTAATTTGTAGTTGGATTCATTTGAATTATCAGAATATTCATTTAATTTCCGCTGAAATAAACAAATATTAGAATAGGTTAAATTAGTAAACTTAAAATTACTGATTTTGCAACACTAACTTCCAAGTCACTTAATTCACATTCTTTATTAGAATCAACTTCTTCAATAATATTAAATGAAGAACTTTTTATTTCTTTATCCAAATGATTACCTAAATCAATACTTTTTAAGGGTTCAGTTGTACGATAAATACTAGACTAAAATAATTTTAAAAAATTAGTAATTTTTACAATTTATTGACTATCAACTAATCATTATTGACTTACTGTTATAAAGCTTGGATTGTTGTTTTTTAAATTACACTCCTCATTTGACATATTTCTACTTTCATTGTTATTTTGAGCATTAAACTGACTTTGTATTTCAGAATTTAACTTTTCTGCATTCGGTGAAGTTCTTTGGCTTGATATTTCTTCATTAGGTAAGTTTTCATCATTATCTAATTGTTCAGTTTCGTTTGATCTTTCAATGGAATTACTTCCTTTTATCATATCATATTCCGCAACAGTTGTATCAACTTGATTTACTGAAGTTGTTTGGTCGGCCATATCTTCTAATGTAGTCTCATGGTTATTGGTTTCATCAAGTGTACTTTCCTAGAGGAAAACAAAACATAATTATTTGTTGTAAATAATGATTATTTTTACTTCTTAGATATTTTTGGAGCAACCTTTTGAAGGTGAGAGTTACTTATACTTGTATCTTCAGCACTTTCTGTAATTCCAAAATCAGAATTCTGTTCTGAATTATTTAAAGATATATTAGTATTAGTAGCTTCTTGAGAAAAATTCTCGTGCTGCCTTGAAGATTTTTGAGATTTTGATCTAGATTTATTTAGAAAAACTTTTGTTTTCAAAACAGAATCTGCCTGAAAAATAATTTTTGTATCCTTTTAATTCTTGTAACATTATTGGATAACCTTTTGAGTTATTTTACTTACAAATGAATTTCGAACAATTTCTTTTGTGTCATCATTAAGGCCTATAGGTCTTGGTAAATAAACAAAGTTGTCTTCTGTTAACTGTTCGTCATTAGAAACTATAAAAAACAATTATTTAAATAAATAATTTAAATAAAGGATGTAATAATTTTTTTAAGTAAAAAGAATACGAACGTATTTCAGACATTTCTTTACGAGTCCTGAATTTTTTTCCCTCTGGTGAATAGTAGTATATATCAGCTTGTTTAACCTTAGCATTTTTAACGTTCCTAGATCGATAAACAACTTCGCGTATCCAACCACACTTGAAAGGTTCAAGATAATTAGGATCGTTTATATCGGGCTTCAACTTTCGTGGTCGCTTCGCAGGTGAACTGATTGAAACATTACTTTCTTCCTCACGTATCGAAAGGTAGTCGTCGCTAGATTGCCGTTTAACAGATTTCTTTCTTTTTGTACTCGATATTTTTTCTTTAATGTCAACTGAAAAGAAACAAAATCTCATATATCTGGAGTAAAAAAAAAATGTTGAAGCAGCAGGAAGTTAAAGATAGTTGTGTGCTATTAAGTGAGTGATCAAAAAAGAAACTTGTAATCTCTACAATCCTATTATTTTCAATTTTACATCCCTTAATGTTTGTTAAACTTGAACTTTCTACAGCTTCACCATTTTATTTTGTTTCAGGTATTTTTTGTTACCTAAAGACTCTGTTGATTCTTTAACTTGTAAAGGTAACTCTTTTAATTTTCCTTTATTTGAAGATCTTTTTTTCTCTTTTGAAGAAGTCTTTTGTTTTTTTACTTCCTCAGAACCTTTTGTTTTGTCAGATTTCTTGTCTGATGGATCTTTCTTTGACTTTTTCTTCTTGAGTTCTTTATCATTGACTAATAAATCCTTCTTTATCTTTTTCTTCATGGGTTCTTTATCTTGGTTTTCTGACATTTCTTTCCTTTTCAAACGTTTTTTGGACTTTCCCTTTTTTTTAGAAATACTTTTACTAGGTTCTGTATCTTGATTAGTTTTGGTCTCATGCACAGTAGATGTACTGGGTATTGGTTCTTTTATTGCACTTTGTAATTTTGCTATTTTTTCTGCAATTTGGTCAACTGACATCTTTGACCTTTTAGACGGCTTTATTTTAACTTGCTCATCAACCTTATCGATGCCATTCTCGATAATTTGTGTTTTTTCTATCGTGCGCTTTTCGGGGATTGATCTTTTTAAAAATGCAATTTCTTGTTTTTCATCGACTAAGGCAACATCATGCATTTCATAGTTACATGGTGGAACCCCTAGGGGCAATATAATACTTTCTGAAGGTAACAGAACATTGGCTGGAGACAGCGCAATTTGTTCTTGAGATGATGCACTATTTTCTTCAGGCAATTCCATAGGTTCTTGAGGCAAAGATTTAGAATAATTCAATAATTCATAGGTAGGTTCACCATACTGAAGTAAAAGATTTCTTAGAATCGGTGATATTATGCTGGGTTTGGATGAATCTATCATGTGCTGTTCGAGTGACTCCATGGGAAGTAGAATAGATTCATCAATGGGTATCATAAACAAATTGGATTGAGACATCTTTGTATTGATGTATCTCTCTCTAATCTAAAAAATATATGAAATGATTAAACTATTATTTTTTTAAATAAATAAATAAATATATAGATTTGATTTAAGTTTCGACCGCACACGATGCGTTACACCGACATATAAATTCGCTTGAATTAAAAAATGACGGAGAAAAATTAACGGGCGTTTACATCAGAATGAAATTGCGCGATCACAGAGATGGCGCTGTCTAAATTTTAATCTCGGATTAGCTAATTATATATTGGCGGAGGAGTGGACGAGACTCATTTTTTTCTTCGTTCATTATATTGTCCGATGGGAGCGTGCGCTTCTATTCCTCAGTTGATGTTTACAGCACTTTTTGTGTAGAAAAAATTCACCGTTCGATAATTAAAAGGACTTTGTCTCTTTTATTTTTAACCCTTTGCTAAATTGAATTCGAAGTGCTGTAACAAGTCTCGAAAAAACTAGAATCACTATTTTTTCTTTTAACAATTTGCATTATTTTCAAATAAAATTCATAAAAGGTATAAGTTGCAGTATGAAACGCTTTATCATAATACAAGAGGTATTTTACTAATTATAAAAACAATGACTCAATCCAATTGATAATCCTTTTACATCCGCTTATTCAAATGCAAGCATGATTTACAATATCTACACGAGCTTCAGAATTATTATGACTATATCACGTGCTCGTGGTGCTCGCATATTCGTCCGAAAAAAATCTTTTCTCCTAGGCGAGACGACGTACGAGCGCGAGGCCAATCGTTCGTTCCCGCTCTAACACTTATGACATTCCGCGAATCGAGCTGCAGCCGCGAATTAACATGAAATCCCACACGGCTTTTCTAATTTATCTAAAACGCAGATTCGCGCGCTCACAAAGCTCGAGAGCCTCGTCATTTCGCTCAGGAGGTAACTTAATCCCGCGCCTTCCACTTTCACGCGAAACAAACGTAAAACCGCGCCGATTTATCGCTAATTTCGTCTCGTAAAGATCCTCGAGACCCGTTGTTCCTCTCGCTTATGCGCGAAACGCTACACCTAATTCTCATTATATTATTTGTGATTCAAGGTGTTTATTACAGCTGTCACGTGAATTCTGAAATTCCGAGTTTTGCGACTTTTATAAAGTCTCATTTTTTATTAGCGAAGTGAAACAATATTTCAACAGAGAAAAATTTTATATGTTTAGTGACTCCATTTTAAGTGATGTAAGTAAGACGAATTTAACAAGCTTAAGGCAATTACTGTCAGAATTTAATTATTCCTTGCAGTAAGAGTTCTCACTAATTTAAAAATTATAAATTCATTAAAAATGATAGGACTGTGCACAGCCTTTGAAAAGATAATAAGATTGTGGGTGCTGTAAGTGATCATAATTGAATGTAAGCACCTTATGTCGTTTTTATGGGATGTCGTGAAGAGCATCCCTATCTATATTCAAGAGTACTATTATCTTGATTACATCAAAGAGACTATTAAAATTTCATGAATTTTTTTAATCTGCTTATTGCATCTTTGTTGCCATCCAAAGTTAAATAAAACTTTATCTCAATTGGAATAAATACATAAATTTTATAAAAAATTAGAAAAATGTAACTTATTCTAACTTACAATAATTACAGATGGAATTGTCCCAGTTTGCTTTTATGTCTTGCCATGTAGTACCTACAATAGTAATATGTCATTAATAATTTATTCAAACATTATGATCACTTTATATTATGAAATGATTTATAAATTTTCTCGTAACAAAGAACTTACATGCACTATTTTTAATTCTTCTGAATATTAGCTCAGAAAACAGAGAAGATTCAGACATCTACATGATAGCAGAATTTCAAACTATTAAAATCTTTTCAAAGATTCAGTCGATTCTAGAAATACACAAAAATCATGAATGTAAACATTGTTAAATTAAATATTAATCCATAAAAATATTTAACAAATGATTATTCTCACTACTCTATATGATATTCATTAAATATTTTGCTTGTAGATTAGATTATATATAATATTGCTTATCGATTCAGTTGATTCTATAAATACGTAAAAATCATAAATATAGACATTGTTCAATCAAAAATTATTCTTCAAAAAGGTTTAACAAGTAATTATTCTCACAGCTTATACTCTATTGCATAATTTTGTTTATTAAACATCAAAAAAATCAGCAATTTAAAAATTTTAATAAAAAGATTAAAAAATTACTGTGACAACTGTAACTTAATTCTTGTGTCAGTCAATAAATCAAGAATTATATTCATTTTACAAATACAATTAAAAATTGAAACTATTTTTACTTAAGACAAAAAGTATATAAAATATTAAACGTAAATACCTTACATAATACATACAAAGGACCATTATTGCAGTTTCTTTACGTACTTTACATAAAACACATACAAAGAACACAATTCTGGCTTATAACGCATGTACGTTTTTGGTCGTACTTCAATTTGATCGCATTTTATCAAACAAAAAATCATTCATACCTGCTACGAATAACGGCTAAAACCATCTAAGTTCCTCAGGGAAGAAAATATGTCGCAGCGAAGCTTTGCCTCGGATCGTCGCTCAGTCACTATTGCGCTGCAGATATTCAATGTCCATCACGATCCTGCACCTATACCAAGTATCATCAGCAATCCAAAGACGTAGAGCCAAAATGTTACAGATTTTTCGATATTTGCATCTTTACATACCCAAGAGAAGAAAAAACGTCGATGCCGATCGTCCGTGCCTCTGGTCCGTGCCGGCGCCTACCGAGAAGGAAGTGAGGAATGGGTGGTAGGGGGAGAGGGAATAAGTCGCGGTTGCGCCGTTGCGCGCGCACACTCGCGAGTCGTCTCGCTCGAGACAAAGAGGACATTGACGGCGCCGCGGAGCAGGTACGTTCGACACCAAATCGTTATGGACTGACGAAAATTCTTTCTGGGACTGCACGAAGGTAATGACTAATCGACACTTGTTTAATTCTAATGTGTTATTCAATATATTTGGGAATAAATTGGAGTAATAATGCAGTCTGAATAACCCTTGTCGGAGTCTAATGGGACATCATATTGCAAATTGGCGAGTAAATTTACTTAATTCGTGACGACTCGCGGTATTAAAGCGGTAAATTGATGAAAGACTAAACCGCAGTTATCATAAAATTATGTATAAGAGTTGAATATCTCGCGGATTTTGGTAAATTTGAGGGGAGGAACATGGCGACGGGGCCACGAGCCCACGGCCCTCTGGGATAGGGAAGAATTCTTGGAAACGACCGTTAGAATTTTGCAATTTTTAATTTAAATTTCTAAACATTTTTTTACTTCTTAGTGCTCTAAAAATCAATGCAATTCAATATGAAAAATATTCTTCCTTTTACATAACATCAAATGCGGAATGCAAATTTAATCAAATTCTGTATATGCTCAACACTGTAGGTAGTCAGTGGACAGCCGGCACAGAGGTATGAAGTTCGCTCACGGCAGCAGTTGGCCATAGCATTTGGTGCCGAACGGAGGAACAAGGGACTCGAAATCATGTTCAGGAGATTACATAAAGGTAATAATTTGTCGAATATCACTTAATTAAAATGACTTTCGAGATATTCCAAAGTAAATTCAAGCATTGAGTTAAGTACTACATATACGACACTTGTGGGAGTCTACCGGGCGTCATATTGCATATTGAAAATAATTTTACCAATTTAAGGCGTTTTATTGCATGAAAGCAGTAAATTATTGAAAGAATAAATCCGTAATCGTAGATTTTGCACGGAGAGTTGATTATCTCGCGGATTTTTTCGGGGAAGAAAATGGCGATAGGTGTAGGGGTGATTTCTTGGAAACGACGACCGTTAGCATTTTGTAATTTCAAAATTCAATTTTTAAGTGTTCATTATTTATGGATTATTGTTATGAAACACGATGGAATTCAACGTAAAAAGTACTTTTCTTTTATAATTAAATAAATTTCGAAGTGAAAATTACATAAAGTTCTGTATATGCTGAATACAGTATCACAGTAGTCGCAGTGCCCGGCAGGAGCCAGGTAGGACGGAGGCTGTCAGGCTGATATCGATCCATTTGGCTATGGCACTTCGACTCGAGCGGAGGATCAAGAGACTCGAAATCAAGTTCGGAAGACTGCACAAAGGTATATAATTCATCGAATGTTAATTAATTATAAAAATTTTTTCAAGATATTCGATCGGAAGTAAATTCGACCGTATCTCACTTGTGGGAGTCTATCGCCTATTGGGCCTAATACTGCATATTGACTCGTAATTTTTCTAAGTTGAGACGCTTTATTATATTAAAACGGTAAATTATTGAAAGAATAAATCCGTAGTCATTTAGATTTATGCATTAGTGAGTTGCTTATCTCGCGGATTTTGGTGGGGGAAGAAAATGGCGGCGGCGGGGGTGAATTCTTGGAAACGACCGTTAGCATTATGAAATTTCGAAATTTTATTTTTACGTGTTCATTTTTTATCGATTAGTGTTCTAAAATACGATTGAATTCAACATAAAAAATAGTTTTCTATTATCATCGAATAAATTTCGAAGTGCAAATTACATAGTTCTATATACGCTGAATACAGCATAGCGCTAGCACAGTGGCAGTAGTCAGTGCCCGGCAGGCGCACAGGTAGGACGCGGACCCATGTCGATCCATTTGGCCATGGCACTTCGACTCGAGTGGAGGATCAAGGGGCACGAAATCAAGTTCGGAAGACTGTACAAAAGTAATAATTCATCGAATGTTAATTAATTAAAACGATTTTTTCAAGATATTCGGAAGTACATTCGAGCATTAAGCGAAGTACCGTACGACACTTGTGGGAGTCTATGGGCGACATATTGCAAATTGTCCAGTAATTTTTGTAGTTTGGGTCGTTTTATGGCATTAAAGCGGTAAATTGTTGAAAGTGTAAAATCATAATCATTGATTTATTAAACAGTGAGTTGAATATCTCGCGGATTTTGGCGGGACAAGAAAATGGCGGCGGGGGTAGGAGTGAATTCTTAAAATAACCGTTAGCAATTTGAAATTTCGATTTTTACGTGTACATTTTATATGAATTATTATTTTAAAAATAGATGAAACTTAACATAAAAAGTACTTTTTTATTATAAAATAAATTTCAAAGTGGAAATTATTTCAATATACACCATGTACGGTAGTCGGTCCGCGATCGGTGTACTACAGGTACAAATTATACACAGGCCCCTGTACAGGCCATGGCAGTTAGTCTCGAGCGGAGGGTTCAAGAGGTTTTAAAGCATATTCGGGAGAATAAACAGAGGTAATAAATTAATTACAATGATTTTTTCGAGATAATCGGAAAAAATTTGAGCAATGAGTGTAAATACTAGCCGACAGTATAGGAATCTATTGGGCACGCTGTTGATCATTACAAGAGGGTGGTCGAGTAGATGTGCGAATGCATAAATACAGTAAATTATCAAATTAATAAACTAATAATCATTAAATTACATGGTAGGGTGTTCAATATTCCACGAATTTTATTGACTAATTTGAATAAAGAAAAAAAGGGGGAGGGGGAAGGGATATTTCTTACTGGAAATGCCTGTGTGAATTTTATTAAATTTAAATTCTTCGACTTACATTATTTTCATGTTTATACAGGAACGCTGTACCTGATCTTGCTCCTCGTCTTGCTCTATACAATTTTACATTAAAAATGCTGCTCTACTACCACATCAATGTCCGCTGTTCCATAGAAGTTCATCAGTACAATGAATTCAGAAGGTAATAATTCATCATAAAACAATTGTAATTTTTTTTTTAAATGTTTTACAATACATTTGACTAATAAGCTGAGCATTGTTCGATTGGTATATGGGTGCATGTTAGGTATTGTATTGCAATTTGGCGAGCAAATGTTTTACATAAAGTTTTGAGGTATTAAAGCAAAAATTATTGTAAGAATAAATTGTATATCAATAAATGGAATATCTCATGAATTTTTAATCATTTGGTCAAAAAAGAAAGTGGAGGGTAGAGTAGTACAGGCAATCAATGTTTTGTTCATGTTTCACTTACATTGTTTTCTAGTTGCAGGAATACTGTATAATCAATGCTGCATCAATCGATATTGATGGGGTTCATGAAAGTACTTCTTCGCTATCATGGAGTGAATCATTATACAAAATATGCGAAGTTCTTTTTTCATACAGGTAATCCATTTTAATTAATTACAATAACTCTAATGAACTTTTTATTATATTTGAAAATAAAAATTTTTATATTTTTAAATATTCAAGGAATTTGTCATGCAGAGTACATGTTATGATTCTCTTCTCATGTGGCCGTCAATGTTGCAGTACAAAAGAAGGTTTGTGCAAATTTATTAACAATAAATTATCAGATGTGAATATATTTATTATACAATGAATTATAGTGTGCATTTATGTTGTAGGAACATTTAAGTGATCGTACTCTAAATATTGAGGAGATTTTGGTTCGAGTCTAAATCTTCCTAGGTGGATGTAAATACACGTAAGGTTTGCACAAAATAATTAATAATAAATTAGAAAATATTTATTATTATAGTACAGTGAAAAATATGCAATTTAAAATTTGCCCCCAATTTTTATAATTTAATATTCGAAAGCTGTTTCTTGCAAAACGGCGGTGACAATATGCTGGTATAGGGTATCCACAACATTTCGAGCTCATTTATTCTTGTACAAATGTGCGTGCTTGCACGCGTACTCCACAGAATCCAAGAGTGACACATTTTACATTTCGAGAAATGTGTTAAAGTAAACGGAGCCGCGTAAGTCACTTGGCGTGGCTGGCAACCGTAACTTGCCACATTACCTTCCCATTACTAGCGTTAATTTTTGCCCATCTCGATATTTTGTATCACTGGGACTGTTAACACCGTCATTTTGTCTGCTAGTTAATTTAAATTTTTTAAGTTTATTGGTAAATTAACATATATATCCAAAACTTAAAAAATTACTTAAGTTTGCACTCACTTTGTGCAACACAGTTCCAATACTGGGTGGCAAAATTAATTCTTAATTTAATTAAAAAAATTTGATGATTTCAATAAGTTTCATGAAACAAGTTTTTTAATTGTTTATTAAATATAATTTAATTTGTTCGGGTAAATAATAGGTGCATTATAATTATCTTAGTTGTAAAGTATGCATAGTAATTTTTCGGAAATTTTTTTAAAGTATAATAAAGTATACTTATGGTTAGTAATCTTTTAGATTCTTAATGTTCTATCGTGAATATTATCAATTAAAAATGAAACATACAGTTTCAAAAATAAATATCGCTTACTCGTTGTAATCATAAAAATAATTTATATAATAATTTAAAAAATCTTAGGAAGCATGACTTATTAACCTTTTACTTCAAATCTGTTCATTCATTTTACTTCTAAATCATTTAAACGATTGAACGTGCACCGCAGTCGATTTAAAGGTTTATAAGATCCATTGAAATAAAGCTTTAAATAAAATGAATCAAAAGAATCGCAAGCCTTTCCAACATCTCTAAACCATTCATTTTATTTCAATCGGTAGCTAAAAATAAAATCTTATAACTTACACATTTTATTAAATAATAATTTCAATAACATCCGCCAAAAATACCCGCGTAAGTGAACTTTGCATAATAATGTACTGTAAAAATCTTGAAGATAAATTTAAACACTTCGCCGGAGAAAAATAAAGTGACCGGAAATTCCGACTCGATAAATTTTGACCAGAATATCGAGGCTCGAGCGAGCCACCTCCGAAAACGAAAAACTCAGAGCGAAATTAGCGGAGGCAAAGAACAATCGGGCGACAGAGAGGAGCGGCTCCGGTGTCTGTCCTCGTATTTTCGGCTCGGCTCGGAGAGGACGAGCGAGGCCACACAGGCGCGCAGCGGCAGCCACTTCTTTCGGGTGATTTGTAATTATTGCCGAGCGCGCGCGCGAATACTACACGCAGACCGCGGTAGTCGCCACGAAAGGTAGAAGGAAAAAAAGTTCAGCCGGCTCTCCTTAACGGCGCTCGAGTTTACGATCGCTTGCGGCGCCAGCGGGGTAATCGCGCGCGCTTCTCGTGTTTTCGTCGACGATCGACCGATCGAGTGCATTAATGAGACGAATGATTTATTTCGAGTGATTTTAAGTGATTTTACGGTAATTAACGCAGTCGTCGTTATATCGGAACTTCATCTATTCTGCGGTATTTTTATTACTGCATTGATTAAAAAAATTATTAATAATAAAATTGGGCTCAGGTATATTTTAAAAATAATTTTTGTTCTCTTTTTAGTTTTGTAAAAGAGTACCTTTTAAAATTCATTTAATTGCTCATCAAGTAAACAACGAAAGAAAAAAAAATTAAAGAGAATTATGCACCCATGAAGGAACTGACACGTATAATGTCGCGCCTTTTAAAGAAATTCGTGACACGCGCACCCACTTATCCTACAGAGTCCCTGTATAAGACAAGATCCTCGTCGCGACCGCAACAAGCATCTGCCTTTCACACATTAAAAAATGCTGCGACCCGCAATTAACTTGGAAAAAATAAACGAAATGTACAAGATACTTGTGATTTTTTTTGGCTTCGCACAAAAATTTGACCTTTTCAAGTATTCGCGATAAACTTAATATTAAAAAGAAATTTATTTAATAAAAGAAGAAACATTTCCTGTACATTTCATAAAATAATTTTTAAGTTAATTTCAAACATCAAAAATGAAGCAAATAATGCTGCCTTTAACCTAAGGTTTCGACATGATGTTTTCGCAAGAAATGTAAATACCTGGCGCCAGCCTCACGGTTTATCGCGTCGATTTAAAAAATATTTAATTAAATAAGAAGCGAACGTTGGAAAAAAACTGAACAGATGCGTGTTCACACGTACGTTAGCGGCGGCGCAGTTATGCCATTCCGGAAATGCTGGAATGCCGCTGCGGCGCCAAGGCTGTGACCGGCACGCGCTCTCGCTGCGCTGCTGCATGCCCGCAAATCAATTCGCGCCTTTTCACGGCGCTAGATGACCGAACTGGGAGGCGACACTCCTTTCTTGCTCGCGAATTCTGAAACGAGTTCGCGAACCCTGAAAACATCACGAGTATTCCCTCGAATTTCTGGTAAATCGGATTATGTAGTTCCTTACCTGAGTTATCGCTTTTGTATTGTGCTTTATTCTAACAATTGGGCTTTTTGAAGTTTTGTATGCATACAATGCATCATGAAAGTTCAATTACAGTATCGTGTTAATATCCAAATCTTATGATTCTTGACTTATGAGTTTTATGAAAAGCAATAAGTACGTGTTTCATAATTCTTTATTTGCATAAGTTTTTAGAAAAATTCGCTTTGTTGTGCAATTGAAATTATAATTTTCTTTGAAGTGTTATTTTGTATCTATCTATGTTTACTCTGGTCAACAATATATAAAGCGCTAGTTACTCAAGTATAATATATCGTTGCATTACTAATTTATTGACTTTACACATGAACTCATGTTACGTGTTTTCAGTGAAAGTAAAACGTTATTAAAATGAGTACATATTTTGCACCAATACTCAAATCCTGAAGAGTTAATACCGAAAATTACTCGCTTTCAAAACTGAAAGTAATATTTTTAGTAAAAGTTCAATCAGTTTTATCATTGAACAATCAGTTGGTGTACAGTTTGTAAAAACTCTTCTGTTACACGCGCTTACATATTTTTCTGTACAATTTTTATCGCCTCCTTACTCGCATAAACAAGTACGAGCTGTACGCGCAACAAATATCTTCGGCTCCCCACGGTTATTAAGAGACATTAATTTCACGAAAAATCCATTGTTCTTCTCGACTCATTCGTTAAAAGCGACCATTCGGTATCGACCTCGGAAATCTCACATGCCAATATATGGATGTCCCTTCTTCCTTTTCTAATATTATATTCCAGAAAATATATATCTCCTTAATAATCGAGCGAGTCGGCGCATCTCCGTCCAGTGTATAAACGAGTGTAGAAGGACCGAGAAGAGAGAAACGTTGGGTAGACGGGGAGTAAGCGCGTGGGTGTAGATGCAATCGGAGATTACTCGTCAGCCGAGAGTCGCGTGGCCTGTTCCCCACTGCTCCTGTCCCCGCACGTACAAGGCCCCGCGCGCACATTGATCTCCTTATATACGTCTTCGCGTGGCGTGGCGCATTATACCGGATCTGATTTCTTTGATCTGATTTTGGCTGGTACCTTTTTTTCGTAGGATGGGGAAGAGCCGCATGGCTAACGAGATTCGCACACGGCTCGTTAGATATATATATGCATTCGGTGTTGGAAGGTTTCGTGAAATGTATATCGAGGCGAATTAAAATGTGCGCTTGCGCTGTTTTACCAGGTTTTTTTCTTTTCTGGTTGAAGCTCACGTTCTGGGGTGTAAATTACAAAAGAATTCCGTGTAGAGTAAAGAAATCCAGTTTAAAAATAAAATACAATGAATCCTTTTTTTTAACAAAAATATTTTTCAAGAATTAAAATTTTCAATTTGAAATTTTTGGTAAATAATTTTTATAAAGTTTACATTTCAAAACAATACTTATTGCACTTCTGGAGTAAATAGTCTACGGTATGCTATATCAAATGGAACTTTGCTCAGGCAACACGCAAATCTACTCTACTAATTCTCGGACAATTCATTTCTCGCGGTTTCTTATCTTATCGTTTGCCGATCGAAAAAATTAGAAACGAGACTATTATTTAAAGGCCCTTTGGTAAACAAACGCAACAGTCTGTCAAGGCTTATCGGCTAAAGCACGTCCCTTATCAAAGCTCCAATGTCACGGCAGGTGAATGACATAAAGGAAGCCGCCGTATCGCGAGGCTTGTTTAAACGTATTCGTGCGCCGAGTTGTTTATCGCGAATCGGTAGGAATTTCAAGAAAGCGCTATTCTCATAGATACTGAAATAAAGATTTCAAATTTTATAGTATATTTTAATTTAGTATGAGGGTTATAGAAGGAAAATAAATTTAAATTTCTCTTTTATTAAAATATAGTATTGGAAAAAGAAATGTGTCTCCTTAGGAAAAATTTATTTTATACCTGTTTAGTTATCACTTAGTTTCAATACTACGTAAAATATTTTCGAACGAAGCTGCAAGCGCCAGCATTAAACTCTGAAACCCACATATATTTCACACATCAAAGGCTGAAGGTTCCCCTTCCAAGTCAAAACCGAGGGTCTCGCTTGCCAGTCTCTTCATCGCCACAAATCACCCTTCTATTACGTCGAAACGAGAGGGAATAAAACCACGAATTTTATAAAAAAAAAAGGTTCCTTTCTTGTGCTCGAAGTGCCAGCGGATTGTGCAAGCCTGCACCGGGAAGGCACGGCTATTGGGTCAATAACAGTGTACACGTAACTTCAAGCGTTCGAGGATGAAGTGCTTCTGTGTCACCGAGAGGCTGCCGCTCGTTAATCCCCCCTGGGGCGGCGGCTTCCCGACGGTCCATCAGGGACCGTCGATGACCCAGCGAACAAGAGAAAGAGAAGCCTGGCTAGATGCCAAAGTCGAATTAACCTAACGAGTGACAGAGAGAGATCGCGGCCGCGATGAAAGCGAGATGGAGATGCAGTCCGTCCAGACTGAGTGTACCGCGTGTGGCAAAAGGTCATTTGTGTGATAATCCGATTTATAGGACGCGTAAATGATGCGGCAGCCGTCAGTTTCTATTCGCAGTTAAAATTGAGGACTAATAATAGCAAATACGGTAGAACAATATTTTAAGAATTTATTGACGTTATTTTATAATAACAGTTACTTTTTATTGATATTAAATTATTTTGTGAAAAAATTAATTTCAAAACGAAATTGTTCAGCTAATGCAACAGCAGGAACGGCGTAGAGCTAAAAAAAGAGTAGACAGCTAGGGTGGCTCAAAGAAAGAAAGAGGTCCAATAGATAGGAGTTACGTCTGTAGACAACCTAGAAGCAAACGAGAAAAAGGATATCCGATGTTAACCGTTGCCAGGTTTTTCGCTGTCGACTCTGTCGCTGCACGATGTGCGCAAATGGAATGTCAGTATAAAATTCATTGATCCAAATAATCGTTGTTTAATTAGTATAAAACATATTAGTATAAAACATTCTATAAATAATACTTAAGTTATTTCTATTTTATAATAAAATTAATTTGGAAATTATTAAACACATTATACTTTCCTAGTAAATGATAATTATTCAATCATAGTATATAGTTTCAATAGATTATCGATACGTAGTGTTTTGTGGAATCCACTTAAAATTGAGAATCCCTGCTGTGAATCAATAGGTCCCAATATATTCTTACTTTTCAGTCAAAAGTTTTAAATCAAACATTTTTTCCGGTTGAATGAAAACATATGGGTTTCCGAAATCAAGCTTAATTGACTTGCACGATTATTTATAGTAACTATAAAAATCATCATTTATAAAAGTATATAATGTTATTTTTATTGCATTAAAATTAAAATGCCACACACACGCTTCGTAAAATGCAAATTTTATCATTTATAATATTAAAAGTAAAATTTAAGAAAAGTCATAGCACTCAACCGGCTTTCAATCATATTTTCATCGACCAAATCGATAGTAAAGTACGTAAGATATTTCAAAAAGACCGAAAAATCTAGATAAGCATCGCGGCAGCCTTAAGGAATTACTCTTCTTTCTCTCTGCGTGTCTTCGTCGGAAGGCGAAGACGGAAAGGCAGTAAGACGTTTTCTTTTTTGTGGTCGGCCCGAGGAGATGGCTGATAAAATTTTCCAACCCCTTTCCAACGCCGTCGGCAGGAAATTTCACGGGTCTCATTCGATTTTCGACGACTGAGTTCAGTTCCTCCCAACGGCGACGCACATTCCTCGGCTAATTATCGGCATTCCTTATTATCGAAGATTCCGATTGAGCAGACGCAGTCTCTTTTCATCTCTTTTTTGTCTCGTGATAAGTACTCGACGGTAATGCTATAAACGTGCTTCGGCATGATAATGAACATTTTTATATCAATAATGTCTACAATCTTAAATATACAAGATTTTTTATAGTAATTTGTTAAATAATTAATTTCTTTCAATAACAAAAAAGCAAAAAAGAATATCAGTTATTTCTGGTATAGACTATTGAATCAATAGGATAATTGAAGAAGAAACAGACTTCCAAAAGTCCATTCGACGACGTGAGTTGACTTCTCGGTGTCTTTGTTTGTTCTCTTCCCAAAAGCTCTTTAGCAATGCAATAAAGCATTCGAAATTTACGTGAGCTCGCATTCCCATGGGCCGATCTACTACTTTCCTTATTTACGTCCCTTCGGCACCTGCGGCCCATTCAAAAGCGCCGGTAGCCGATAAGCGCGCCGCGCTATCGCCTCGTTGATTTCCCGCGCGCCGTACACCCATCCCGGGAAACGATTTGGTTGGTAATCGCGAGATTACGCTGACGGACGAATAGCCGTCGGCGCGCATACCTCGGGCAGGTGCGAGCGCGCGCTTTAATTTTATGCGGGAGTTGAGTCACGCGTCGCGCTCGCCAAAAGATGAAAGGAGAGGCGAACAAACTGCTGCTCGCGGTGTGATTGCATTTTCAATGTTGCGTTTGCAGACTAAATACGGAATTCCAAATATTGAGTATAACAGTCGCAGACGTAACGGATTTTTTTTTTTATTCTCGAGCTAAAGACTTTGTCGGCAGTGGCTATTGGTAGAGGTTGGGTTATCAAAATTGGGATCTCGAGTTGAAGGTAGAAGCCAAGATCGGTCGAGTGTCGAAGGGAGCGGCGACTGTTTGCCGCGGCCTCGGCGTTTAGGACCTCTCGGTAGTTATACTATTCCGCTGGACACGGGCGCATAGGCCTATCGTAAAATTTTGTAAGGTCATTGTAAAGCTTGGTCTAATTAAGGCTGGAAGGTAGCTAGAAAAAAATAGTTTAACGGAAAAATTTTGTGTCGAATCGACTACTGTTAAACCGCGTCTATTTTGTACAGCGTCTAAAACATGAGAAAATATTTCACTTATATCTTGAAAAACGTTATGTTTAATTTCCTAACTGTTTTTCAACATCCAAAATTCTGCATTTGATTATTATTTGATTATGATATAAATTTTGTTTCCATTTAGATGATACGTGCAAATACAAAAGCATGCAAAATTACTTCAGGAAAATCAAAGGGAAACCTCTGAAATTCAAAGAATTTGTTTTCCCTCTATCCGTAAGCAATTAAGAAACGGTCGGTAAGGAGAAAAATGCAGCGTGTTAATGCGCCCTTTTCACGAAGCTTGAAAATATACGAGCGTAAAATCGAGTCGCGCGCGCGTGCGTGCCGGGCAGCTACCGTAGCGCGCGCGCGATGAACAATGCACGAGGATGCGACCGGCGAAGAAAGGCATTCACCGCCGGAGGAAGTGCAAGTGAAAGGAAAGACACACAGCTGGACGGAACCTGAGGAATTTCGGGGAGCCAGGAAAAAAAAGGGGAGAGGCGAGTCGAGGCCATTTCCCCAATTTCCCGGGGCCCACCCGGTAGTCCCGCCGGCATAAATTCACGACTATTGCGCCACGATTAAAGGCTGACCCCCGAATGTATTTACACAGGAGCCGCCGCGCTATTGTGCCGTCTGCAAGGCGCGCGCCGCGCTTTTTTTCCCCGGGCGGAGAAAGAGCGGGAGAGGCTTTCCTCCGGGTCGGCGGAAATTTTCAGCTGGGCGTCGCCGGCTCTTGATATAATGGAAGACGGATCTGTTTCTCGCACTTCCGATGCTGACGATGACAAAAAAATTATGTGAAAGTCAGCTTTCGGGGCGGTTGCGGGACATTTTTCGATCGCGGATGTTTGGGCGGATCGGAGGTGTCGTGCCTCATGATTTCGAGAGAAAAGAAAACAAATTAGGGTGAAATTTGCCTTGATCTACTGGCGCGATTGTACCTTTGCTAGAGCAGTAACTTCAAAGAAAGCGAAAGTAAAACCGATTCGTATACTAAAATGTTGGTATCTATGAAATAATAAATTTTCATGAAATATTTATTTTATGAAATAAGTTCATTTTATTTTTTTTTATAAAAGAAATATAAATCAATAGAATGATAAATTTATTACGATACAATACTTCTACTCGAATATTATTCTATTTCCATAAATCAAAATTCAAATTAGTTACATAGGAAAACTCGTACATAAATGTGTACATAAATGATACATGTATATGTTTTCCAATAATCCTAACAAATCTAGAAAATTCAAAATCGTACAGTGTGCAATAGCAACCCACCTGAAGGCAATTAAACTCACTTGCAGATAATTAATCATGATCGATATCGAGCTAATGAAAGATTCGAGTGCGCTTTCGAGACTAGAGAGCGAAAAACCATTAATCACTCTGATTAACCGTTAAACCGATACTCGCTTCGCAAATTCCGCAAACAGTCGGCGCGCGAGCAGGAAGGAAAAGGGGGCGTACTCGACGGGAATCCGGGAGCTCATTTTTTCACGATTCACATAGTATCGAGTAATTTGCCCGAAGAGCCGAGGCGGCGAGGCCAATCATCGACAAATCGTCTGCTCTTTGTGCGCGCCGGTCTTTTTGTTCGCGAGTCGCCCGCAGTGTAGAGCAGTCGAGTCCACCCCCAGGTTCTGAGAGCAGATGGACAATGCCAGTGCGGTCTTTTGCCATCGCGTATTTTCCTCGGCGGGACTTTGAAGGTAGAAAGGAAGCCGAAAGTCACTTTTCTGTTTAGTACCCTGCCTTTATCGGTGTTAAATGTTTATACATAACGTGCAGACGTTACACCTTCCGTTTTAATTACGTTATTACAGATAATTTACGTCAAAATTTTTATCGGTATAAGCTCCCACGTGCGTCATCGATTAAAAAACGGTACCAAAAAAAATTTCTTTCACGTAAGTGCATTACACGATCGCAAAAAAATCAACTCCCATGATCGGCGAGTTCCAGAAGTCCGGGCGTGGAAAAAAGGAAGGTACGACTGGGAGGTCCGCGGCTCCAATTAGGATCTCTCAATTAGCGTATCTTATCTCGAGTCAGCTTATCGCCGAACAGGTGCGCAGCTCAGCGCATAAAAGGGATCCAGCCGTCGTCCCTCGGGGTGTACCGCTTATCGCCTCGTCTCTGCGCCGACGTTTAAACAACGCGCACGTGTCGCGCACGCGATCGCGCCTGATCCGACCATCAGGATGTCGCGCTATTTTTATATTTATTTATACCGTCCCTCCAGGGATGATTTATCAATTATGAGAATCTATCACTTCATTAAGTATAATAAAAAAGAATTTAGTGTTTTTGATTGCGTGTTGACGTGATGACTTAATAACATTTTTTCTTTGTTATTTTTTATAAAAAAAACTTGATCTGAAGTTTTAGTTGATAGATGATTGATTATTTGTGCCATGAAAAATATTAATTAAATTTATTATTATAATTGAATGACTCATTGATTAATTTATTTGAGTCTTAATAAATTATCTAAATAAATCAGATAGTGAATCTGCTTTAAGATATTGGAGTAACACGAATAAAAGAAGCAATTAAATAATAAATGAACCTGAATAAACTTTTAGACTGAATTGAACAGTTCTAATGGCTCAATTTACTCTATTCTTATGTAAACATTTACAAATCGTCTTTACGACTTCCTGATTTGGAGCTGCGATTTCGCACGACCCTCGAGTGCCCCTCCCAACAATCGCGTCCTGCGCGAGTTTCGCACGTACGACTTTTTCATTGAAAGGCTTGCGCTGCTGCTCTCAGAGCACGTATGCGCCGCCATAGTCTCATTTACCGTCCGCGTTAATACTTCCGGCGCTCCTCCACTTGGCCGCACGGTCAAGCACGAACGGCGAAAAAAAGGGAGGAGGGGGGGTATTATGCCCGAGCCGGCGAGGGCAGAGAAAAAACCGGAGCGCGTACGAAATGCAATTTAAAAAGAATTTAGATGCGTCGAAGATAAGGCCGCCGACTCGCGCGTGTATTTATATACGGGAGGGTCGGGCCTTACGGAATTAAAGGGGAGGAAGTGGAGATACTCCGAGTTCCTTTTTTTCCCGTCGCGATTTTCAGCTCAAATAATGCGAGGCTCGAGCGCGCGAGAGCGCCGAAGAAAGTCGAGGGTCGCAAGAGGGGGTAGAGGAAAAGGGAACGGGGATTTTTTTTCGGGCGTTATTTGGAGAGCCCTTCAAGGAGTTCGGGAATCAACGGTCGGGGTCTCAAGTGCTTCGCGTCGCACCCGGACTTTTCCCAGTGCGCTCGATATATTTTATCTCTTGAATCGTATTTGCGATTTACTTATTCGTATACTACAATTTTCCCCCGTGTAGCCACACTTCCTCCTCTTTGAACATTTCCACTTTTCCAGTTATAAAAGTATATTAGGTACCTTGAAATATTTATGAACTAAAATAAATAAAAAAAAGTAAACCATGTGTATTATAAAAAGAAAGTTCGTTCACACGCTGATAAATCTTTGTAAAAAATGAGGCTGCGCCCGTAGTGCGGGATTCTAGAATGTCCCCACGACTGGACAATCGTGCGGTAGCTACCCTCGTACTCCACAGTCGGCCTAATGCGTTCTGGATCGTGGAAGGACAAACAGAGGCTCGACAAGGGCCGGTAAGGATGTTTGAAAAGATGTTTGATTTCGCTTTTCACTGCCTCGTCCACCTCCTCCTTCACTCGAGTTCGTCGCTGCGTGCGTATGTACACGGATGTACATGGTATGCGTTTGCGACCTCGAGAGGACGATTATTTTTTCTTCTCTGACTGTGATTTGATTGAAATCATGTGAAAAGAATGTCCCTTTTACTTTGATTTGACAGCCGATGGTACTGTTAGTTGTTTAAAAATAGAAACGAAAGTTACAATATAAAGGAAAATAAAATTATTGATTTTTGAAGTGATAATTTTTCTTATAAATCTCTGAGATATATTATACTACGTGAAATAAATATTCTGACTAAAAATAATTATTTAAAATTTCTTTCTATGAACAATTTGAAAATAAAAGTGACTAAATTATGCGTCTTATTCGGAAAAATATAATAAATAAGAAAGAATTATGTGTATTTGTGTGAGGGGTGAGAAAGAAAGTAGAATAGTATAGGACTTGGGATGGTATAGGCGGTATCGGTGAGGTAATATACTGGTAGTGCAATGCGGAGAGGCAATAAAGAACACACAGATTTTTTTTTAGCAGTGTATGAGCGTGTATTTGACAGTGTTTTTTCTCTCTCTCGTACGGCGGCACACAGTAGTTTAAGATCTCGCAGGTATGTATTTGCGATTTGCGTTGGACTGTTATTATTGCTAGCTGCGACCGGGCGAGCCGTGTTCGTTCTTACAATAATTTTTTTTTACTTTTTTTATATTTTTGCTGGGCAATCCTAAAACGTGTGCATCGTACGCTTCATGTTCCCGGTGCATGTACACGACGGTACGGTTCACTTTTTATTCCCCCTGTAATTGTTATTGCTGTTTTTTTCAGATCGGCCTCGATCACCGCTCAATTTTCTGTAGGTTTACTCACACATTTCAATCAGGTTGATTTGTCTGGCGAACATCGAGTTTGGTGTTTTTATCGCATCTCATTGCACCGAAAAAGAGCTTCGGAAATGAAATAATTGTGAGCAGACCTTCGGAATTTTTGAAGATCAAATAAATTACTCGTTCATACTGACACTGAATTTTAGTATTTTTCAAATTTTTTTGTCCGTGGTGTTGACGATCAACTCATCACTGCTAATCTTTCGTGAAATAACTATAAGTAAAACTTAACGCAATAATTATATGATCAGTCGATTGCGGCATGTGCATCTCATCCATTATCATGTCGCAAAGTTTTCTTTTGTCGAGAACTTATCTAAAGCTTAATTTTACTAGTATACGAGAGTAAATTTACAATTGTAGTAATAAATAAAAATGGAAATTCAATAAATAAATAATGACTCATTTGTCTGATGAAAAAATTTGAAATAAACTAAAGAAATGAATTTTATCACAATTGTCCTACGACTTGCCGAGTAACTTGTACAAAATTTTAAGAGACAAATGTGAAGAAATCCATTTCCGCGATCCTCTTCAAAAAATAAATACTCAGTTGTTGAAAAAACTTAGCTTCTAATATATCTATACTTTTTTTTCTTGTTGAAAAATCGCCTTAAAAAGTCAGAGTGAGTGATCAAACCGTCTGAACGCGTTTCCCCATCGAAAAGTGCGAAAAAATCGTCCTTTCAACATTTATTCACGATCAGAGCACGCCCGGGTACATCGACACATCGATTTAGTGGGTAACGGAGTACGTATGCCTCTATATTACAGCGCGGATAATGTAGGTGTATCTCACATGCTTTCCTCACGTCATATACAGTGTTTTTTTTCCTCTTATTATCATCTGTTACTTTTTTTTGTATTTTTATGTTTGTTTCGTCACACGTTCCCCTAATAATTCGCCTGTCTTCGTTACAATCGTCTATAACGTCGTCACATCGTCGTCCATTATCATATTATCTCATTCTCATTCAGCATCCTTATATCATACCTCCTCATCAGTATTATTATTATCATCGAGCGTCTCTAACAAGTCAGTATTAAATATCTTACAATACACATCATCTGTTCATATATATTTATTTATATATAATATTTATATTTTACCTTTTTGTTTTCTTATTATTTCACTTTTTTATTATGTTTATACTATCTATCTAGGGTAGTCCAATTCATTTTGTCTTTATTCGTCTCTCGTTCGCAAATTCATTAATAATCGTTATCTTTCTCTTATAAATTACCTCTCTTTCCATTGTTTATCTCCTCAGATTTTTTTTGCAATTTTTTTTCTCCTCGTCTTTTTTTCTCGGTCGCAAAAATTAGTTGATGGCGAAAGTAAAAAAAGAGTGACGTTCGACTCGTAGCCAAGTCATTCGTCAATCGAGTTTTATTTTATATATGTTTCCCCATTATTATCATCATCCCCTTCTCCTCCTCACTTGTATATATATAAATTCCAATATACGAAGGTGACAAAAGATATTAAGGTATACGAAACGAGTTCATCCTCTTTTTATTTTTTTCTTGTTAAAGTTTCTTTAATTTGTACACTTTTTTTCTTTTGAATATTTGTAAAAATACAAGTCTCATTTGGTTATACATTCCTCTTCTTTCTCTCGCTCTCTCTCTCAATCTCTCTCTCTCTCTCTCTCTCTCTCTCTCTCTCTCTCTCTCTCTCTCTCTCTCTCTCTCTCTCT
>JAXIUT010000001.1:24950337-25027587 GCA_035586675.1 Eurytoma californica | reverse complement strand
ATAATAAGAGTTATGTAGATTATGTTTATGCAATCTAATCTAATTAATTGAACATTAGGTTTTTTATTATTTTTTTTTAATCTTAGCTTTTTTATTAAAATAAAGTTTAGCTTTTTTATTAAAATAAAGTTTAGTTTTTTTATTAATTAGCTTTTTTGATATGTTTTAATAATGTAATGTTAAATTCATTTAGTATAATTTTCTGATACCGCTTAGTATCTATTAGTTAAAAATAGTTATTGTTTAAAATAATATGTACGAAAATTAGAATCATTCCGTTGTCCCTTGTCCCTTTGCATTAATTTTAAAGTAACTTAGTAAACTTTTTTAATTACGATTTCAATAATAATATTTTTTAGAATAATTCTTGTAATAAAGTTAATTTTATAAAGTTAAAATTTCCCACCCCACCACTCCTTGCAGTACAGCATTAGCAGCCACGCACCAATTTATCTGGAAGGATAATCCAGAAACTGAAGCTGTATAACTGCAACATCCATGGCCCTCCCACCCATATTAAAGTTTCGCGCGTTTAGATTTACATATACATAATAAAATAAGTTTAGGAAGATTGCATGTTAGGATGATTTACCTATTTATAAATTATTTCTATATTTATTCTTATGCATGTTGATATATTTATACTTATGCATGTTGATGTATTTATTTTCTCACATATATAAATCTAAAATATTACAAGTATTACATAAATTGAAGGTAATTATCAAATTTTATAGGTACGTATAAATGAAAATGCGTTTTTAAAATTCGACATTGATCATTTTATCTGGCGAAATTGAATTTCGCTACTCCCAAATTACTGCGAAACAAAATGTTTATAATTTTTCCCATGGAACTCGCTTGCATCAATCCCGGCTTACTTTTCCCTCTTTTGCGACACAGGAAACCCGCGGGGTGTAGCAGGGCCAAATTTCCGCGTCTGCGGGTCCGGAAGCGCGCGCTCGCGGAAAGTTCGGTAATAGTAACTGGAGCGAAAGCGAACGGCCGCACGGTACTATCGTGCGCCCCGTTAAATTTAGCATATCTGCGTAGGAAAAAATAGTAGGTGTTAGGTGGTTAACTTAAAGCATTAATGGATTCACCGTCAGGTAAATATTTTTTTGAATCCGATATTGCAAAAGGCGACCTTTCTTACGCACTTGGAGGGTGCGATTTTTCTTTGCGCCTTTAGGTAGAAATATATGTCTTTTACGCACGCAAGGTGACTCGTTCGAGAAATACAACATACAAAACTTGCCTTTTTTGACCCTTACATAATATACTGATCAATATTTTCATTTTTCTACCCAACTGGAAATCGTCTATTTTTCATTACATTCAACACTCGATTGAAAAAATGAGGTGATTTCCAGTAGGATATTGTTAGTTTTACTACAATGAGTCTCAATTCTAGATTCTGACAACTGCAGTACGAAAAATCGATTCCTATTTATTAGATGTTTAGACATAACATTAGCTTCGTTTGATTGTAAGTCAAGATGTACGCGAGAGAGTACCGAAATAACAAATTCAAGATACGTTCTCATGTTATCCAATGCTATCTGTCAGGAAAAAACAATACAGCGAAGACCACTAAGAGAAGAAATCCACCTGAGATTCAGAGCCTTGGACACTACATAGACGATTATACAGGAGGCTCGATACTAGATTAGTGTAAGTGGTTTGTGCTTTTGATATTAACAAGCTTTGCTTATTGTTAAATATTTTTTAATTTATCAATGGATATCAATTTTACGTAAAGGGAAGTTCGATTAAACTACGGTATTTATAAACAACCGATTGTTATATTCACGCATTGATACTTATTGTGAATAACTTCCAACAATTTTTCTTTTTTCCATATAAAACGGTTAATTACGTGAACGATCGTCACTTCGAATACACGTATAAGCCGATTCCTCTGAATGAGAGAAAACGAAAAAGAGCGATGTGCGAAATGCAGTCGCTTGCGATGAAGAACAAAAGAAAGCCGGACAGGGACAGGTAGGGCGAGAAAAGAGGCTGATCTTGTTATATGCTCGCGCGCAGTGACCCTATCATTAGCACCTAAACGAAGGCAACTGATCGTCGCATTCCCACTTCTTCTCCTTCATCTCTTCCTGCTCCTTTCAGTTGTCCTTGATGTTTAAAAAAAAATTCAGCGATTGTGAGGTCCGCGTAAAATATTAAAAATAGACTCGTCTTAATTCTTGAGGTAATTAGGCAATTAAAAAAGAAATTATAATATTGAGATAATTGCAAAAGTAAAAGTAAGTAAATGTAATTTTAATTGAATTTCGCTTCTTAAGGGTACGCTTAAAGCGAGGCGAACTCGCCGGGAGGAACGCGTTGCGGCGTCGACAACGCGAGGATCAAAGGTGCGACAGGTGACGTCTGGTTTACCTGGTTGAAGGGCCGCTAATCACAGTCTACAGCGTCGAGAGCTCGCGAATAATTAAATCTCGCACCGGGGTAACAGAGGTGTCGACTTGAAGATTGAAGTGTGAGGTTAACGTCGCATGTTCCTTACAAAAAAATACCGCCGGAGAAATAAAATTTTAACTGTCGCTTAAAACACTCCAAATAAATAATTTAAATCGGAATTTATTAAAAAAAGTTTGTTTGTACAGCTACTCCTTTTATTCGGTTTTTTACTAAACAAAGGTCAAGTAAATACGGAGGATGATTAATGCACTTTTCGAATAGCCAAAAGGCCCTGTCTAAAATAATCGGGAACAATTCTAAATCAATTTGTACGTCATCGAGCGTCTCCGCCGGGTCGTATATCGATGAAAAATCGACGTTGGTCGTGCGGCGGTGCTTTGCGCGCGCGGACTTTGCGAGCAGGTTGCGCAAAAAGGAGATGTAAAAAAAGAAGAGGCAAGCGAGCGAGAGCGATTAGGATGCCGGCGTTCCGGGGATTCTCTCCGCGGGGGGGATCCGCGTTGTTTGGCCTCACGCCGCGGCGCCGGCGGCCCCTTATCGATCCTGCGATGCAGATTCGCCGAATCGTCGTGAGAGAGCGGCCGATATTAATGTCCCCGCGGATGGCCTTTTGTCGATTCCCCTTCGATCATTTGTTTCCTATGCCGATCGGTTTTCATTGTTTTTTATTTGCCGGGACTAAACACGATCGAAGCGTGTGACATAATTGTATTCACTTTTTTTCAGTTGAGTTATTTAATTTACTTGATTTCATGTTATATTACTAATTGTGACAGATAGTTTAATCAGTTAATTATTTGTATAACTAACACAGACATTTTTAAACATTTTTTTAAATTTTTTCAAATTTAGCACTCGAGAAAGTAAACAGTTTTGTTTTTACATTGAATAATTTATTGCAGGCAGAGGAATAAAATTAAGAGAGGGAACGGGTTAATGAGACCAAAGTCGTTTAGTATTTCTTTCACTCCTATTTTCAATACGCGGCCGTAAATGCAAAGTATCCCTTAACGAAGGCAAGCCGGCGCTTCCGTGTTTTCTCGCGACATTTTTGAGGCCGCCGAGCGGATTGAAAAAGAAAGAGCGAGAAAGACATTGGCATGCGACAAAAGCAGCAGTACGTAAGTTCCGTGGCGAGATTTTTACGATCGCATTTGTATGCTAATCGTAGATCGCTGAAACACTACTAGAACCCAGCATTTTTCGCGGCTTCTGTCGATTTTTACGGTAAAGTTGCCTGTCTTTTTTTTCAACGTTTATTATTCCAGTAACCGATGGGAAACGCGTGACACAACTATATTTTCTTCGATTGCTTTTTTGGGTAGAATTTTTTCACAAGCACGTGAGTTCATGTGAGTTCATGATTAGGGTCAGTAATGAATTGGCCTGATCGGCGGTATCAATTAAAAAGAAAAAAGCAAGGGAAGATTTACCGGGAGCTCGTTAGATCGGTAACTGGACGACGGAAAAATCGTAAATTAAAAGCGTATCGATGCGTGTCAAGTCTCCATGATTATCTCTCCGACAAAACGGGTAGGACTGACGACGTGCGCGCGCATACCTTCCAGAACGATACCGATCCCGTACGGCGCAGAGAAAAGCACCGCTTTGGGGATTTTCGTTAATTCATTATTCGAATAGAGAGGAAAGGGAGTGGAAGCGAGACAGAATTTCCAAGAAAAGAAATCGAACGGCGACCCAATCGGAATATTCATTAGGCGGTTCTACATGAGAAATTCAGATTTCCGGAAGATCGACTATTGAAATACGATTGTCTTAATTAACGTAGTATCTCATCGGCTAGACGAGATAATTGAATCTCGACCTCGAAAAACACGTCGACTTTTTTCGGGAGGCCGCGAACAATAAAAAGATACCTGCAGGTCTTCTCGGAAAGATGCATGCGACGACCGAGCAATCAATAGGCAATATTTATGCAAATCCGGGTATATCGATTTATCAGAATATCAGACACTCAGGTATATAGAATTAATTTCATGCCATTTTCTCATCGATTCCGTTTCACGCATGTACTCTTCTGTTCCACATCCGCAGTTTTGCGTAACGTAAGGTCATTAATATCTGTGTTAGCGGTTTCGTATTAAATTGCCTCGAATTATTTCGTTATTTATAGACGTCAAAACATTGGATCAATTAAGTCATTCTTTTTCGTATATAGCAATTCATAAAATATTTTGAATATCATGAATTTAAAATGGCATAAGCCGATGTTAACATTTTTCTGGGCGGTCTGTCCTTTTACTCTCAGAAATATGCTATAAAATGACAACTTTATGTAGACAAAAATTGAACCAGATTTAAAGTTGAACTTCGGTTGCGGAACAAATCTTGCGGAATCTTTGATGGTACTTGGCACGAAAAATGTTTAGAGAACAACGAAAAAGTACTTACGATAGGGTGCATTGTGCTCGTTGCGCACTGTGGACTTGACCGTGCGTCCGTACACGGTAACATTGCCTCTGCTGCAAGTCGAGTAAAGACTCACGGAGTGCACCATTGACGGCGCCGCCCCGCACATCACCACCTGCGAACATAAAAACATCCCCATGTCGAAGTCACTATGCGCTAATCATTTAATTTCTCGATACTATATCATTTTTTGCACTTTAACTAGATTACCTACAAAATTTTATTCAAAGATATAAAATTGAAGTTACGATAGGATACTCAAAAGTCGAATAACAATAACTACAGGATAAATGGAAATCCGGTTAACGAGAATTTCGAAAATGCCCGATTTCAATGGCTATATGAAATTCGACGTGCAATGTACCTAAAAGCTAGCGACAATAACGATACTCGGTCGCGCATTACTTGACGAAAGTGCCGTGCCACCGACATTTATACCAGCGATAATAAAAATTCCGGTAATCCCTCGCCTGCAATTCGTTAGCGATGATTTCTCGCCCAGACGGTGGAATCGACAAGATCCGCCCGTAAACTTTTTTCGCGAGTTCAACGACCACGGACTGCGGAGGGGTTGCGCGTCTTTTACGCTCGATTCGCGCGCCCGTATGATATAAATCCATCGGGCATTATGCGCAGAATCGCGAAAAATTTCGTATTTATGCGACGCACGCACCACACGATCCCCTGCGGAATGTCTTTTGGCGGACGGGACACTTGGGGTTTTAATGGGGCGTTCCGACAATAGGTTATGAGATTCCTCTCGCGCTTCTCCTTTTTGGGGCTTTTATGGCGGGATAGACATTGTTTCTGCGGGCATCATTATTTACGCATGAAACAAACTTCGTACTGCGGCAATTAATTTTTCACGTGTTATGTACTTTAAACATCTTTCTGTCGTATACGTCAAATAATATATCCACAGTAAAGTTA
The DNA here is from genome assembly GCA_035586675.1 of Eurytoma californica. Classification (NCBI taxonomy): domain Eukaryota; kingdom Metazoa; phylum Arthropoda; class Insecta; order Hymenoptera; family Eurytomidae; genus Eurytoma; species Eurytoma californica. The sequence goes on along the minus strand of JAXIUT010000001.1, from coordinate 25,021,782 downwards.
AAGAATCAAGGTTTAAATTCGGAGTTAAGTCGTCACCCCGATCCTCATCGGAAAAATTACTACACGAAAAGAAGTGTATTAATTCATACACGCACATGCTTCATCCGTTATGCATACGTATGTGTATATATATTAAGGCTTCTTTCTTCGCGTGAACGTATAACGGCGCACAATTATAAATTAAGATTCACCGGCTCCGCGGGATTTATTGCGCTTGGTCCCGTGTCCCATTAATCGCGCAACAAAATTTGTGTTTCAAATCGACGCGCCGATTTTCCCCCTAGGGCATCGCCTCGCGAAAATCCCCGTGACGCGGGCGAGTACCGCGACGCCGGGGTATTAATCACTCGTGCGTGCGACCTTTCGGCGCGATTTTATGGTTCCGCGAAAGCGCCCCTCTCGAGGCCGCAACCTGAGTAAGTGAATTAATCTCACCTACAGACCTTTCTTTTTCCCGATCGAGTATCGCTCGCATCGAAAATTGCAAATTATCCGGAGTAATGTATAAAGTCAACAGACGTGGCTGTGCATTTTGCAGCGGCTAAATTCAAGTAGTGCATACTTCAATCAAATTCGAGGAGCCGCGCGATGCTCCGATACGCCGACAAAAGGCGATGTGATTAAATTTGTGTGATTAATGTGATTTACGCGATTAAAAGATGATCTTGTGCACGTTAGCGGGAAGGGGCACGTATCAGGACTATTAAATCGAAACAGGTTCGACACTTATGTTGATTAAATCATCTCGTCTCTCTCGGGCTCTCGCCGTATACCCCACGAGCGTGTAATTTTGCGCGCGATCGACTGGAATTCCCGATCGACGCGCGATATCGACATTTTTCAAATGCCACCGCGGGGACTTCAGAAAAAATGGTCGCTACAAAGAAACGATCTCATTATACAAATTTTCTCCGTAATGATCGGTCGAAGAATCTTTCATTTGTTTCTGAAAAGCGTGAAATATTTACGATACGCTATTAAAAAGGACAATAATTTATTGCCTCATTGTTACACCGATGGAAATTAAAGTCATTGAAAAGCGCGTGTAAATACATTAGCATTCAATTACTTAAAAATCAATGGAAAGAATTAGTCAGATGAGTGTCCTCGCGGTAAAAAACAAGTCAAGAGTTCGTTCCTCTTTCGCAAGGTAAATAGAAATCGAGAGCGTATAGAAAGTCAAATAAAGATTTGAATCGGCCGCATTAAAACGAGCCTCCTGCTTGCGTGCTCGATGGGGTCTTAAAAGTCGGGGCCGCGGATCAAGGTAATAAAGGGAGCGCGCCGATAATAAATAATTAAAATACGCGGGTGGCGCGCGCGATAAATTTTTCGGGGACACTCGCCGAGGGGCCTCTAAGCCTCTCGATTATCGCTGAATAATGATCTGGCGATTAAATTTATACCGGCGGCCGAGGGAAAAAAGGAGGAAATGGCTCGCGATTTGTCATACTTTGCGAGGAGCATTATGTCGTTACGCTGTAAATTATCCCCGGGGTGGGGTATAACGTTTTTACCTTCTGCTCCCCCGTGTACAAAAAAACCGAGCTGTTATCTAAGGCTCGACCTTTAAACCCCTTTTTGAAATATGCAGCTCTGGGATCGTTTCTACCACTGAAAAATGTCAGTTAAAAAAGTGAATTTTTTATTCAGTTTTATTACAATCGCGAGGAATCGTGTAATTGCAAAACTGCGTAATCTTCTTTGCAATCTACTCTTTCTGTACGATCTAGACACCTATAATAAGAGCCGCAAACGCACACCGCAAAAAGCATCCGCTAGAAAATCAAAGCAAGAGTAGGCGCGTCGCCATACGCATGATTGCTCTTGATGTCCACGATGACTTCTCAGAGCCTACGTTTTATAATCTCAGTACTAAACTAACTTCAGTTTAAATTGCATTAGTTTATTTCTAACTGGATATTAAATATAACAGAAATTCAATATTTTACAAATTAATTTTTAATTAATTTCTCAACATTTTTTTTATAAATATAATGTGGCTTTTAAAAATCGGATGTACGATCTTTAAAGAATTTGGATAGAAATGTTGACAAATAATTAAAGATAGTGAAAGTGCGAAAAAAGTTATTCCACGCGTTGGCACATCGTTCCGCGATTTACTTACGCAGCAAACGCCGCCTTATATTAACAATTTAATGGCGATGCATCATAATAATTCAAAAAGGTGTTTACTCACCATCAGGAGGCACAAAATCTTCGCTAAGACGGCAAGCTGTGGTAACCTGAAACAGGCGAAGGCAACGATTGCATTAAAATCACATCGATCAGGCGGCGACGGCGCTGCAGGCTCCGCGAGCGCTGCGCTTTAAAATAATTTGCGTTAAAATAAATTATCGTCGCGCGATAAATTCGGCTCGCCAGGCAGTAATTGCGCTTAACGCCGAGCTAACGCTGAAATTTATATCGATTTCGTCCGTTTAATAAAACGATAACCGCGTGAGATCGCGATACGGCGCGCGCGAGGGGGGATGCAAAAGCGCGCCGGGCAAAAAATCCGCGTCGGAAGTAAGGGGGCTTTGATGTGTTCATAAAGTAAGCGATTTTAATACGCACTTACCGAGCTGAAATTTGATAAAATACAAATGTTCCGCGGGAGGAACGAATGTTGATGTTTTTTCCGACCGATCGAGTGTAATTTGACCGCGAATAAAACGTTCGCGCCTTCGAACGGCTATTAGGCTTTCTTGCGTATAGTTTCCGGCCGATTCGAGCGAAATCTTTTCATTTTTTTTTCCTCCTTTATCCCGGCGGAATTTCAGAGTCCCGCGGCGGTGCTCGCGAACTCTCGATTTCTCGCCGAGCGAATTGCCGTCGAAGCATGAAAATCGCGCGGCCGACGAGTCGCCGGCGCGCACGCGAGGCTAGAAAGCCGGAGATATTACATTATGCGCGCGGATACGGTTTCCCGCGGGCGACCGCACGCGCCGGTTATTATTGCGCAAGGTGCGCAAGTGCGCGCATGCGCGGCTTGTGTTACCCGCCGGTGCAAGGCTGATTCATCGGCGCGGGCAGCTCATGTCGACCGCCGATCGCAGATTAATTGCCCGGGGATAATGCGTGTCGAGCTAAAATCCAGATGCTCGTGTCCTGTTTGTTTTCGCATGATAACTGCTATCACATTCGCACCTCTTTGAAATAATTGAAATGGGCTGTAGAAAGTGTAACACATTCGTGCTTGTTATAAAAAAAAGCTTGAAAAAAGGCGTATTAAATCTAATAACTGTTTATCAAAGAAATTTACCTGGAGCTTTGAAAGGGAATTAAATTTTCGCGAACAATTAAATCGAGATCATGGAATGCAGGACCGCGCGGTTGCGAGTGAGAAAATCCGGCGGATCGGCGTATAAATCATCCTCTCGGGCAGGGAAAAGACGGAAGGGAAGGTGCGCGTACCTGGCGGCGCGGGCGGCCATTCATCATCGCCGCGAGGAGAAAAAGGGGGCCAGGCATGCATCAAATCGCAGTGCGCGCTCTCACTTCGAGAGGCTCTCAGGTTACGGCGGCGCGCGAGCTTTAATTGCCGCCGCGGCAGCCGTTGCGCGAGCACCGATGGACCTTCGTTTGCGCTCCTTGCTTCGCTCACTTTTGCGGTTACCGTGTCTCGGCGATTGAGATTCGTTCGTCCAAATCGTTTATTTGCGTTTTCTTATTAAGATCATTGTTTTTGTTTTTTTGTTTTGTTTTACAAGACTTTGCATGTTTAATATATATAGATTTACTACGATTTGTAAACAAAATTTATACGGTTCCAAAATTCCTTTAAACAGGCTGAAAATTATACGAAGTTCTATTGAAAGAAAGTCGCGCTTTTCTACCCAAAAAAGGGCGTAACTTAAGGTGTACAGTAGCAAATTGGACGCGAAAAGTTGAAAGGTGCCGGTCAGGGATCAGGAGTTGAAGATGAAAGAAAGCAGCCGACCCAAGTAAATACGCCCCTTACCTATTGTTTATTTCTAGCTAAGTCTTGCTTACAACAATGAAAACAAATAGATAATGTTAAACATATATACATAGGTATTTAAAATTTCATTAAAGAAAAGAAAAAGATAGACTAGAATTAAAAACTAAAAAAGTTGGTGTTACGGCGCAGAGTAAATGCTTCCTAAGCTGCACTTTACTCGAGTATAAATAGAACAACTCTGCGTTTATAAAAAAAAGGTCGTCTTCAACTCGACCGTGACAGCGCATGCTCGCGCGAGTTTATTAATTGTTTATTGCATAAAGAAACTGGTTATTAATGACTACCGCGTACGCCGACGCTACAATAATAACGTAATAAGCTTGGAGCTCCGCGGCCGCGCGAACAATAAGTATAAGTGATTTACGGACCGGAACGAAGCGTCTATATAGGCATACGCGTGCGTGATACACGTATCGCACAAGGGGCAGTAGTACGAACGCCGAACAATCGGACACCGGCTCATTAGTGTCGCCTTAATTAAGGAGTGATAATTTTACTCGACACCTCAGTGCTCGCGCCTTTTTTTCCTCCCCCTCTTCGATTTTTCTTCCTTTTGTCTCCTCTGCATGAGAAGCTCGTGGAAGCGGCTTAAAGCCTCATTAAACTCTTCTCTAATAGTGAACGACTTTTCGTTCTTATGGACGATTTATATTTATTTTATTAATATAATTAATTCGTATTAATTTAAGATATTCATTCATTAACGTTTGGTGTAAAAAAATTCAATTATTGCGAATCGTAATTGTTGACAAATCGAGCGAGAAGTTTGCGTGCTCGAGAATATATGACGCGGCTTGGGGAGGCTCGCTTTTTCACGAGGCTTGATTAAGTGCGTCGCACATTTGAAAATTGAATCCGGTATTTCCGGTATTTTCGCCGGCGCGAGAGTTATTAAATTACCACTGGGTAAAAAGAAGGTGTAAATGTCGTGCATCTCAAGGTTCCGATTTGTCCTTTTTTGGTGAGAGAAAAACGGTGACACTTTTTTACAGGTTCGCGGAAGCGGACGCAATTCGTCACTGTTTTTCCGTTTGACGAACTCCGAAAATCCGTTATCAAAGCTGTAAAATCACGACGATTTGTATAAAGTGAGATTTCACAACCATTGATTTAAAAGTGTAAATAAAGAATTTTCGTCTGTTTACCAAGCGTACATCATAAAAAAAACTGGCCAAAGAATATCAGTCATTTTTATGGAGCAGACGGAATTTAGATTTCGAAGGTAAACTCTCGTCGATGCGACGAGATAAAAAAACTCACCCTCTATAAAAGTCCGCCAGTATCATAACTGCGAGTCCGCCTCATCCCAGATTGTCAACATAATTTTCTGGGACGCTTGACAGCCGAGTCGTCGACCACTCGAGTGACTAACCGCCGAGGTGCTTCAGCGAGCCCAAAAATTTATTGCGCTCCGTTTTTCCGCGAACGCTGTGTGTGTATCCCTTATCAATTTCGACTTTATGGCCGCGAGAGCCGGTGCTCGGCTTTGATCGCCGAGATGACTAAATAATTTGCGCCTCTGAATCACTCTTATCGCCGGCGGAATTCGCGCGGCGCGCACATGTAACCGATTATAAGAGACGCCAGTGTTTTGGTCGCGCAGTCCCGAGAGAATAACTCCCGCTGTTACATCTTCGCCGGCGACGCTTTTTTTCGTTTTCGAACGCGCCGCGAGCTGGCGGGCTTTACATTATAGAAAATTAACGGTTTCCATATTGCGGCGCAGGCGCAAGTCAAATTAGTGTCCTCTTTGAAGCGTCGGGAAGTGGGTGACTTTCACTTTCGAGGTGTCACAATTTGTCACATTTGGTGAGAATTGGCGGCAATTGTGGGCTGATATTTATCTGCTCGCTCTGGGCCAGATGAAAAATGACTCCGCACTATTCGTCCCCGGTTAATACTTAGATTATACACTACTTTTAATTGGCGCTAATTTCCACTACAACTTTTCACTCACTACAGTAACGTCAAGTAGACACTATAACTTTTATCTTGACTTTACAACCTCACCCCGTAAAAATCGCCGTTTTATTTCGATGTCAAATTAGCACGATTATCACAAATTCCTGTCGCATATAAAAGCCACTATCACTTGCAGAACATGATTCAATCCACAAATACAATAACGTACGTTAAATAAATAAATAAATAAATAAATAAAATTTCGTTAATATGTTCCGTTCACTGAGTTGACCGCGCGACTTTGTCAACGGCACTGAATTGACAGGCCCGAAACTTCCCAGCGGTACGACTGACCGTGAAAATCGCCGGAGCAAAAAGAGGAGGCGCGTGCCGGTCAACGTCGGCCCGCCGAATGCCGGCCCGGCAATTCCGGCATGTTGTATATAGGCCGGGGCTCTGCGGTGACACTGTACACCCCGCGTGCAGGCGGCGCTCGGCTCGGGTGGGGACGAGGCGCGCTGCGCGCTCGCGCGAAAAACGCCCGGCCTCGCCGAAATCACCCGCACTTGACGCGCCCTTCCGTATGCGCGAGCTCGTTCGCGGAAAGCCACTTTGCGATTCCTCGATCGCGGTGCGCGATGACTGCCGCGTTTTTTGGTGCTTGAAAACTGGCGAACGATGTTTTCACGCGGGTAAAAATAACTTTTGGCGGTCGCGTCAATTTGGCTTGCAATTATGCCGTCGCGCTGTTCAATTGTTTATCTTTATAATTTTAGAGCCAGTCAAGTTAGCTATGCTAAATTTATGGATAAATAATTTTTCTTTATTTCGCGTGAGTGGGTAGTTAAAAATTTATGATTAAAAGTTGCTATTCTCGAAATTTTAAGTTATATTCTAATAGAGCTACTGTTAATCCTTAGTAATTCAATAATCTCCATTGGCACAAGATTTAGCCGGGAAGTGCGTGGCGGGAGCTCGCGATTCATCCAAAAATCCGTTTACCATTTCGGACTTTCACTCAAAATCTGCGGCGAGCCCGGGTCCCCCCCGCGCATATAAATACCCATTACGAGCTCATCTTGTCAATTTGTTGAACGCGAAGTAGATTTACGGGCCATTGTCGTCGGCGTGATTTGTCGCGCGCTCCCGTTTCGGGCTCGATGGCGCGCCGGGCGCCAGGTGACTTCTCCGCCGTCGTCCTCGCGCGCTCGCGCCGCACAAAGGTAGTAAATTTCTGCGGTTATATGGGAGGCGAGTCCCTCAATGGAGGGAGAGACGCGTGTCCCTCCGGCTGGACGCGCCGCGGCTGTTCGTGCCGAAACTCTGTAAAAGCCGGCCCTTTCACAGCCTCCGAGCTCGGCCATTGTCGAGTTTTCGGGGAGCTTGGCCTTTTTCCCGCAGAACAACGAGCGGTTTAGTACTGTATTAAAAGCGAATTTAGTGCCAGTTCTGAACTGCTTATTTGCTTGTCTTTTTATGTTCGCCTTTACTTTGTTGGTGCGCTAAATTTTTGTTCGCTTAAGTACGTCATTATAAATATTTAACGACTAGTATAGTGAAAGAAAGTCCGTTTTTTTAAATCCTCTTTGCATACGTAAATCTATTTTTTTAAGAAAGAAGATTATTTATCGAGCTTTCTCGAACGCTAAACCTGCAAAAACTCCTGCAAAACATTCGTCCAGAAACTGGTAAAAAAAGGGAATCGCTCACCTCGTCGATCATCGTTGCGCAAATCCAGCGGAGATAATAATAAACGCCGTTATAATTAATCGCGGATCATTACCATAAAGACCTCCTGAGATATTTGTCCGTGCGCGCGAGAGGCAGTCCCGAGCGGGGTTTAAAGAAATATTTCAATTTCGCCACATCCCCGCGCTGCTCTTTGACGCGCCGAAAAGGACACGCGAAATAAATGGTAGGCGATTTTTAATCCTAGTTGCGAACTCAATCCGTCGAAGGATATAATCCTGTCCCTCGTTTTTTTGCTTGCGCCACACGCGGCGACGAAAGCTTCCTCGGTGATTTTACGAGGGTCGCGCGTTAGTCACGGCTGATCTCTCCCATTTTTTTCTTTCCCATTCTTTTCATTCGTTCCGATCACTTTTTTCGCTCGATTCTTTCACCGGTGAAAATTCTACCGGAAAATTTTGTCCTGCAATTTTTGCCTTTTTCTACCAAGAGAAATAACGGATTTTAATAAGAAGAAAGCACCTGTAATCATTTATGAGTACAGTGAAAAAATTGCCAATTTCTTATCTTTATCAATTTAATAAATAGAAATTAATGTTATTAATAAACTTATCTTAATTCAATTTTAATTGATCCGTTCGATCGGCTGGGAGTCGCGCAACATTACTTATTTAACGTCCAAATATCCGGATTAGAAATCAGTTGATCAGTAGCAATAAAATTCGAGGGGTCTCTTATCGAACTTATTAGAAATCGCTCGGAAATGTCCATTCGCAAGGCGCCTCCACTAAGATGCATGGAAATAACAAAATAAAAAAGCGAAGCGGAGAGATAACGGGCCCGAGTCGCCGGTTGCTGAACGACTTTGTAAGCACGCATTACGTGTCAAATGGTCAGAGCCAATCGCGACGAGTGTAGGTACGTGAGGCGCCATGAAACTTTTTTTCCCAGCAAAAAGGCGGCAGCGTGGCCTCGATGTCGCGTCCGTAATTACATACGCCCAAGTGTACTACGAAGTATCAATTTTTTTCTATCCTATATAAGGCTGCTTAAAAGCTTTAAAGATTTTTGTATTTTAACGTTAGAATTTTGAAAGTAGTATAAAGAATGTTTACGAATATTGTAGTACGCTAATTTTTCTGAATTAATTCACACTCCGGATAGAAAACTCACGCTGATGAAAATTCAAATTTATTTCCTTCTATTGAAGATCACCAGGACAAAGGAAGAAAAGCTAAAATCACGCAGTGAAACCTAGATTCGTGTAGCCATTCGTCATTGAATCCCCTTGTCTATTTTTATCTCGTATCCACGCACTTCCCGACAAATCTCTTACAAAAGAAAATCCCGCGACTCGACTTCTTCAAATCCTGCGGCGAAAAGTACAAGGAAAAAGAAGGAGAGATTAATAAAGCGGGACCCGGGGGCCGGAGGCAAAAAGCTGATGAATGACAGCTGCCACACGCTCGGTGACCGATTGCGCAACAATAAACGCCGAAAACCCATCTTCCGAGATAAGGCGAAAGGGGAGAAGGAAGCATGAATCATCGGTGATCCTGCCTTTTTCGATGGATGATCCGGTATCATCGCGCCTTTTTTCCTTGCCACTGATACTGATTATTGTCGTAAATGTTATTTATTAGGTAAATAAATTTTTATCAAATTTAAACTTAGATGCTGGAGTATTTTCTTATCTAAAAAGAATTTTTTTCGGATTCAATTGTAAGACGTAGTAAAATTTTTTTACGTAGTTTGGTTCCTGTTTCCTTGGAAAAAAAACCTTGAATGAAAGGGTCGCTCAACCCGGTCTTTTGAGTTTCCCTCTAGAATTGTTCCTTCTCAAAGCGTTACAGCACACTTTCCTTTTATTACGCACTCGTAAATCATATCTTTTTTTTTGTCTCAAAACCGTTCCTCTATATTATTTTCAGATTTATTGCCTTTTTCAGTAGTTCCGCTTAACACCTGCAATTTACTTTTATCCACAAATATTTTTCAATTTCTTATTTTTTAATTATTTAAAATTTTCCTTTTTCCGATAAATAAATCGTTAATTAAATCAAAATAAAAAAAACACCTCTATCTTCGGATACCAGCATACTTTCTCATCACTTTCCCACACTCTTTATCTCCTCTTTTCATTCACTTTTCATTCGTGAGGGGAAAATTTGGTGGGTCCGTGACTCGCCGCCGCGGCGCTTAATTGAGTTTTACGGAATTCATTCCCGTACACGCTTGATAATGGAAAAACTCGTCTCCCCGAAAAACAACGCGATAACTCGCCGGGCCGCGGGAGACAAAGTGAGGAATTTCAATCCAGCCCGGCACTTAAAAAACCCGTAAACGTAACGCAATAAGTGAATTACGGCGCATTTTAAATTGTAAATCTCACAGTTTTATTATAATAAAGCCTAACGAGCCTCGCACAATCGATGCAATTTTTTTTTCGAATCCCCGATATCCCTTGATTTACCGATATTGATTTTCGCATTCAAAAGTGAGCAGAGATTTACATATCGCGGAGGAAAAATTTTTGCGGAATGCAGCCGCGCGGTTGCTCCACGTGAGAGGCGTTAATCCGACCAACAAAAAACTCGCGACGTTGAAGTTTTTTTCGCGAGAGAGAGAAAAAGGGGAGAGGCGGAGGCGGTGATCAGCCAATTAAGCACCTGCACCCGGTAAACAAGGCGGAATGCAACGAGTGCAGCAGACGTCGGGGCGAGTTCTCCGAGACGTCCGGATCGGCGCCGCCCGATCCATTTGCCGATAGAATCGAAAAACGTTGCGCAAGTAAGACCGATCGCGTTCGTGTCGTCGGCCTGTCACGAACCAGACGGGAAAGTCGGCGGTAAAAATATATATTTCGCATACCGTCATCAAGCTACAATGTCGCGAGGAATTTCAAGCATCGCGTTTAAATGTTTCTGTTTTTAGTAAACTACTGACTCGCCATCGCTTGGTCGGCTGAATGGAAATCGAACGGATACCCGCTTATCATTATAAAATTAACGTATTATTGCCAAGTTTTATCTCGAAAATTCCAATGTTCCTATAAATTACCTTTTCACGATAAAGCCGGCATAAGCCAAATGACCTATATAAAAATAAAAATGTCGAAGATGATTTGACGACTGTCTGTTTACCGTGCGGGTCGGAAGTTTCTTGGATAACCAAAAAGGGTTGAGTGGCGCGTGCGAGCGGGCGAAAGGATAATGCATCTTCTCGCGCGGTGCAGTCGGAATTGTTTGGTCGCTGGATCACGTAGCGCTTTCTCGGAGCAAATCGTCGCCGCGGGCGGGGGTGGCGGGGAGAGAGGGGGGCCGTTAAGCTCTTGTTTCACGGTCGGCGCGTTTCTCGTCCGCCTCTCCCCCGAGCTGGAAAACACTGTCGACAAATTGTGTTTAACCGCGTACGGTACGTACGCCGCGCGAGCAAAACACGCCGTTTGAAAATATAGCGCGCGAGCTTCGCGTAGGAGCCGCGGACTTATTTGCCCGGCAAACACGAGCCTGCCGACACGCAGATCGAGTGAGTAATGCACTCGTTTAGTCTTAGGACATCTGTGTTTTACTACACTATTCTATCTAAATATAAATAAGTGAGGCACCATTTATACAGAGTGAATTGTCCACTTATTTCTGCAGTGTTTCATTTTTAGAGATTTCAAGATTATTTGAAGTTTAAGTAATTCTTTTATAGGAAAAATATTGAGTATTATAAAGACAATCGCAAAAATGTTGTCTACATTTACGAAGAGCTAATAATAACGAATAATAAAAGAAAGCGTTTAAAGACTTTTATGAAGCGACGTTAATGAAGAGGTAAAACAGCGGAGCTTCATTTGTCGGCGGAACAATCGAGGCGGCGGTGAAAATGCTCATAATTGAAGTCGGCTGAGCGGGGCGCGGTAATGCGAAGCCAGAACGGAACGGGCGTGAACGGGCTCCGAGCTCGTGCGTGAAAAGGTCAGTTCGTGTCGCTTTTTACACTCCTCTTGCTTTTATGCAGAAGCCTAATCATAATACCAGGAAAGCGCGTGACTGCATGGCGCTCGGTCAATGAGCTTTCGCGCGCCTCGTCGCCGCGTAAAAAACAAGCGCAGGCCACCAAAGCTGCCACTCGCCTCGGGCGCGCGAAAAAAGACTGAATCCGAGGCTCCGGCAGGCTGAATGAACCGTCGAATCGTTTTGCAGCATTCCTGCCGAGATGATAACTGCACTTTTTTTCGTCACCGTCGTAAAGATTTGTTTACCCGTCAGCGCGCCAAGTTTAAATTTAAAATACAGGAACGGAAGATTCGCGCCGGGAGCAAAGGAAATCCGCGAGGGGGATAGGGTAGAAAGGGGTCCCGGGTAGTCAGAGTCGGAAGGACAGAATTCGTCGGGGTGTAACGTGAGCCGCGCAATTTTGAAGAGCAGTTTCGTGGTCAATCGACAAACAAGATGTCTCGCCGGGCGATCGATCGGAAGACTGGCGCGGGGTAGGCGAGAGATAGAGAGAGATAAGGCAGGCTCTAGGAGCGTCTCGTATTGCCCCCCCTGAGCGAGCGCGCGAGCAGCCGAGCGCCCTAAAAGTGCGACTCGCGCGCTCTTGTGCGGATTCCCTCGGCTATAGCTTCGCGCTCGCTCGGCGCAGTTTCGTATGACTAAGTTCCGTGTGACTCACGTGACGAGCCCCCAACCCGATGCTCGCCCGAAGAAACGCCGACGCTTTTCGGTGAATCGGGGACTTTTTTCGGCTGCCGTGCGACCACCGCGACTATTCCGGTGGGGGGCCGACGGCTCAGACGTGACACCAGACTTCCGCGAAGATCTTTGCTTTGATAATTTACGCGAGCTTCTTTTAGAATGCTAATTTTGTAATCGAATTAGCGGACGTCTGTTACATAAAAATAATAAAAATAACGGATGCGCATTTTTTGTAATAAGTTTGTTTTTGCTACTGATTACGTTGAATCGCGTAAGGGTTAAGCAGCGGAAAAATTATCCGGTGGCCGGAAACGTTTAAGCGGCGCGCGACACTTTTTCCACTCTCGGCCGCAGCGCGCGCTGCGACGATGACTAATTCGCGGCGTCAATGCACGTCGATTAAGCGGGGTTACGATTCCTTTTTTATCCCGACGCTTCTTCCTACATACATCGACAAACTAATTGAACGTCCGCGGTGCTAAATCATTTTACCGACGCTCGCGCACGCCTGACGAATATTTATGAATTATGCATGGAGTCGACGAGCTTTTATCGTTGTTTTTCTCCTTTTTCAATTAAATACTCGTCACTCGGATTCCGCGACGACGAGTAAACAGTTTCCATTATTACTCCTTGTCATTTTCAATGAAAGTGCACGTTCCGAGCGAATCCATTGTCGTCGAGTGTTGAGAATAACACTTTTCTGTGTAACACTGTAACGATACTTAGTAGGTGTTGTGATTTTTCTTTTTATAAGGAGAATAATGGATATAGGCGTGTAAAAAAAAGTGACGAGGCGGCGCTTACAAAGTGTCGCGTTATCTGATCTGACCTATTGTGTCCGATAAACTTATAAATCGAGCGGCGATAAGGGATCGTCGCGCGTATAATCTCGCCCTTTTTTCTCGGCTATTTTTTAGGTCAGGCAAACACGAGAGAGACAGAGCTCGGCCGTGACGTCTCGGCCGTTTATATTTCGATTGACAAGCACGAGTAGCCACTTGACATTCTTCGGGCTCTGATATTCAATTGATAAAACGTCAGCGACGGGGCGCGAGCACTCGGCCGATTTTGACGCGACGATGGGGGGCGAATAAAAGGACTTGGAGTGATGACACACGTTCGACGTCGCGTTAATTATCCCCTGCTATCGTTCTTTTGCACGAAACACTCGTGCTGCTGCCGCATGCCAATGTTACCCGTAATTTTTCATTTTTTTAGAAATAAATTCAATACGGATGTTAAATGTTGTGATAATTTTTTTTAGTTCAATTACTACTTCACTGTTTCTCTATTTTTTCGCTGTATGGAGAATAACGAAAAAATAACTGTTGCAATTTTTAACTTTTTATTTTAAAAATTAGATACTGTATCGTTTCCAGCATCAATCTTTCTTCAAACAAACAAAAAAAGAGAAGAGAAGCGCGGCGAACACCGGCCGATCGGCAAATCATTTCGCACGCGGCTTATCCTAGCGGCGCGAGTATTCATGAAAAAAGGAGGATAGAAAGAAAAGATGTCGGAGTGACACGCGCGCGCCCGGTGAGCCGGTGTAGCTGTCCGCCCTCCTTTGGCGTCATTTACGTCGCGTCGAATCGCTCGCGACTTTTCCCAAATCGACACCGACAGCCCGATTAACTTTGGGATCGCCGTAGCCGATCTTGCACCGGTGGATTTTAAAAGGAGATATTACCGGGGGATTATGTTGTCGGGAGCCTCGAGAGACAAGTGTTTCGCCCTTCCTTTTTATTTTTTATTTCAAACGCGGCTACGAGGCCAGTTTTGCTCTACCAGCACTTCCGTGTAATCTTATTCTTTGATACGATGTAAATGGGCGGATTAAATTTCTCATCTTTCGATAGAAGTTTCAACGGTTTTGACAAATGTTCAGTAATTAACTACATCAATTATTAATTATAACTTGATTATACTGATAAATTAATTATACCGGATACTAATTGTGTAGAATCAAGAGGTTGATAGTGCATGTCAGTGGTTCTATCGTTCTCGTTTATAAATACGATAGCACTTTTTCATTAATGTTTATTTAAATAATTATGTATTCCTTATTTCTATCTCATTATGATAATGAGTTAGCTACGTGAAATTTTTACTGCAGCATAATCTTTCCTGGCATACAAAACAAAGACTAAATACTTTGTGTTTGAGCTCGAAAAATATTAAAAAAATAACAAAGATAAACTCATTAAGACTATCTCAATAAGTACCCGAAGAAGCTAAAAAGAAGCACCGGTGGAAACTCAATTAACTCTCGATATTTTAACTTGGTCGAAATAAAGAATTTATCTATATCCTCCGACAATTCAAATGCGATAATATGCGCGTACGTTTGATAACGGCGTCGCACATCGCGAGGCGGAGAGAAAAGGAAAATGATGGAAAAAAAGGAATAATAATAATAATCACCGCGACCGGTTAGTCACAATTAGTGGGCAAATCAATTGCGGGAGGAGGAGCAACCGCGGCAGATTCATCAATATGCATTGGGATATAATCGAGGCGAGGTCATTAAAATGGTCGCGTGTGCGCTCGCCGTTTTCATTACGCCGCGCGCTTCACCGAGGAAACTCCGAATGGCTTATTACATAAATAATACCGTGCTTAAGCTACCGCCGCGCTATTTTTATTTTTCGCGCGGCCGTGATTCATTCCGCGATTTTTCAAAGTTCGCGCGCGCACCGATTGTAAAAATGGCAAATGTAATTTAACCCGTAACTCGCCGGATGCTGGATACTCAGTGGTTGCAGGCTCACTTTGTCGCGCTTATAAATTATAAATTTGTGAGCTTTTCCAACGAGATTCTATTTAGATATTAAACAGATAAATATCTCAATCTGCGGGAGACGGTTAAAAATTTTGTTTTGGAATTATGAAAAGATATTTCATAAAATTGAATGAGCCGTAGTTTACATATGATAATGCGGTGTAAGTGACTCGCGGCGCAGCGTAAAATCTAATCGCCGCGGCTAAGTGAATTTTTTCCCACGCACCTGCTTATTAGGCCGAGAGCCTCGATGAGATTGTCGTGGGGGACTATTTTTTGGATGGGCCGGGAGGCGAATTACACGCCGATAAATCATCCGGCCAAATGAAGTGAATCGTCGGTGTAGCCCCGCGGAACTTCTTACTCGCTCGCCCTCCGAGTGTCCAATTAATCGATATTCGGCGCGCTCCGGAGGTATATACGGACGCATTCGGCGGCAAGCCGCCGAGGCGCCGCGCATCACGAATGCAAACGATATTCCGCCCCCTTCGGGAGTAATGACGTCGCTCCGGGTACCACAACAAGCCACTAAATGCACGCGTAAGCGTAGTCTGGAGCTTTCCGGATAAATTTCTCAACAGGGACCGTTACCTTTTTTTAATCATCGTTTAAGTCGGTGACATGCTTGTACTTTTTAAATGAGCTCTTCATAAACTTTTTGATAAATCGATTAAATTTAGAATACAACTGCTTTTTATCGTTTTAATGACGGTAATTAATCTGACAACTGACTAAAATTATGTTTCGTTTCACAATAATAATATGCGCTAATTTATTTCTGAGAAAATATTTTATTGATATAAAAATAATAAAAGTTTTATAATTTTTAGAAAATAATTGTAGTCTTCTTTAACCAGAGTTTTAAAATAATTAATGGACTCTCAGTAAGCCCCCGCGTACGTGAAAGCATAGTGCATTACAATGCAGGGGCGGGCCGTCGCTTCTGGTTTATTGTGCGCGTGCCGCGGGCTAGTTATGGCTCCTAATTAAGAAATAAGGCGGGCCACCCACGTAGCGATCCGCGCGGTTCTTTATTTATCGGCTTTTGATTTGATTGGGACGAGGGCAGAGGAGGGACGAGCGAGTTTTCGTGCTTAGAATTTTATAACTCCTCGTAACAAGCTATAAAGTTGGCGCGGGCTACCCCTGCTCTTATTAGCGCGTCGGTTCGTTGCTTTAAATCGATATTTCTTGCCTGAATTGGGTAGACCAGATTAGATATATGCACTCGTCGAGGTAGTTCTAAAAGATACCGCCAACGTTTTTCTATTCGTGATATACAAACAGGAATATCGGACTTAATTACAAATTGTTATAAATTACCTAATAACGACTTTAATAAAGTGCTCCAATTTACTATACGTAATATATTCCAAATTGAGTAACTATACTTTGCAATTCAAACTAAAATAAAAAAAAAAAAAAAAAATAATTTGCATACGAAAAGTGTGCACTTCCTCAAATTACATCCGCCTCGTATCAGTGATAAAATTAAAAAAATTCGAATTGCAGCTCGTATATCTTTGAATAAAATGGAAAAAATGCTAATGTCGAGGAAAACATCCGCCATGCCGGAGTGGAAACTCGGGCGCGCTCGCGCATAACGCATTATCCTATCGGCGGCGCGCGCGCTCGGGTCACGGTCGATGCGTATCGCAGCGGCTAATTAGCGGCGCTTCGGCTCGGCCGACGATTGGCCAGAGTACCTCCCTCCCCCCCAGGTCCCTCCCCCGATGAATTATATTTGCCGGAGGCTCCGGCGCGCATTTTCATCGCCGCGTTCCAAAGCTTAAATGCAACTACTGACCTTTGAATTAGTGAATTATTTCATATTTTTTTAGTAAACTGACTTTTGGAAATGCATTGTAGCAATAGTGGTTTATAATTCTATTTTGTACGATATGTCGTAAATTTTTCCTTGGATTTATTTGCTATTCTGTAATAATGACATAAGGAATAAAGAAGGTATATTATAGACATGATAAGATTAAGAAACATAATTGCTTTCATTTGTAAAAGTACCATTTAGCAAATACTTCACCAAAATTATTCAATCAAAAAGAAGGTTATTTTAAAAAAGGAGTTCTAAATTTATTCTCAAAAAAAAGACTTGTACATCCCGTGATCGTGGTCAATGACTATCCTGTAAGTCAATGACTATCCAAAAAAGTCTCGGAGACGTTGGTGTAGGCACTCGAGCTCGTCTCTAGCGTATAATTTGCATTCTTTCGCACCTCGCCGCTGTACGTTTTAATTTCTGTTTGCCGAGCATCGCGAGAAAAAGTCTGTCTGTTTTGTCCAATAATACGACTGTTAGCCTCCGGCTCCTATTGCCATTAGGCGCGGAACACACACGTCGCCGAATTATTTTTGCGTCTAATGCCGGTTGCCCTCGCGCGACTTTTAGCGCGCAATAATTTTTGCCCGAGGAATTAGCACGGATTGGCGAAAAAGAAAGTTTTTTTTTCCGCCGAAGCCACTTGAGATAAGACAACATTTGGGGTTTCGCAAATAGGCACTCTTTTATAGCAGCGAATCGCGATACTTGTTGACGAAAAGGATTTTTTGTCCGGCGTCATCTCGAGAACTTGGGAGTGCGGCGAGCAAAGAAGTTTCTTCGTTAAGAATAGGCGAATTAGCAAGTTTCACCTCGCGTAATTCGACGAGCGCCATAAAAAGCGATCGGCCGCACCTTTGACGAAACTTGCGGTTATACGGCGAAAGTTTTGCGGGCGAGCTGAGGAGGTGCCGTCGGGTCTAGTCGCGTTGTTTTTAGGGCTTTACGAGCCGTATCGCCGATTGCGCCGGCGATCGATCGCCGGATTTCCACGAGCGCAAGCAAAACCACCCCCGGCTTGCAAATAAAAGGGCTATTTATATCGAAACGTTGAATTTTTTTCTGGCGACGGTGGTTCAATTGATTTTCTTGTTTTACGATCCAGAAAAACAGATTTGTATAAAAAATCGTGGAATTCATTGCAAATTTAATGACATTTTATTATAATGGTTACAGAAAATTGAATAGATTTTAATCCACATTTAAAGTCCTAATAAACCGCTAAATATATACACATTATTAATTGCTTGAATTTATTTCGAGTCTTATATCAGATAATAAAATAATTTATACCGCAATAATTATGTTATCTGACGAAAGTAAATTAATTACCGGCTTCTTAAGTAAACGGTTCAGCAGCAATAAAGAATCATTTTTCTCAGTGATAGCGAACGAATAGCTGTTATTTAAAGTCACGTAAAGATAAATTCTGGTAGGGAAGGCTCTGCCAGCAGACGCGACAAAACATCTCCGTGCCTATAAAACAATGTGAGAAAAGTGCGTCGCGCGACGGAAATAAAGCCTACCACGGCCCTCGATTGCCTTATCTCGTGGGCTTTAAAAAATAACGCATCGCCGCCTTTATGGTTTCGATTTTCCATCCCGTCGAGATTTACTTGCATCCATTCTTCAGGCGCGCGGCGAACCCCCGATGAGGCAGTCTCGCCTGCCAGTCCGACGGGAGGCTGGTTTTCTCCTTCGCATTCTTAAACGGTAAGGATGCCTATGGCTTTTCTTTATCGGCGCCAGTTTTCCCGACCGTCCTTTTTTATACTGCCGGCGTTAATGCTATCGGAATATGAATTGGTTCGGAGTCTCGATCGCCTCGACTGTTATGTCCTTCCAGTCTCCGTTTTGATGTAGGTATCGAAATTATTAGGTATTTTTTTTCGTATATTATTCATAATTTATCGTAATTTTTCGATTTAATTTAACACATTTATCTCGTAAATATGAATGTAAGTGTTAAATAAAATTTAAAAAAAAGAAGCTCTTGAAAAGGAAACGTTTATCGTGTTTTCTTGACTAACTGTAGGTTGTATCAAGGAATCTCGAAGAATCCCAGGTCAGTTTTAGCTTCCGAGAGTAACTTTCATGTCATTTCCGTGTTTCGCGGTCCTTATCGCGCCCGACGATAATAAGTACCGGCTTTACGAGCTTGTGCGTACGTGGAACGGGAGAATGGAAGGTGCGCGCGACGTGCCGGGGCGAATGGAGCTGGGGTGCCATAGACAAAGCTCCTTTGCTCATTGTATCCTAGCAAGGAAAAGAATGTCTTCATTACACGGACGTTCCTCGCGCATACCAGCGTGTCCTTAACTCGAGGCTAGAGGAAAACAAGGTAATTTCTCATTTTAAATATATTTTCAGCAAAATATTTCTTACGGAAATAAATGTAACGTATCGATTGAAAGTTCCGCGCGCAAAATACTTCCGCATTTTACGCTTAAGAGTAAGTTCACGGAAAAATTGTAGAAACGCAAGCAACGTGAACGCAATAAAAGAGGCGCAATCGATCACCCGGAGCGCCGAGTATCTCCGAGTCACATGGCGACCGGCTAATTGAGTTCGAGTTCATAAAGCTCGCGCCGGCAAAATAAACAATTTATATCGCGTCTCGGTCTCTCGTGCGCGCTATTTTAAAGTGAGTCGCGTCCGAGCGCGATAAGGGCGCGGCGGGACCGTCGGCGGAAACGAAATTTTCGATAAAGGAGAGTTACGGCGCGCTCGCGCTGGAAAAACAACGTTCCGCGGGGGTAAGGAAAGCGCCGCCGAGATTGTCTCGATCGGAATCGCATTAATTGCATGCCACCGCGATTATGTCCGTCGAGCGTCTTAATTGCCTCTTCCGCTGCAGCAGTCTCCTAAACTCTTCTTTTAATCGGCCACTCGCTCGGATATATTGTTTATTCGAGTTAAATGACTTTACCGCGGCTCTCGAGTGTTAAAAGTCGAGACAGTGTTTATCCGCGCGTAAAACTGTATTTCGAGAAACGCCGGTGGGGTCTTTATACGCGGGAGTGTAAACACTTCGTTATCGCCGCGTACCCGCGGACTTCAGCAGTCCGCGGTGTAACGAGAATTAAGGGGAATGGCGGATTTTAACTGCGGTACAAAAGATTTAAACATTAATTTTACTGCCCCCGACAAATGATTTTACTGCCTTGGCTCCCAGCCGTAAATTTTAGATAAAGCGAAGCTCCATGCGGCGCACCGGAATTATTTCGCTCGAGTTATCTCTCTTCATTAAGAGAGTGCAGCTGGCTATCGTTGCGTCGTCACCGGGGCGAACAATCACGGCGAGACGAGGCGGGAGATCAATTAATATCGAATAAATTCAGCCGGGACCACGGCGAGTTAATAACAAAGTGCAGCCCGCTCGTGCATTTGCGCTGATAAAGAGCTCAGCGGACTAATCTAATTATAATTCGTACCTTCCGAACGCCTCTCGGCAATCAATTACGCTACGGTAAACGGCTCGCACGCCGACGTGTGCAATTCGCCAGCGATTAAGCGCGCCGTAAACGTTACTTTTCAGTGCGCGAGTGAAAACAAGTGAATTAAATAAATTTCTCAACCTGCCATTCCGCCATTACCCTTTTGATGTCTCACGGCAAGATGTAATAAAACTTTCAAGGCGCACCTAATTTTTCATTATTTTTACACTTAGAAATTAAATTACCTTGCTTTCCTCACTATGCGATTATATTGAAATTCGTAGAAATGAATAATTCTGTTAAATCTAAATTTTTAGTAAATTATATTGTTTGAGTATACAATTTGAAAGAAGAAGCATTTACACTTTGCATACAAAGAAAGTAAGTTATACCAGCAAACCGAAAGCCCCAATAAAATCAATGCTCGGCGTAAAAAATATTCCTCGCAAAATTTAAAACTGTAATCTCCGAGGAGAGGCGGCGGGATTCGCGGAGGCGCCGACACCCTCGGCCGCCTCGGGGCCGGTGAGTCGCAAAAAGCGCGGCGCGTCGGCCGCAAAAAGCCCGTAACTCGATTCGCCGGCGGCCGCGAGTGCCCGCTGCGAAAATCGCGCAAAAAGCGAGCGGCGAGAGCGGCGTGCGCGCGAGGGGGAGGAGCCGCCCCGGCGCGCGCGCTGCACTTTCCTCGCCGCGGCGAGATTGAAACGTCTCGGGCTATTTGTTTTGACTGGTGCGCCGCGCCCCGCCCAGCTCGTCCGCGCTCTCGCTGCTCACTGCAACCCGTTCCCTCGCTCCTTCCGCTTCCTTTATTTTTCGCGCTCGTGCCCGTCGAGTGCGCCGAGAGCGAGCCGATGAGATGGCGGATTTTCGGCGGAAAATGCGAGCGACCCCGGCGTTCTTTAGGGGACCGTTTTAAGAGCTCGAATTACGTCGGGGCGGCCGCCGTTCCTTCTGATTAAAGTGGCACTTTAAGGTCCAGCGAGGGCCGCTTATCTCTTTACGATGGCGATCTACGAATTTCTTTACAGATTCAATGTTTAATGACACATTAACAAAATATATCTATTATATTTCATTTTTTTATTCTCTATTGCAATTATATTTATTTATTTTTATAATTTTCTATATGAAATAGTTTTCGATTTTAAAAAAATGTCCTAGATATTTAACTGTAATCAATTGCTTTTGTACTTGCAGGTTTCAATGAATTAAATGCATTGAAACATTAATAAAAGATGAAGTTGCATTAAAAGTTAAATTTAAAAGAATTTCGCGTAGAGTGCAGAAAGGAGCCGTGTAGAAAAAGCAGTCTGGAAAGAAGGAAGATTTAACCCGTCTACGTGTCGCGTAAGCGCATGCTTTTCAATCAGGCCGCGCGCCGCCTGGCGTTTTGTGGAAGACGCCCCCTTCGTCTTCTCAGCCCGTCGCCCCAAGTCACGTCGCCCCATCGTAAGTTGCCGTATCTTTTTCGCCAACGTTATTCCTTCTTCTAAATTCAATGCTTTTGCTAAACTTTCTCTCGAATTTACTTTGTACAATTGCAAAATCGTAACAATTTAATGAAATTTACCATAAAGCCTCGTAATTATGTTATTATATAAATAGCCGTAAAATTTATTGTTTTATTCCCACAGAAACGTGATGTCTGTTCCCGGAAAGTCCGTCAGGGTAATTGAATCCGATAAATTCACTCGCTGGCGGGCCAGATTAAAAAATTCGAGCGGTGAGGCACCTCCTTTAATTTGCGGCGGCACACCTGCTCATTTTCGAAAACTGACGTTCCGCGAACAAACGAAGCCAGGCGCCTAAGGTGAAAGTAGGTGCGAACGCCTCTTTTTTTCGTTCTGTATTAATTTAATCGCCCGTGTAATTTTCAACTCGCAGCGGCAACTGACTTGGACAGATTTTTTCCACGGAATAATGCAAACTTCATTTTATTGCTCTTAAGTAGTGAGTTGTTCAAAAAATAAATTTTTGTTATTGTTGAAGTACAACTGCCTCTGATTGTCTGACTCATTGCAGAAGTAACTACTGAACATCTGTTACAGTGACATTTGTGATCAAATTAATATCACTATTTTTAATGAAGTTTAAAATCTTCATAATAATTTTAATATTTTTTATTAAAATCTAAATTTTATGTAAAAGGAATCTTTCGCCAGAATATCGTTTCGTTCATTTAATAGTCTAAGTTTATATTATTCAATTACACGCATGACGATAAAAAGATGTTTTTCTCCTGATTATCAATGCCGAGACTCTCGAGTGAACACGCAAGTAAATTTCGTGCCTCCTCGAAATTACACAATTAACGGTTTAGCTAATTACCAGTCAGCTCCGCGGGCGCGAATAATCTATCGGCCGGACTGCTACCTGAGCGATTGAGATAAAACAACCACGATACACCGCAATCGTAATTAAAGGTCGCTTCTTTTTTGCTCGTAATCGGCGTATTTACGCGCCTTTTTTCCTCCCGCCACGAGGTGTGCTGCGCTCGTGTCGGCTTTTCGCGGCTTTTTCTTTCTAAACTTCATTTTTTCCGAAGTTAATTAAATAGGTTGTCCCAAGTCGGTCGGGTACAATTTATGCGATTATTTATCACGAGTGTAATAACACAGTTAACGCGGCGTTAGCTCCGAGCTTACGAGCAGCTTTGAATTTGTATTCATATTTAACGATTGCTCGAGTCATCCTCGCTTCGTAAACACGCGCGGCTATACTTCAATTTCGTTTTGCCTATTTTCCGCCGGCTAAAAGCCCCGCGTATTTTCGCGTCCGCGCGCAGTCAACTCGAAATACCGGGCGTTCTTAAAAACGTCGTCTAAAATAGATAAAAACAGAAAATCAATAAAAGAATTTGCTCATCCATAGCGGAAGGGAGGGAACGCGAATTCGCCTGTAAAACAATCATCTCGAGCGCGGGGGAGCAACTCGTCCCCGCGACAATGGGCCTGCGCAATAGGCGATACAGAGTCGGGCAGTGTGCACATGGTAATTTCAAGTAATCCCTCCTCTACTATATAATCCCGCGCGCGTGTACACACAATCGTAAGGACGTAAAACGTCCAAGGGTGGACACGGCGAGAGGAGAGAGGGAGCGCGCGTGTGTCTTCTCCTCTATAAATACATTACCTTGTTTGAGGAGCACTCGTCGAGCGAGGAATGCGGCTTTACGACGACGGAGGCCGCGCGCGCGATCGTCGGATTCAGAGAAGCTTTTTGCCGCTTTTTTATCGGCTCGGGGACATTTTGTTTCCGTTTACGAGGCGCGTTCGCGCGAGGTTCCCCACGTTCCCACGTCTTTTATCGGCCCGATAGATTTTCACCCGGGGATTTCGGAGTCGCGCACCTGTTAAGCTTGATTAGGGATTCTGTTTATTCGCTGGATATGTAGATTTCGTAATGATTTGTTCGAGAAAGATGAAAATTTTCCGGAATGTAAATTTTCTTCCATTATTGTTGCTTCTTACATAGTCGTAAGGCAAATATACGTGTATATCAGATTCTTAATGCAATATTATCAGGGAATTCCCGGTAACGAGATAAACAAATTATCGTCGAAATTGTCAAATCCAGAAACGATTTTTATCTGAAGCTTTCGTACTCGCTCGGAATGCCGGGGTTGCGTAATATAGAAGTAATTGCCTCTATAGAGGCTTGAAAAAGACTCGATTAACTTTAACATTTATCTTTTAACCAACGGAACCAAACAAATTAAAACATACCGTTTAATGCAGTAAGTCAATTTTTTTATACTTTCATTTAGCGGATAAAACATGTCAAAAAGATGATATCCAATATCAAGCAGATTCTCAGATACTCTGAGGTCGAACCCAACACATATTTTAAATTTATTGAAGTATGCCTTTGATGATAGATAAGCCGTGTATTGTTACCGAGAGAATACACCTTTATTTACAGCGAATGATGAACCCGTCAATAAACTCCAACGTAAGACCTTCGATAAATGCTGAGATGTGTTATTGAACCTAGATTTTTCAAATGTTATCAAACTTTAATTGACTTTCCGAGGTACGGAATTTTTTAATATCTGGGTTAAATTAAAAACATAATAGTACATAAGATTTCCCATCTCAAATTACAATCAATCAATTGATGTCATTACGTCAATGACTACTTTCCAGATTTACTAAGAAAATCATAATATCATTAATGAGTGATATAAAACTATTATTAATTATAGTTCTTTAATCCACATAAATCAATTCTATTAACACAGAAAATTAAAGATATTTCACCTGACAACGAAGCACAAAGTGTTATACAAAGTCACGACTGAGTGAAAACTATGAGCTGAAATCGAATTCCAAGTAGAGTTTGCTCACGGAGCGCCCGGTCGTCCGCGTGATTTTTTTTCCCATCGGTCGCTAAAAATACACGCTCCGGTCGTACTATCAATGAAGTCCGCCGGGATCATCATTCCGCGCACGATAATATCTTCGGTCAATAGTCGGCCGTTAGCGCGGAGATTACGCGGCTCCTCTAGTACTTTGTACCCGCGCGCCGAAGGTTTTTCGTCTCACGACAAAAAAAAAAAAAAAAAAAAATGGCTGCGAGGTGTACGCATACTCTGCTGGCGCCAAAAATATTTGCTCGGCCGCTCGTCGAGCGCCTTTGACGCGCGAGCGCAAACTAATAGCTGACGGTGGCGGGAAGTGTCAAGTTTGGCTGAATTTCATTATTAATGCCGCGTCCTCAATTTTGTCTCTATATTTCTCTTTTTTTCCTATTGTTGAGCCAGAGCGTGCGAGTGCACACACTGAAACGCGCGCGCCGTTTGTTTATCGAATTATATTGAGTTCGAGAAGTGCGACCGGCATCGCGGTTCACCGCTGTCGAAGGCGAACCGCATTTTTTTTTAGTATCTAGCTGTTGTTACTCCGACGATAATTTGAGCTGGAGAATCCAACTCCTTTTGTTTACCGCTTTATTTTTAAGCTCCGGAAACTTGATGAGGAAAGTTTCATGTTATTTTTGTCATACTCGGTATAGAATGAAGTGACTTTCATATAGATTCTGTACTGTGCGCAGGTATCGTCTGGTGTGTCGCTCAAGTTAGCAAATTCTCCACATTCCTGAAACTAATTAGTAACTTCTTATCAACATTTTTATTATTGTACTTGCATTAGCGTCACTTGAATTCGAACTAGGCATCGGTTTATCATGCATTTCTTCGAGACTCACGGGGAGGGCGAGTACCAGTAAAAAATGTACCGTTGAATAGCTTGGTAAATGAGGTTTAAACACGAAGGGAGCCTGTCGTAACGAGAGGCGATTGTACGGGGCGCGTTCGGCTCTGCAGCAGCCGAGTGCAGCCGAGAACTCCTGGCGGATCGATTCTCGAAGCGACTGTTTGCGAGAGATCCCCGTCAGATTGGCGCCATTGTACGCCGCCAGTCGGATAATCTAATCTCGCGATAAATGCCCGAGGTGTAGCTTTTGTCGCGCGACAACCTGTTTGAGAACTAACTACGGCCGCGCCGGAGAAAGCGAGGCGACGCGTGGCTAGGCGCGAATTTCTCCATCGCGAACAGAATTGTGTTTGCTTTCCGCGTTACTCGCAGACTCCTCGCACCGCCTCTTTCAACCGAGGGATTTTTTATTTCGCTAAATCAAAAACCACTTTTAAATAAGTAACTTTGCAGTCTCTTTTTATTAAAATCGAATTATAAATTCTTAATCAGTAATCATTAATTTGTCAAATTGTAACCATTAAAAATTGATAAATCAAAAATCAATACTAATTACAAGTAATTTATGGAATAACTAGTCGTAATACTACGAGTTTATAAATCAGAAATTAAACCACATAAATTCATCTAATCATTTTAATCAGCTGCTACTAAAATTGATACGAGTGACTTTCTCACGTGTGTTCAATTACTACGTGACCTCCTCACTTACACTGAATATGTTAGAATTATTTTTATTATTTACACTTATTTACAATACTTGTACATTACTTGATTTTCAAGATCGGATATTTAACAGTAAACAATTTACATCAACTAACATGCATTACTAATTACCGTGAATTCAGTCACGTAATACACCGATAAATTTTCTTACCCAATTGCGAGTGGAGTATCTCACCCACGAGGTACTTCATACCAACGGACTCATTAGCTGCAGCGTAACTGAAAAAAATTCTCGTAATCCCGTCGAGTATATGCGCGTCGGCATTAGAGGCGATTTGCCGGTGCGGTCATAATAGAGCTGATCAGGTGGTCGATCCATCAAGCGTCCGTAAAACCTTGGCCGTCGACGTAAAAGCCGCGAACGCGACGACGACAGCTTCGAAATAATACCGGCGCGTGCCATTGTGTCATTAGTCAAACGTGACCCAGTTATGTAACAATTCGGCCGCGGCGTTGTTCCACTTTGCTCGGCCGCTTGTAAATCGCAGCCCTCCGCCTCTTGTATGCACCGCCGAGACTCCGGAATTTGCATTCCACCTTGATTTACCCCGGGCACGTGTTCCCTACTCGTTCAATTCGATCTTTCTCGTGTGCCGTACTTGCTATTTTTATTTCGCTACCGCGTTCTCCGCGGCGTCGGGGCGCGAATCGCCGGGCGAAAATTACGCTGCAATTACTGCCTGGATAATGTGCGATGAGCGCGGAGACCCGCGGGGTTTTATGGATTCGATGTATCGTGTATCTTTTATGTACTCACCAAAATAATATGGAAAACGCAAAGAATTTTATAAGCATTAAAAATGAGGCATGAAGAAAAAACTCGTTCTTACCTGGAACAGAAAAAAAATTGGCTCGTTAATTATGAGTAATAATATGAGTTTTTTATTGATAAAAAGTCGTATTAGAATAACAATAGGTGCTAAAATGATTAAAACGCTAAAATAGATAATCGGCCGGTAGTATAATGTTTTGCATAATGAAATGTACTGTTTTGAATAATAACGTGTACCGGATTAACATAAGTCTTACGCTAGAATCACTTTCCTTGAATTTTAGCATAGAAATCCGATCGTAAAGGCGACTAATCCAATGAAAAATTCAACGAGCACTCGTTTCGCGACTGTAAAAATCCGCATCTCCCCTTATTAAAAACTTCGCGAAACTTTTGCGCGGGTACGAACCGAAAGAGGGTACGTCGAAACCCGTCGCCGCGATTTTTAGCGCGTGTTACGCGGACCCGGTCGTTTATATCATTAAAGCCGGACATTAACATTCCGAGGGAGGGAGAGAGACTTTTCACGGCCGCGCGCGCGAAACCCGTTCGGCTCGTCGGAGCGAGTCCGAAAGAAAGGGTTCGGAGATCGATTTCGAGACTCGATTTACAAGCGCCGTACGCATCGCGCGGAATTTACGGGTTTCCTCATCGCGCGGGTACAATTAAAATCCTCTGCAAAACAATGAATATTCATAACCGTTCGATTTTCGCCTCGGCGAAGCCCTGGAAAAGTACCGGGGCGCAGCGGGATTCATCGATCTTCAGTCGACTTTCTCGACTTTCTGCAAAATCGAAATCGACGAGGAGCGTGAGCGGGGGGATCGATAAGCGTGCGGCGACGATCAATTACCAGCGCGTTATCGAAGGAAAGGATTCTGCGGTCTAACGACGGAGTCCGACTGCGCGGCAGTGATCAATTACGTAGGCACGGGTGTCAATTGGGCTTTGCTCCCTTCGGATTTTCGACGTTTATTTGCACGCCGAGAGTCAAGGTGATCGATCTTGCGCTCGCGAATCGCCTTTTTGTCATTGTTCCCGCCACGCTATAATTGACGGTGTCGCGCGTGTTTTTACACGGGTTATGGACCCGTTTCCCTCGGCGGCCGCGTTTTTTGCGTCTACCACCGGAGCGACAAGATGTTTTCTCTGTCATTAATAACCCTAGGAAAGTGTATCAATCATCGCTCTAACGAAGTTAACATCCATTTGTCCGCATTCGATCTAAACAATTTTATTGCTCGCAGGCCTCGTATCATTTCCAAGCGAACTCCGTTATTCAAGATATCGAAGTTTTTAAATTCGGTGAAAAACGCGAGGAAGTCGCTTATGTTTACATTTTTTTCATCCGTCAGATAAGATTATTTACAGCGCTCGTAATTCATTATTCAACAAAAGCGCGCGCCGCGGCTAAATTAACAAATGCAATAAGCGATCCCCGTTTAATCCCGATCGACGTCGTGCGATCGTTCAACGATACGCGCGCTAATTTGATTGAGCTATTCGGTCGTTTTGAGCGGGAGGATAAAAAAGGCGAGAGCTCGGGAGAGGCTGGAAAAAAGGAGTGAGCCGTCGGAGCATTAACATTCCGAGCATAATACACCGCGCATAAATATATCCTGCGGCGGGGCGAGCACAATATCTGGTAATTACAATCACTCGGTCAGGAATTTCTGAGTTCTTTTGACGAAGCTAAGGTGGCGATAGAATTCGCGGCTCGTTATTCTATTTCTAAAGAGTCCTCGAGAATTAAAATTGTTTCTTGATCTCTTCAGGGATATGATTTAACGGTAATAAAGTGGTGTTTGAGAAACAATATCCCCGGATTAGCTCTGTCTGTTATTTGACGTGGAATCGTAAAAATTATAAAAAAAATAAAGTAGAAGAAACAGTAATAAAAGACTTATCGTTTGTTATGCTTTTCTTATTAATCTCGTGCAATAAAATGATTTCCACGTAACTTTTTCATCTTGCATTCCAGCATATTACGATTCGCAGAAAGTAAAGGTCGGCGATAATAAACGAATGTGTTTACCTTCCTCCTCGGTGCAATAAATAAATAAAAGTAACTCAACTTTAAACGCTCCGATCCACCTTGGCGCATCTTGAAAAACGTTTGATAACCCCGCGAGCATATAAATCCCCCGAAATAAGATGTATTTGGGATACTCCGCAGGGGCTGCGCATGCACTTTTCGACACACTTTGAAAGCCGCGGCTTTTTACGAGGCAACATTCCGCGAAAAGTTGATACGCCGGTGCAATAAACGCCGGGGCGCCACGATGCATTATTTATGTGCGCGTCACGCGAGGGCGCCTTTTTTCGCGGGTCGCGGCAGGGCAAAGGGCGCCGGGCGATAAAAGGACGGCGCTCGCGAGCCTCCGTATCTGGCGTGACCCAGATCGCCGGCCGTAAACCGGATCGGCTCCATAAACTACGTATACGCCCCGGCGTCGTCCGGAGAATTCGGCGGATTTACGGCCCCCTCGATCGCCCGGCCGCTGCATAAATCCGCCCGTCGAATTATCCGCCGGCGGAGGCGCTCCGCGCGCGTTTATCGGATTGATGAATCGCGCCGGGGCCCGTCTATCGCGCGGCACGCGGCCGCCCGTAATGCCACGTCATTTCGCAGGCAATTACTAAAAGGGGGCCCCGGTGTAATGACAGGGATCGGGCCGCGACTCGCGGCGCGTTAGCGATATTTATGCGCCACCGCCGGCTCGACCCTCGCTTTCCGCGTGCGGACGAGCGCGCGCGCCGCCAATTGATTTTCAATTAGAGCCTGCTTTCTTTTTGCGCGGTGCGATTCGACGGGGCCTTCTGAATCGACAGGGTAACGAGCGCCTGTCTCGAGTTCGGAACAGTCAATTTGTCGGCTACCTCTAGTTCGGAATTTATTCTCACTGATTGTTTTCAAGTCTCAAATCAATTGTCCGTTTCAACCTTTTAGTTTCTAATTCAACAGAACATGTAGTTATAGTATATTATTATTTAATTCAATATAAAATTTGAAGTACGTATATTCTTGCTTTTTCTATATTCTCTTTAATAATGGATTTTGCTTTTCAAAGAGAATTTCATTCAGTTTCTTAAAATTCATTATCAATGATTCGCGGACAGCCGACTCGTCTTGAATCAGTCAAGGGAATATCAATCACAAGGCTGTCATCGCCCGTATCCCAAACTTTTCCGGAAAGAGCAGCCACTTACGTAATCCGGCGCACAAATTGACAAAGCGAATTACCATAAAGAGCCTCGGACACAAAGCGGACCCGCACAAAGGCCGCAGCCACTCGACTCGAGGCGCCTCGAAGAAAGGAAGAAAAAAGGAAGAAGGGCGAGGTTGAAAAAAAAGGTCCCGAATTTCTTGACCCTAACGAATTGAGTCAACAGCGGAATCGAACGGGGAAAAAGGGCCGGAATCGAGGGAGCCGCGACGCGTAAGTACTAGACGACGCGCGCACGCGAGAGCGGCTCGAGATGTTTGTTTGGCTTTCTCACGCGGAGAAGCGCAAGGCCTCGAGCACCACTCGCTGCGCCGCTTCTAGTCTCCCTCGAGTGCCGATGCACCTCGGGCCGCGGGGCTTCACCGCCGCGGATCCACCTGCGTCCACTCGAGGCTTGATACGCGCGCGCGACGCGCTTCTCTCTGGATTTTTATGCGTTCGGCTGCTATGTGGACGCGCGTGTTTGAGCAATAATCGTCGAGCTAGACATTTTTTTGCACTTATTTTTGCGATGGGGTAACGGGTAATGTAAATGTGATGTCCACTGTTTATGACCGTTTAGTAGATTAAGTGTGCTTAATGAATTGAAAATTTTTTGTCCTAATTGATTGGAGAATTATAATCTAAAGTAAATGCTTTTCGTTCCACGTTTTAAAAAACTTTAACAGTAAAACGAAAATTATCAATGTTTAATTTATGAAATGGACAGTTAATTCTATAAAACGAACATCGATTAGGCTTTAATCCCGAGCGAAGTCGTAAAAGTGGCATTAAAACCTACAGAGTACCGCGTTCATTGCCGCGACGAATCCCCTATGCGCCGGTGAAATTAGCCTCCCAAATTGCGTCGATTAAAGCTCGTAATAATACATATCGACAAGCCGAAATTCTAACGAAGCCCTTCGTAATAAAAAAAATGGAGAGAGAAGCGTGTTACCCGTACGCACTAACGAAGCTGCCGGCGCGCTATCTCGAATAACATCAAAGCGCGTCGTCGAGCTATGCACGGCTTTAATGAAACTCGGCCGATCGGAAGAAACAAAAGTCGTGTAGGCAATAGCTTAGTGGGGAAACAAATTACGCCGGAGGTGCGGGCGCCGGCGACCACCGACGACGCGATTAGTCCCTCCCTAATTTTTCCTGCCGCCGCCGCCGCCGTTAATAGTTAATAGCCGCCCCTACCCGTCCCCCTCGATTGATTGGCCGCTCGCGGCTTCTTTTTCCTTCCCTTCCTTTTTTTTCTCTTCTTTACGCGCGCTGCGGAGCCCATAGAGGAGCGGAGGGCGTCAAGTACCCTTTTACGCTCGATTTTTCATTTTGACGGATGCTTTGTTTTTTAAACACGGAAAACTCATCGTTTAGGTCGCAGTGTGATTGAATGCGTGAAGTTTCATTGTTCTACCTGTTAGGATAATCTGAGAAAATTTTGTTTGGGAAAATGAGAAATTAAAATTCCACGTTTTTTTTTTTTAATGTACGTCAATAATTAATAACTTTTTTGTAGGCATTTTTGTAGAATTATTATAATTAATCAAAATAACATTGAGTTTAGAAATATTTTGAAACATTTAAAGAACTAGGTTTCTTGATAACTTGATCAAAAAATTTGCTAACTATTAGTAATACGATGCACTATAACTGTGTCCTACAAATTCCAAGCATGTAACGGAATATTTCAAGTTAAGACTACCTTAATCTGAAACATCGCCACCTGGAGAAGGATCGCGTCATTCACAGTATCACTCGTATATCTCTACCAATGTGCGAATTTCTGTTTATGAATGCACATTCTGCATGACGTCACTTGTTCCCGCGAAGAAACGAAGACGCGCACCAGCAGCGTAGTCCAGCAGTCTGGCGCGCCGGCTAATTATCTCTCTCGACGAGCAACGTGATACGTGATCCGCCAGAAATCGCCGGCTCGATCGTCATTAGGCCGCGATTTTTCGCCGCCGATGCATTTATCTTCCGGTACGTCGCTGCGCGCGAGCTGATGCATACACGAGGCGCTAATGTATTCGCGAGGGCCGAATTTTTTTGTCCACCGGTCGATCGAGTCGCGACCGCGCGAATCTCGCAATCGGCGCCGGGCGAAGATAAGGCAGCCGACAGGAGCGTCACTTTCGACGTATCGCCGAGGCGCCCGCGGACGCGGAGGTGAGGATCGATGAGGGGGGGTGCGACGAACCCGCCGCGCGACGGCGTACAACCGCCGCGGAAACGCGGACGCGCGCATGAATGGACGCGAGAATAAGGTGCACCGCCGGCCTGATGAGATTATTATGAAAAATTTGTAGATTGTTTGCTACTGTGCCCAAGTACGATGACTTGCAAAAATTAATAGTGCTAGAGTTAAAAAGTAGTTGCGCGCGTGTCATCCATGTGACGAGTATATTTGTGCCTTCTCTGTTATTCTCTTGGGTATTGCTCAACGAATTTGAATAACTACTCGATATGATTACTCGTTCTTCTTTCCGGAAAAAGTTTTAAAGTTTATTCTGGAAAAGAATTTTAATTCGTTAAAATAGGGACAAATGAAGGTATACCGTGTGCATCGGAATTGCCGGTGCTGTTTCTAAAAAGCATTGAAAAAGTTCATGTGCGTGCGTGTTTACAGCGCGCGCGTAAGCTAAAATAAGAGAGAAAAGTCGGTAAAGCGCTAGAAAAGAAGAGGGAAAAGAAAGAGTCGGCGGAACGAAGGCGGGGGGCGAGGAGGGAAGAAAGGAAAGAAAGAAGGGAAAGCTCAGGGGCTATAGGGAATCGGTGAGCTGCGTCATGAATTGTTCAGAGCTGGCAGGCAGGCGTCTCGGGGTCGTCGGCTCTCGCGAGTCAATAATATCTCCGCTCGCGCGCCGCGGAATGCCTGTGTTTGGTCTTCGTCGCGCGAGCGATGAGCTCGACTTTCCAGCGTCGGGACCCGATAAACTGGGTTAAGCGCGAGCCTCTCGCCATTTTTCGCGGCTTCCTCCCCTGTCGCTTCCCCACGCGTCTTCCTCGTCTTCGACTTCGAGGAAAATTATTCGCTAAGTGAAATGCGCTAGCTGATCTTGAAAATTATCACGCGCGAGTGTCTTATCAACGTGCAACCGCATTTTTGTTTTCTTTTTCTTGTCGCGATTTACCACTTTCTTCTGTTTTTTATTTTTTGATTATGTCTAAAGGTGATGAATGGAAATTGGTTACTTTTATCTACATGGTTAATGAATGTGAGAAGAGAACACGTAGGAAATACTAATTGAAGAAACTATTTTACTTTTTGACTACTTGTTGTTGCATAACTGCATGACAAAGGTCGATTTTCAACGGGTAAATCCCAGAAGCTACTACTTGTAGTATCGTCTTTTGTATTTTTTCCCCATTGTTCGGTCGATTATCTACACTTATCGGCTCCGATCGGCGCCACCACCGGCATTTCGATTGTGAAACCCACCGTTCTTCCTTTCTCTGCGGAAAAATCCGGCGTTTTATCGAATTCTTCGTGATGAAATCCCACTAATTCGATAGGTGCAGCCGTCGAAACATATTGCAACTCGCCTTCGAGGAATTTTGCATTACTAATAGCAAACTAAACATATCAGTGATTCCTATATGCACGATTGGCGATCGACTTCTCAGTATCAATCTTATCGATCCTCCTCCGTAACTGGCGTAAACACAGACGCACTTAAAATTAATCAGTTTGGAATTCGATGATCCTCCGGATGGGCGAACCCAATCCCTAAACATCCGAGATCACTGACCCTACCCAACTCGATCGCCGTTGCGTCACGCGGGTGATGATCTGCTCGAGAAAGATCGAAAATAGTCCGTCGACCGTCGCGTCAGATAAGCCTTTTATCAAGCGGCGAGAGCCTCTCACTTTACATCCCCGCCACCTATCCCTACCCTTTTCTCCTATCTTTTTCTGAGGTTTTCCGCGCGGCCGATTGCGATCTACCGATGAGCAGTCGCCTCGGTATGCGACTCTTTATCAATGCGCTTTTTCATCGCGACAGTCCCCAGCTCTTTTGTGTTTATAAATAATAGCGGATTTTAGCCGAGCGGAGATTGTGCAAAAATCTTGGAAAGTTTATCCTTCCTTACTCAGCGGTAGCTGACTTCTCCGCACCTCTCTGAATTCCCATGCAGATTTTTCCTTGTTTTCGAAACTTCTCACTTCAGTTGGAATTTCGGAAGTCGTGTTTCCAAAATGCACACTTCGCGGGGGGAGAGAGAGTCGGAACCGGGAATGAAGATTTAACGGGTGGAAATCGCGGACGCAAAAATATGTATTTTCCAAACGGGGCATTCATAAAGTGCGCGAAATACAAAAGTTGTACCGATGTTTGTTAAGAAGCGCGGGCGTCGCTCGAACAAAACAGATATAAATCCACCGGGCCACTTGGTGCGCATATCTTCTGAAGCCGAGATTCGCGGGGGTAAAAATCTGCGGAAGTTGCGGGTCGTCGATATAACTCGGCGCAAACAAATTCGGGGGGAGAAGCTAAGCGTTTCTGGGTCAGGAAAAGGTATACGGCTCCTCGAGCTGCACCGCCGGGTAAAACCAATTTCGTCGACGATGGATTTATTAATTTGTCGCGCGGTGGAGTAATCTGTTTTGAACTGTTTGATTAAGAAAGATTCTACGTCGGGACAAAGACTTTTGAATAATTATTTCGTGCAAAGCATTTTTACAATATGAAAAAAATTGATTTGCTATATATGCGAAGTGTATTTTATCTGTATTATTTTGAGGAAGGAATCAGGAGTAATATTTTTATTGACATAAAAACGAAGATTTGGAAACGTGACTTCTTAATGCGTTCTTTAACTCAAACGTGTCAGTATCAGTCACGCATGAAATTCACGCATCAAAACAAGGAAATACCGAGAAATTGATATAAAAGCACCACTCTGACAATTTGAATCAGGAGTAATTTTGTTTAAATTTCAAAAAAACACTTGAACAGTGAAAGAAAATGGAGAAACAGACAAAGTAACGTAAGAAAGAGCAACAGTGCATGCGCGAGGCAAGCGCGGACTACTCGTCGTGGAAGGTGAATCGGTCGCTCTCAGCGGTAAAGTTGCCGGGGCTCGCGAGGCCGTTGCATTGGTGCTCCCCCGGGTGTAACGATCCTCCATTATTGAGAGTCCTGTTTACAAATTGAACTCGATCGGGTCTCGCCCCGCCCGGGCTCGTATCTCGAGGGGGGGAGGCCGCGGCAGCTCGCCCCGTCCTCGGCGAAGGTGCACTAGCGCAGTTTTCGGTGCAAGTTTTGGGGCGCCGCCCGCCGGCGCGGCGACGGCGCCAGCGAAACTTTATTCCGCTGACTTGGTCTTCGCTCGGCTAGTTCTCTAGCGTCTTGTTTTGTCCGTAAACCCCCCGCCCCTCCCGGCCATCGAACCCAAAAAGACCCTGTCACGTATAACTCCCTTCTCTCTCGCTCGCTCGCTCGTGCGCGCGCGGCTCCTGGATCCGCTCGATGCAGCGGCCCCGGAGACTCCCCTATACCTCGAGTGAGCTTCACGTGTATAAATTCGCCGGCGAGAGACGCCCGAGTTATCGACGGGAGTTCGAGCTCCGATTTTTCGGATCCCGAGCCACCGCCGCCAGGATTTATGGCTGTTTTGTTTGTTAGCGAGCGCGAGATGCCGAGGCGGATTATTACAAGGTGCATACGATTAATCAAGCGTCGCTGGCTAATTTGCCGTAATACGTGGCTCGATTTAATCTTGGCTCAATTTAATTTGGGTTATTAATACCTTGGGTAAATTTTGATAAAGATAAGCCAGAGATTGAAAGAATTTTAATTGAGCGCAAGTATTAAACTTGGCCAATGCAGTTGTTCCATTTGCAATGTCAATCAAAAGTATATTCGAGCAATTAAATAATAATGAAGACTCGAATGCAAAGTCCACGAGAGTATCTTATCAGCGCAAGTATCTGACGTATTAGAGAGAAAATATATGAAGCGAAATCAAACTCGAATCCATCAAAAATTCCCCGCCCTGAGTATAAAGTATCATCTGTCAATAGCAGAGGTAATAAA
This sequence comes from Eurytoma californica, assembly GCA_035586675.1. NCBI lineage: Eukaryota > Metazoa > Arthropoda > Insecta > Hymenoptera > Eurytomidae > Eurytoma > Eurytoma californica. The sequence continues at coordinate 24,985,492 of JAXIUT010000001.1, read as the reverse complement.
CAAAGCCGGATTCCCTCTCGCGCCCCGGCCAATCCAATTCACTTATTCCATTTCGTTCGCTCTTTCATGAAATACTCCTTTTTTATAACCTCCCCCTATAACTTCGCAGCTCTTGATTGAGCCCTTTTCATCGCGAAAATTCGGCTTTTTCCACCCTCGAACTTAATAAACGACATCGCCCGCTTCAATTTGGCTCGATTGAATGGCTCGTCTCCTCTCGCCTCCTGTATCTCTCCCCTGTAATTAACGGATGTTCCAGGCTGTGATTAAGCAACAAAAGTGCCTCATTAAGCGCCGGCATAACTTTTTCCCCGGCGCATTAGCTCCGCTAACGAGTCGCGATTTACATCGCGGCTGAAACGAGACGCCCTGAATGCTCATTGTTCTCTTAGATATCAATCATCGTTCGCGGTTCCGCAATTTTTTCGGACTCGACTCTTCCCTTTACTTGGCTACCGGGAGCTTATGCTAATCGTTATTTTATCGCTGTGCTCCATCCACTGCTTCTTGATATGCTGCACTCTTGGGTTTCTTTTTCTTGACAAAAAATTGTTCGGCATTTACCATTCTTTATAAATATTGAAAAAAAATTAATAAAAATAGTTTAGAATGTTATCTATTTTGCTACGGTAATCAAGTGGCACGTGGATGAGAACCACTGATTGCATAATTTGCGAATCTCTATGATGATAAATTTTCCTGCTCTCGATAGGCTGACTTTTCCTTTGCAGATTTTTAACTTTCGCGATAACTGTAATTTATCGCTTATGCACGAGTACCTGTCGATAAATAATTTCATTATCAAGAGTTAAATGCTAAAAATATGTTCACTTCTTTAAGATACCATCGTTTTATTTATTTTAATTAACGCGCGATCAAAGCATAACAATTAAGGTGCGTCTTTAAAAAAATCAATAACTACGGAGCACCTCCTCAAAGAGTATTTTTCACTCTTCCCCATTAAAGTAATGGATCGACGCAATGCGAATCTCGTGCAATTATCATTTGCGCAACGTTTAGTTCAAAAAAAGGAAGGGAGCGATGACACGCACGGTCAGAAATTCGAGAAATTCGAGAAATCCGAAATTTCATTGAAGCAACTCTCATAAGTGCTCGTCGGTTTATCGTCGAAATCTTATTAGCCCTAAACGACGCGCGAATCTTCTTTTTGCATTCCCCGAGAGTCGATCGATCGGCGGCGGCATTAAACGCATAAAGCGATCGTTATCTCGCGCGTATCCCGCGCGTGACGTCAGCCGCGTACGGAGGCCTGGCCCACGGATCTATTAATTGCCGCGACGTTATACATACCCGACCCTCGATGTCCCAAGCCGTTTCTTTTGCTCATCCTCTACGCCCGAAGGATTTACTCGGTGGTTTTCCGAAAATAAAAGAGGCGCGTCCTGCGACCTCGATGGAAGCGGGAGGAGACGGTAGGCGAATCAATTTTTATCGGGGAGATCGAGGGTAATTTTTTACCACGAGGAAATCTCGGCAAATACGCGAAAAAGTGTGAGATACGGTTGATTAAGTCTAGACACTCGAGGAGATTCAGGTGGCATTGCAAAAAGGAGAAAAATTTAGATAGATAATTTCTTTGGGTGTCGTTTTTTTTACGCGATCCACCGATAAATATTAGTGTATCTCCGGCAAGGGAGCGATGGCGCGCGAAAGTCGCCGCGGAGAAAATGAGACAGGCGACGCGAGCCGAGGACTCGGAAGAGAGGCTCGTTATTGTTGCCGGCGATTTATGCCCTCGCGCGCCGCGCGGACGGAGAGCGAGGGAGAGATCGTCGCGGCGCCTATAAATTCATTCGCAGGATTTGAGGATCTGTAAATCACTCGGCGCTCGCGCGACTCGGTTTCTCCCGCTGACCCCCTCCCCCTCGCCCTCCCCGGGACGTGTCTCGGCTTTAATTGGGATTTAGGATGGCCGGTTTCTGGTCCTGTCCGTCGTTGTCATATAAGGACGCGCCGGATTCGCGCCGGTGTAAATCCGCTGATGTTTTCATTAAGAGGAACGGCGGCCACGGTAAGGTCATTAAGAAGCCGGAGGCGAAGTATTTTTTTTATCAACGTCTACGACTTCGTGACGGTGATACGGTTCGCCGCGGCTAGACTGGCGCGCGAGGGCTGTAAAGTCGCCGAGGTATATTGGGGCTTGTTTGTTGGGTGTCGCTATAAAATTGTACCTGTCGGCATGTGACTCTTTTATTTATTGCAGATACGCTGAGTTTTACATAATAGAAATAGGATATAAATTTATAAGGTTGAAGTTAGTTTACAACTGACTTTTATCTTTCAAGATTTCACGAAGTTATGGGTACATCTTTAATAAAAATTATTTAATAATCTCAAGTAATTTATACAAAAAAATAAAATTTAATGTACATATTTAAGTTGAAAATTACTGTTTCGAAAATTTGTAAGAAACTGTCGTTCGAGAAGCAGGTATAAGGCTATCGCATTCCCACTGTTAATTAGTAAATCCACCGTGGCGCGTTCCGGGGTGGGGGAAAAAAGGAGGAAATCGCGTCGGCAGTCGTAAAGCTTGCCTTTTCCCGGCCGAGCAAAAGGAATGAACGGAAGGGCGCAAAAAGCGTCGATAATTCGGCTCACAATCGCCGAGGCTGAAGTCAAGAGTCAGTCAGTCACTTCTCGGGCGGCGACGTCGGCGATGGCGATATAGCGTCGGCCTGTCGCGGCGGCTGATTGACTTTTTAATTGAACCGGCGTACTCGGCAATTATCCGGGCGTCTTTTTATTTTCTCCTATCCCTCACGCATTCTTTGGCGCACGCCTGCAACACTTTTTTGCGAGTCGCGCCTTCAGACTCGAGCCCCTCGTGAAATGCCACGATCACAATTCACAAGAGGTTTACTATTTACTGTTCTAATTTTTTTTTGTTTTTTTGTGATTTCAGTGATACCACCTGATAACAGCATATCAATCTACTTATATTAGAAAAGGGAGGCACGTTTAAAGATTATAATTAAAAAATGGACATTTTTGCAGAATTTGATAACGTGATTTGAAAAGGAAGATATGTAAACTCTTTGTGGAATAAAATAAAATTTTGAGAACAGATTAGATACCATTTTGCAGAAGTTAACTATTGGTTAGTAAGTATATAAAGCAAATTTTTTTAAATATTCTTTTGAAGAATCGAAGTTATTGTAATTAAGCAGAACTCCAGATATTTTATTTATATAGAATCGAGAATCTCATGCTCGGGTTATAACATGGAAAATAAGAAAACGATGTTTTCGTGGCCTCGATTCGTCACGAACATTTACTTTAATTTAATCGCTCCCTCATATTCATCAGGAATTTTTCAAAACGTGCGTAAAGGAAGAAAAAGACTTAAATTATCTCAACAGGTTTTATCAAGTATTTCATTTTATCGAATCGATAGTGAATATTCGATTATTTAATTTATTTGAATTATCAATTATTCGCCAGAAAAATGAATCAATAACGCGACCTTAATCACACGCCTGTGATGTTTCGCAAGTTCGCGCACACCCAATGCCAATCGAATTTGAAAAAAGTGAATTTGCGCAAAAAAAATAAGCCGAATCCAAGGAGCAGAAAAGCAATGCACCGCGTAGCGGAGTGCAATTGCGCGATATCTCCGCAGCATCAATAATAAATTAATTACGGCTTCTAATCGGCTTATAACTAGCGGCTAATGCACGCGCAAGCGATCGACCGAGGCGTGTACACGCTCTGCTGCGCCCGCCTCTCGCTCGCCGACTTAATGATTGACAGTTGACAGTTTCTTGTTTTCCGCGCCGCGGCCTTATCCGCGCGCGCATCACGGGCGACGAAATACCTTATCCGCATCCGCCTGTTGGTTTTTGCCAATCAAGATCCGATCGTGCTGATATCGGGTCGACCGGTAAATGCCACCTTTTAACGTGTAAATGCCGCTTTTCCCGCCGCTGCTTTAATATGCAAATGAACTCAGCCGATCAATCCGACTTTTGGCACCTTTTTTGCCTATCCGGCCGCGGGATTGTTTCAATGACGCGTGCGCGGTTTTAACTGGGATGCTTCGCTCTTGATCCGCGCGCGCTGTCATAATCAATGCAACGACTGTAAAAATAATTTCAATTTAAAGTTCCTTTTTTTTCGCGCCGTTATGTAAAATATGCTTTTAATGCCAAGGCTAGGCATCGATGAGCATACAAGGCCTCGAGACGATTAACCAGAAAAAGTGTGTTACTTGCGCGAGGTAAAAAATTCATGAGAAACATTGTTTGCTCATCGTGTTTACAGACAATGAGAAAAAAAATTAATAACACTTGTTTACCGCCACTTTTCTTTTCGCTTTTTGCTTCCGTTAAACGGACGGGGGAATTGCGCGCGACTTGATTGGCTTTCAATTAGCCGGTAACAAAGGAGATTTCGTCGCTCTGATTGTTCTAGGAAAGGTAGCCGCGCGACCTTGGACCAGTAAACGACCCGACAGCTAAGGGTTTCAGCAAAAGGTTATTTATTGCTACGATGAAGCTATTTCCGATTCCCCCTTAGGCTATCGAGCCGCAGCCTTTCACGAAACGCTTTATTTGCTCGGGCAACAAAAATGTATTTTGAATCGATATTAGGAAATCATTGATAAATTACTGTACGCTCGATGAAATATTTGATCCGACCAAAGTAAATATTCCTCAACTCATTCACTCGATTAATTGCAACAGGACGGGTGCAAAAAATCAGCTGGATTTATCGAACCGAAGCAAAAGAAAAGATAAAAAGCGAAAAATATTCATGTATATACGAAGGAAAACTAAAATTATCGTGAGTGCTAATGAAATTCGTTAAATTTGCGATAGTCGCCCTAATCGCGCGAGGCATACGATGCCGAGGAGCTAATGACCTCCAGCGGCGAAATCCGTCGTTATCTTAGAAGTCTCGATCGCGATAAACGCCGTCGCGCCTTTTTTAGGTCAGTAAGTCACGAAACACCGGCGAAGGTGAGGATTTTCTCGCGAGCCTCGAAAAACGCCTTCGACGTTTGCTCGCGAGGCAATAAAATTCGCGCGCGCGTTTTTCTCCCATCTCGTGCGCCGATTTTTTTTTCGAAGCGCGCACGTGTAGCCACGGGGCTCACGTGTACGGCCCACCTTCTTTTTTCATCGCGGCGCGCACCTCTTTACTCGGTCGAAAGTTGCGGAATCGCTCTGTTTGACTTTGACGCCCGGCCGACGTATCGTTAATTTCGCGCGCACACGGAAAAACGGGGAGAGCCCGAGCGCTCAAGGGTACGGCGCCGGAGTTTCAGATAGCGAAGAAAAATATACGGAGAAGCTATTTACTTTGAGTGACTTAATATTTTTTCAACGAAAAATTACAAAAAATTATGTAATTTTACGCGCGTTGGGGAATTTGGTTGTTCGGAGAGATTTTTTTTTTAAATTGTATTTGAATAAGTGATTGATCGATGGATGGCACCTGCTTAAATAAATAAAACGATTCGACGAGAGAGACGTTTATAAATAATGAGCTCTTGAAAAGGTAGAAACGAATTTTGCGCCGTTCGCGTATCGATAAAGCCTATTTTTAAATCTGTTAATTGCACTTCGAAAATAATTTCTGGACTTAACAGCCGCGTAACTGATAGTGGTACATATTATTAACTGTCTGTCAAAGCTTTTTTCTCTGCCCATTACATAAACAGTGTTGAAAATTATTTATTTCTCCTGTTCACACTTTATCTTAAATTGTGTTTTTATGAAGTATTCTTTACCTTTTAGACATACTTTATATACTACAAATAATGACTACTTTTGATTTTTCTTAATATATTAAAGTTAAATAGTTTGCTAAAAAGAAATTCTTAATAGTAATGACTAAAGCAATTTTCGCATTTACCGTCACCTCGATTAATCATTTGTTTCTGTTAGATAAAAAATTGCAACCCTGCGTAAACATCGGGCGTAAACGCAGATGCGTAGTCTGGCAAGAAAGTGCGAGGGTCGTCGCAGTAGTCGGCGTTGCATACGTCGGGCGTCGCGGGGGCAAGGGACGAAGTCCGCGGGCGGCTCTTGGACGCCTCCCAGGACGTTAAAAAGTGCAATAGCCCGCGGCCGATGCGCGGTTAACGACCGTCACACAGCCTCTTGGCTCCGGATCGCGCCGCGGCATGGCTAATAAAGCTCGCGACCCCCTCCTCCCTTCTCGCGAATGGCCCCTCGCACCCCCATGAGAAGCACTTTCCTACGTGCATCTACCCATTTCATTTTTAATTATTTTTAATTATCTATTCTTTGAAAGATCTTCAGGAATCTTTTCAGTTTGTTCAGACAAAATACACATTAGCAGTGGGATTAGTAGATGATGCAATATTTTTATAACACTATTATTCGAGGTGCTTTCATGTATGATCATAAGCATTTACGATTATTTTAAAAAGGCATTACGACGCTTTGTGTACTAAAGGCGCAGTTAACCAGAGGAAATTAGCAAGGTTGCAGAGGGAAAGGGTATAGGACGGAGCTTGTCGCGCCTCCTTTTTCCGTGGGCGAACCGGCCCAGACAAATGTATTGCCCGCGGTTTCTTTCTCGCGGCTTCCGCCTGTTTTCCTTCCTCCGGGGCAACAATGAATACGTTGTTTGGCGGAACCGCTGCGTGCATCTTTTATCGCGGGGCTCTGCTACTCGCCGGAAATTTGTGCTCTCCGCCGCATTTATATCGTCCTTGCCAGCCGTTTTTTCTCCCCTCGACTACGCGCTTTGTACTCCGTCAGCGCTGGGGGGTATTTTAACAATATTCCGCGACGAAAAGCCGACGGCTCGTGATTCACGTGACTTTTTTTTCATCAAGTGCCGCAATTGCACGAAAAAAAACGGATTCCTTTTTGTCGGCGCTCTCATTTGTATTTAAAAATATTTATGAGCAAATCGTTAATTTTAATTACCAGCTGCAACCAAATGAAGCAGTAGGAAACAAGAAATCATGAATTTTAAGCGCAAGTAGTCTTGTAAACGATTTGTTAATCGACCGATTAGATCTCGCGTCACTCCGAATGAGCAGCTACAAGCGCCGGCGAATTATTTCCGCGGCGATTTCGCCGACTCGGGAAACTCCCTCAAAAGTGGTCGACAGGCGAGCGACGATCGATTAGCCCCGTGAACAGAGTTGCACCTACGCGCCATTGCGACACGGGATCTCCTCGGTTCAGCCTCCGACGCGCATTATCCTCTCCTCCCGCGGCGCGGTGAGTCGCGCGCAATTAGGAGCAGCCGCGTTTTCCGCTCGGCGCGCCGAAGCGATTTTCTCGATCGCACGCGCCTGCGTTACCCAACACCGGCGGCGATACGCGCCCGTAAGCGACACCGGGCGCTGGCCCAGCGCATTTCGACGGCGCACTTTTGTATACAATACGTCTGTGCGTGATGGACAACACATTTTTTTCTTGTCGCAGACACATTGTCGAGTAATCAGAGGGATTTTAGGAATCAAGCGTCGTGATTCGAGGTAGCTTCTCGTCTCCCTTCCGGTGATGAATTTCCTGAGTGTCTTTTTCGTGAATGGGCAACTGTGTAGTATGATTTCGTCAGATTAAAAAAAGGAGCATTTTTATTCATTCCTAAAAATATGACACCTTAGTTTTAAAACATTTATAGTTGCACAACTTAGCGTGTTTCAGTTTTCACATACAATGCAATTTTTTAATGAGCTACATAAAATATGTAGAAAATAAAAGATGTAGCATTATGTAACTTTTATTTAAATGAATGAATCAACGAAAAAATTAAGCATTCGTGAAAATAAAAACAAAGCGATTTGATTACAAATTCGGTCGAACGTCAATCTAGTCCACCATGATTCACGTATAGTTAAGATTTCAAAACAATGCGTTATCGCGCTAAAACCCGCACACTTGCGTTTTTCCCTTCGGGCGTCGCGTGTTCCCGAACGTGCGTGTGCCTTTTTCTTCTGTAACTCGCAACACGTTAGCACGATCTTTAATTGAAATATCATTTTTTTGCGGCATCGACGATGATTTGCCGTTCCTCGCCGATTCCGCGCCGTCCATTGTTCCCCGCGGGCGGGTTCGATTGTTTCATCAAAGGTGATTTGCATCGTCTGAGCAGGATCAATTGAAAATTCAAATGGAAACGCAGAAGAACATGGTCCTCGTCGTCCGATTGCTCAATCGCTGAATAAAAGTCGAACTACGCGTGCCGCCAGTGTAAACAGGCGTCAACCGAAAATAGCGCGACAACCGGGAGAAAAGAGCGACGATGAAAAAGCAGCCAATTAAAATGTTTTCACGCAGCCGCCGAAGGGGGGCAAAAGAGGAACGAAAAAGAGGGAGGCTCGGGAGAAAAAAAACGAACGGTCGAACGTTAATGGCTCGAGAAAGTAAAAGCTCGGCTCGTGACGCCCTCGCGGATCTCGATTACGGCCGCGCGCGGGGAAAAGCCTTCGGAGCGCGATCTCAAATATTATTTTACGCTCCGGAATCCCGCGCGCGTACTGTGCCCGCCGAGTGGCGCGCGCGCGCACCGTCTGAGAGCCTGCACGCGGACTCGAGCACGTACACGCGCCGAGAGCACGCGAAAAAATGCGCGGGCATGTGCGCGCCGAAGTGGCCATTTTCGTCCTCGGCGAAATTTTCTCGTTAGCTAGAAAAAATGAGCGAAAGAAAATAATTTGAAAATTACGAAAAAAATTTCTCTTTACCTCCAAAGAGATTTTTTTCGTTTTAGAAGGAAAAACGAATGTTTTGATAAAGCTAAAGTGACTCTCGCAACAAAAAGAAGTGAAGGTGAATATCGTTTGCTTTAAACTTTTTATATTTTCAGGTAATGTGTACACTGATGTTATCGGGATTTCCTTTTTTTCCATAGAGGATGTAACCTTGAAAAGATACGGGCTTATATCTTGAGCTAATGTAGTTAATTACGCAAATGGGTGTGTACAAGTGAAAGCGTAATCGCTTATCTGGGGGAAACGTTGTTTAGCGGCTATACGTAAGAGTGTAGTGACACGACCGCCGCGAGGTTTTTTCGGGGTTGAATAACGAGATAATGAGTCGTTGGTAATCTTAAAATGCGCCCGACTCGCCGTAATCGTATTGGGAGCAAAGGAGCTTTCGATTGACGTAATTGCCAAGTGTACCGCTTTGTCGTACCTTCTGACTTGTAAGTATCAGCAAAGTACGCCGTTTAAAATGCAAAACCCAGTGCTTATTGAGAGATTAAACGTTAGTCAACTAGTAATTAAAGTACATACTTGAATTATGCATCTTTCTTTTTATAAATTTTATAAAGTAAAAGAGAATCCAAGTAGAATCCGGAAGTCAGTCTCTCAAGGTGATGCCTATCCCTCCATCACTGAATGTATATTATTGCGCAGAGTTTTGCTCGACCAATTGGCCACTTGAGCGTATATTCACTAACAATCAATTGTTTACTTCTATAACCCATTAAAAAGCCGTGTCATTGAGAAAAATCTGTTATCGCTCGAAGGTGAGGTTACGAAAGGGGCCGAGAAAAAAGGCGCGATCTTTCGAACTTTTAAAGCGATAAATAGCGGGGCGAGCGTGTGTAACTAGATTTGGGCGAAGCGCGCGCGGGTAAAAGCCTTTGAACGCGTGCGCGCGTGCATTAATCGAGGCAGAGGGCAGCAGCGCCGTCCATTAACCGTTATCGTCATCGGTGGTCGCCGGGTGCATTTGCGCACTTACCTATCGATAATTCAGCCAATTAAGCGCCGGCCGATAGCGGCGCTAAGTGAACGCCGCCGCGCGCATTCGAATCGTCGCGTGCCACCTCGTTCCTCATTTGCTCGCCGCCACGCGCGCTTTCAACTTAAGATATCGCCCCCTCCCCCCCGTCCTTTTTTTGCTCTCGATATATATAAGGGACTCCTTTTTTTATTTGGCGTCGCTGCAACGATGTTGTTCGATGGACGAGTTGACGAGATACACGATGATTTATTGCCGCTCGAATTTAATGCGCGCGCGCAAGGGATCGGACGCGAGAGTAATTCGAAACTGAATTTCGGTCCGAGCGTTTTAAAAGGATGTTAAACTTTCCACTCGTATCTCGTGCGATATGTGCGCAGGACTCACTTTTTATTTGCGCTATTTGTATGAATTAAAAATCGCTTCGATGATTGAGAAAGGCAAAACTCGTTGGGCAGGAGACAAAAAACTTTTCGCGAGCACTTAATTCGCTCATTACTCCACGTAAAAAGCGTGTAAATAACGAGAGCGCGTATTTATTTAATTAGCACAATCGTCCAGGAGTCCGCCGCCGCTTAACTTTAAAAGAGCGCCGGTGTGCCCGTGCGATACGCGAAGAAAACGCGGTTATTAAAAAATCCGGCGTAACCAATTACAGAATCCGGGGAGCGACGTATACACAGTTGACAGTGGAATTAACAGTAAATTCCGAGCGCGGCCTCAGTCTCCGAAGTAAGAAATATCCTCGAAACAAGACCCCGCTCTCGCGCATCGGCGTATGTATATGTCTCTGTCCAGAAGTTAGCTACCTGCGCTTCGGCAAAAGGACGACGAGGGGAAAAACGGCGCATATGCAAATTTCGTCGCTCTCACGGGTGGCTCGGAAATATCTCATTTTCCGGTATACGCGCTATCGAAAATGGAATGTCGATTAGCGACCACCCGCTGGTGCTTCGACGCGATATCGACCTCTTGCGCGTCGCTTTCGGAAAGTCTCCTAACGCTTAATTTTTGCCATCGACATGTCGCGAGCAATTAGCTTTTCATTCCGATTTTCCATTCCATTAGCTTCTATTCCAATTGTTTACACCTTAAATACTTTTCCAGCTCACTTGTGTATTTTTATCGGTCGCGAATTTATTTCGAATTTCTCGAACGATAAGATATCGTGTCATGCTTATGAGCGTGGCAAAATTTTTCGAATTTATTCACTTTTCATCATGCACATAATTTATTTTATGGATAAGCTTTTATTACAGTTTTTAAGTTATCAGATACGGGTACGATCACTGAATTAAAAGCGAGCATAAATACTTGTAAAATATTACTTTGTTTTCAAAGTAATCAAATAATTATTTACTCCACGGTTTAATCGAAACGACTTCGAAATTCATACAAATCCACCGCAAATAAAAATATTTTATCGAGTATGCTCTAGCATTAAGCAGAGGCTAAAAAAATATTAGCAAAGCGTTGGAGTGTCGCAGGATTGGAGGCTCGCGATTCGCGATGAAGCCCTACGGCGGGGCCGCCTCAGACTCGATATCAATCCGTGTGACACACGAGGCAGAGGCGGTGGCGGCAGCTCCGAGATAATGGTATTACGGCGACCTTGTTTTCTCTGATTGGATTGCCCTCGCGCGACGCGGTACAGCAGGTGCCTCCTCCTCGCCGGTCTCGATACCGAAAAAGTGCACACTCGCTTTACACAACGGTCTTTCTACCGGCTGATCCTCCTCGGTTGCTCAAGCCTCCAGAACTGTTGACTTTTTTTCGAATATCAGTATTTAAACCTTCGTCATCTCCTTGATAAGAAATTTTTAATACTTTTTACGAGAGTATAATCTTGAACAAGTAAAAGAGAAGAAAACAGGAATATAATATTAATTTAAAAAAGCATTTATTAACTGCATTCAATTTGTTCGAAAAAGGATGAAATTTTGACGAAACAAGTTGGAATTACAATGAGAATAAAGAAGCGTTAAAAAACGGCCGGCTCGTCGACAAAAGGAAAACACTTAGGCGGTAATCGCTTACGCGCGCTTGGCGCACATCATAAAGAGGCAAGGATACAGCTCGCTCGCGCGCGCGACCCTCGCGAGTATATAAAGACGCGAAGCTCGTCGTCTCGCTCGTCGCGGTCAAGAGACAGACGTATACGCGTATACGAAGGACTTGCATATATCGCCGGGATGTTGCAACCTCATCGCGCTCGCGCGCACGCGGCAGCGCCGCTAAAATCTTTCCTGTGTTCGCTTGTTATTCATATTAGCACATGCTCTCCGTGGGGATTTACAATATTTGCGCATTCGTGCATCTCTCTCTCTCCCCGTTGGCTTCCTTTTTTTGTCGTGCCTTCACTTCGAGTCGAGACGGAGAAAAAAAAGGGAGAGGGGGGAAGAGCAAACGCAACGGTCGATCCATTAGGGATGTGTATTGGCGCACGGGCAGACGCTGGCGCACTGCCGTTGAAGATCCCGAAGTTACAGTTGGATTTTTGGGGTTTTTTTACTTCGGCGGTCGGGAGGACTTCCTTTTCCCGGGATATGCAAATTTATTATTGTTTGAGTTTGCATTCTAGTGTGGATACGTCAGTGAGTTATTAACTTTGTTGATTACCGCGGGTACATTTCTAAAGGATTCTTTTTTCATCGACGAGAATAACGATTGACTGGTGAGGTTTTCCCTCGGGCGACGAGTGATTCAAGTCCGCACGCGTCGTCATCAAATATGTTAAAAAAGAGTGTAAAAGTTTAAGTAAGGGAATCAGTGAGCTTTTTTAGGGAGGATTTTTTTACTTAATTGACGTTTTTATACGAAAGGCAACAATCTAATTCGAAAAATTGCGTACGAGCAAGCAGATAAAACGGCGATCCAGCGTGTGACACGGGGCTCCCTTTCCGCGCGAGCTTACAACGAAGTTATCTAAGATGCCGAAGGGAACCCGTTCCCCTCTCGCACCTTGCGCTCGCTCTCTATCCTTTAAAAGCCGGTTTCGCGAAAGGCGCAAAAGGAAGAGCCCGAGCAATTTCGATTCTATATATCCTTCGTCCCTCGCGGCAATTTATACGCGTTCGATTTACACGATTAGCTACTTATCCGGCGTAATTAAAAGAGGCGCCCGGCGTACAGGTAGAGGGTCAGGTCCGCCGCCCGGTAACTCAATTAACGAGCGGACTTTTTGCTCGCGGCGTGCGTACAGCTGTAAAAAAAAAGTTGACGAGTCGTCGATTCGGAATGTGCATTCTTGCCTTTAACCTAGTTCGTATATGCATATTGCGGGAGGTCGGCGCGTAATTTGTTTACGTCGAGATAAACCTTCTCTCTCCGAAAGTTTTCGGCGCGATCTCTAACAGATTAATGATTTATTTTAGAAAGTACTGACGATACATCACTTTTGAAATGTTAGACGTGCAATGAGGGAAAAAAGAGCATCTGGCTTCCTCGTATTCTCAAGTTGTATGTAATATTTTACATTTTTTTAAGAGTAAGATATGAATATTACGTTGACCTGTACGATTCAAGAAAGTATATTTTGGATCTAGTCTTTCTTTTTAATTTAATGTCAATTAAAGGAACAAAATTTCGTTCGTCTTATCTGTTCCCAGAAACTATGTCTCAAAAACTTCATAGAATACAAAGATGCGATTACCTTCGACAAGAAAAGAAAATTCATCATAAAAAAGGAGATTAAATCAGCGCAATATACTCGTGTTAAAAATTATCCTTATTAGGTCGAAAGCGAAAATCCATATCGAAGATCTCGCTGTGTGCTTGAGTCGCGTGGCCGCGAAATAATGCGCAGCCACAGTAACCCAGTGCGAGGTGCGCAGCCCGCATGGGCGTGTATAAATCACGGTGGCTCCCGGCGCGCGAGCCGCGAGGAAATCGAAGCCGCGAAGGTGATTTTCTCGTTGCTCTTATTGCGTTCCTCGCTGAAAATGAAGTGAAAAATGCTTTCGCACGCGCGGTGATTAGTTGCTCGGTATACCCAGTGCGCTGCGTGCGCGTACGCCGCGAAAATTGAGTAGTCGGCGGATGGGATTTTGCAGCGTGTAATAAAACGTTTATGGACGATTCGCCGGACGTCTTTTTACGCAATTACTCTAATTACTCCGGAGCTCGTTTACTTTATTGAGTGGAGTCGGTGTCTTAATTTCATTTGTTCGCGTTGCACTTAATTACCGATCGGCGACTTCTTTAGAAAGGCGATGTCGCGTGAAGCTGCGAGTTAAGATCGAATTTCGTATAAATTTTATTTGCAAGGCCTATTAATAGGTACGAAAAAGAATTAAAAATTTATTAAGAAAATAATAAAAGAATAGTGAATCGATTGCGATTGGAAATTCGAAGAGGCAGCAATTCCATTACGCAACGTAGCAAACCGAAGCGCGCGCACCTCCGACTAATGTAGGTGAAAACATTCCGCTAAACACCACCGTAAAAAGTCGATAAGAAAATAACGTTTTATGAATTATGAGTTGACATATCGCGCCAGAGGCGAGCATCGGTGCTTACGGCGGAGTATTCATTAGGCAGCATCCTCCCGACATTGTCAATAAGAAATTACGCGATAAGGCGATTTTTCAGCGCGCCTGGCGCGTTGACGCAATTGTCGAACAAAAAGTATCCGTTTGCTAAATTTACCCGCGGGAAAAAGGAGGGATGCGAATCATTGCTCAACGAGGCTGATGCACCGGCGCTACGTCAGCGGCGCGTTAATGAATTATGCGCGCGCGGAGGGAGAAAGGAGCGGAGTGTAGCATCGCCGCGGCGATCATCGTCACGCTCGAGGCACGCATCGAATTATGCCACCTGTTTAAATAGCTCCGCGGTTACCGCACCAGAGATAAGGCGAGCGCTGCACCGGCCACATGTCGACGACGCGAGGCGCGCGTGCCACGAGAGCTCCAGATTTTCCGCGCGGAAAACTGCCGCTGTTAGTCCCCCTCCTCCCGTCGTACTACGCGTGCGCTACTCATTGTTTGGCAATCGTAGTGCAATTTTGAGATAAACACTTTTGTTTGAAAGGCGAGTGCGCTTTATGAATCACCGATCTCGTCACTTCATCTTTTCATAATTAAATCAATTCTAGGAAGTATACAAATAATGAAATGTCAAAGTCGAGGTAAATTTTTTTTTACATGCTAAACATTTTTGCATTTTAAACATTTTAAATGAGACACTTGTTACACAAGCAAAAAATAGATTATTCTTGATTTAAAAAAACGTGCCTGTGAGATTCAATTTAAATAACGATAATTTGTTAATTCGTGTTATGAACGGCACGGTTTGCATTTTTTGCAAAAAAACAATCTAATCTATCATTTATCTGTATTTGCTAAATTCTCCGATCGCGCAAAAATTTATCTTCGATAAAACCTTGCGAAACGTCAAAAACCATAAAATAAATTTAGGCAGGGGGAAATCGCGTGCCCGCGTGGCAATCGCTCATGTTTTCCCTTATTCGTCGGAAGGGTAATTTCGAAAATTGCCAATACCGCCCGGGCAGCCTTTTTATCAATAGCGGCTCTCGCGCTTCTATGTCACCGCTCGCTCCAAGCCCGCGCCCCTCCTCATTTTTTCACCCCGCACGCGGGAGGAGCGAGAGAGAGAGAGAGACTTCAAATATTAATCGGGGCCGGCTTATCTTGGCGATCGAGCGTAAACAATGAAATTCGCGCCGTTTATTATGTGGCAGTGCCTTTCCATTCGAGTGCGCGATACGGGCGCGTTGCACTTAAGTTAATTGGAAAAATTGCTGAATTTATCGGTCGCTTGTAATTTTTGAAGCGGGAGCTGCCTTTATGGCGTTCCGCGCTTTATTGGCGAATTGATAGCGCGGGACTTTTTTATGAAAACGTATTGTCGTGGCGCCAAGCGCTTTTTTTTTCTTGATATAAACCGACATTATACAGTCGGTTCACTGAAGCTCCGCGTCAAGTATCAATGTCCGTTCTTGAGCTCGAGAAAAAACGCGTTTTTTATTATTTTTTTTTTTTTCAAAAACTCACGTCGTTTTATTTCTATGTAACATTGTTATGCTAAATAATTGATTATATTGTCCCACTTAATCATTTTTTAATTATCTACTTCAATTAAATAAATGTTACATCTCTTTTTATAATACTTTTTATGCATATTTCAAATTAAATTAAACAATGATTGAACAAACAGATCGAAGTGTGTGTTTTCTAATCTGAAGACATCAGAAATTATGTTGTATACAAAGCTCCCGCCCTCAAACGCACAATTTATCTTTCATATAATAACCTTATTAAAAAAAAATCTTCTCCAAAGATAAAGGCTACTTCATAGAAGGCAAAAAAAAAGCGAAAAAAGCATACATAATTATTGGTCCACCTCTATTCAGCGTATCGTGAACGCGCATCTGGAGCCCTTGTGTATCGGTGGAAAAATCAGCCTCGGCAAGAGCCGGCTCGCGATAAGAGCGATACTCTCGATTATCCGACGCAATTAAAATACCGATGCCACTGCGCCGGGCTCCGCTCAATTAGCCGGCGAAAAAGTCGCGGATTTCGTCATCGATCAGACACGTGAGCATGGTTTTCTGCATCTCTCTCTTTCTCCCTCTCGGAGTTAATGATATTCCGGGAGGTGGAGAAAAAGGAAGGCAATTAAGAA
The DNA here is from genome assembly GCA_035586675.1 of Eurytoma californica. NCBI lineage: Eukaryota > Metazoa > Arthropoda > Insecta > Hymenoptera > Eurytomidae > Eurytoma > Eurytoma californica. Next base: position 24,969,146 of record JAXIUT010000001.1, on the reverse strand, counting down.
AAGCAACGTTTGCGCGAGTTTGCGAGCGAGTGCGAGGTCATAATCGGCCGAGGATTAACGAAAATCGCGCAGCAGATAAGATGCGGGTGAGCGTTGAGGAAGTGCACCGACGCAGATTTCACTTGTAACCACATTCCTCCCCTCCCGTATACGCGATATTATCGTTTTGCTTTTAAACAACAATCTTTTGAGAAATATTTAATTTTTTTTTTACATTGTCAATAGTTATGTAAAAATGTTATGGAGGCAACTTACAACACAAAATAATATTTTTCTGTTACGGTTATTTACTAATTCATTTTGTTTACACTTGACTCCAATCTATTTTTCTTTTAGCATCATTTAATAAGATTAAATTTTTTTTCAAACGATAAGCGTAAGCGATGTGTTCGAGTAGTAAATAATAAGCAATCTAATTAGACGCTTTTATTATTTGGACACTATGTGCGTTATTGTCACGACTTTACGATAATGTTTATTTACGGATTACTTTTTATAAACAATTTTTACTTCTTACCTCAGAAAATGCGCTTCTATACACGTTTTTCGTTCTGTTAGATTTTATCGATTCGGTACACTCTCAAATACATCGAACATTTTTATTTACTCTGCGATGAGTGAATAAAAAATCCAAAAACAAGCACAATAAACGCAAGATAAATCTTTATCAACGCACTCAAGCGTTAATTCCTTCTCAGACTGTTTATTTTACGAACGGTTAAATAAAAGTATATATATTTTTTTCAATTAATTCGTAGACAATGCAATTAGCTCGCTCAAACATAACAAACGTTTGCCTCAATCACGCTCGATCTAAACTAATCTGTGTTCGGCAGAAACGCGACGGTAATTGAATCGGGCGAAAAACCGAGAGGGACCCGTTCTAGTTCTGCAAATTCAATCAGTCGATTCTTAAGCAATCTGTCATCCCGTCCCTCGCGTGTATCGTTCCGAGAGTCAAAAGTTCAACGGCGTCTGTCGAGAGCCGCCGTCGCTATCGTACTTCCCGCGCGCCTTTTTTCTCCACTCCCTCCACCCGACTTATTCAATTTGGACCAGGCGATAAGTTAATGACCTTGAACGAGCAAACGAGATGATGGGCAACGGGACGCGCCGACGTATCGGACAAAACAATCAATTATCGGCCGATCGATTATGCAAATAAGTGATTAATGTAATCGCTCACATACTCGGTAATAACGTAAATTTCATCTTCGCGGAGGCAATGAATTCCATCGTTTACTTTTAATTTTCAATTTGAAGGAAAAAGTCAGAGAAGTGAAGTGATTTTTGCGATCGAGTTCACATTACGTATGGGGAGAAAAAAAAAGATCTTGATAAAAAAATGTACATTCGATATTCCATTACGTCGTCACGTCATAAGGTGCAAGCGACGTGGAGACGTCGAGTATATGGGTAAGAAATGCCCAGGCGCACAAAAGTCGAAAATTCGCTCGAGTTCGCCGGGGAATTGAAGAAGTCAATAATCGATTTCTTTTGTGCGGCCAACAAAGACATTCGATATAGGGCCCTCGGCTCACTCCTCGAAAAAAATCTTCTCTCTTTCCCCCGGCGAGAAAAATGTAGAGCACACGCACACATGCGCAGGTATATAGAGGCACCGAGGGGTGAGCGCAAATCCGCGCACAAAGAACACGGGAGAGAAAACGCAAGCGCAGTCACGGTGCATACTTAAATATCGTGCGTCGCGCCGATGACAAAAAAAGGTGGTAATAAATGATAGCGCGATTGTGAGAAAGGTGGCGGCAGTTCTCCGGGGGTACGGATGGAACAAATTTTCCTGTGTGTCTGTTTTTTTTATGGCTTAGTGATCGTCGGGGTTGCAGAAGAGTTTTGTTGATTTAATCCAACATTACTAGTGAATTTATCATGGGATTATCAACATTAGGGGCTAAAAAGAAGGGCAAGTGAATTCTATTACGAGACACAATGGGTGTGAATAACAGTCGTGGAAAAAGAATTAGGAATTTTCTAATAACCTGTGACTTGATATATCTATATTTATTTTTTAATAAATTATGTAGGCATACTTTTGAGGAATAAAAGTTTGTATTAAAAATTTGTTTAACATAAAGCTACAGTGAAACTCTCGACTAACGTAAAGTTTCGAAAATAAAAGTTACACTCACGCCGAATTGTAAAATATTTAAAGTTAAAAAAAAGAGTGTGCCAAGTTTAGTCATCAGTCCATTCAGTTTCTCACAATTTTTTACACACCTAATACTCGACTTGCTCGCGTCGAGCGATACATTACATCTCGGTAACTCTCGACTCAACTTATCGCTTTCAGCGCCAGCCAAAATACGTCACTGAAACAACGCCGAGGCCACAAAGCGAGTTCGCGCGCGCACGCCCCGAAAAAAGCGGGCCCTGTCGAAAGGGAAAACGGCGCCCGGGGCTAAAAAAAAAGAGTGGCTGAAAGAAAGCGAGCGGGGGATTAAGCGATCGCGATCGGAGCACAATGCACTAGTCCCCCTATAAGCGCTCGCGCCACCGCGGCGCAACCCCTTTGCGTTCGCCCGTGGGGAGTGTCGACGGCTCGCCGGGAAATGGCCCCGGGAAAACGGCCCGGAGCCTTTCTCGTAGCGTCGGAGCATTTTTGCCGCGGTGATTTTTGCGGTCGGCCGTATTGGATTACGCGAGTGCGAAGTGATTTTCCGCTTTTTCTTTTTGCCGACTAGGCTGCCGTCGAGATCGAGGCCTGTCCACGCGCGTTATCTAATCGAGCTCTTTTGCCTCGCGGATTGTCGAATGGCCAGATTGTAATGTTGCCGCTGATACGTCAAAATTATGAAATCATTTATCTCGAGGAGAAAAAAATTAATTATCGCAGCATTGTCTTGTTCTGCCGTCTATAAAATGTGTCTTTATCGAGCCACTTTTCTCGTGTAAATTCAAACGCACATTTTTTTTTCCAAAATTTTAACACCTCGATTTCGTCACCATATGGCGGCACAAGCACACATCCTCGAATGCACACTCTCGTTCGAAATTTCGGAGCACTTGGACCGCGAAATTCCCCGTAGCCGGCGGGGCGAAAAAAGGCGGTTCTCTCGCAAAAATAAAGGAAGTCAAACGTAATCCGAAAAAAGTCGGGTTTCGCACGAACGCACGGCACATTTCCGTGTGCGCCTCTCGGGCGTCGCGTGCGCCGATTCCCCCGGCGCCCGTGAGCGCGCGCCGCGCGAGCTCGAAAACGAGGCGCGAAAAAAATGAGGCGCAAAAAAGGAGGGCGGCATGCGAGCGAGCCGCGCCGTGTGTACGTATATACGTGTGTAACGGGGGAGAGAAGCAGAAAACGCGAGAGCCGCGGGAAGCCGCAGAGCCGAGGAGAAAACTGCACACCGCACACACGCACGCGGCCGGGAAAAGCCGCGGGAATCGAGCCGACACGTCGTCCTGAAACTTTTTCGTCCCGCGAAAAGCGATTTTCAAATCGGCCTCGGGCTCTCCGGCCGCCTGGTCCATGCAAACAAGTTTTTCCGCGGTGTTTGCCCGCTCGCTGGGAGCGCGAAAAAAAGTTTCACAACACCACCAGCCTAATTGCACCCGCGAACACTTTCCGGTACTTATTCGCCTTTTCATAAATCAATGATTCAATTACCCGAGGGGAGAAAATAAAGGAGCCGCGAAATCGCCGCGGACAAGTTTTCCGCGCGCGCGCCAAATTCAAAAAGTCCGGATAGCCCGCTTATCGTCGATCGCGTGCGCCTCTTATCGTCGTTTATCTCCGCGGCTTTCGATCTAACCTTAACAAACACGAGCTGGCGGCGACCGAGGGAAAAGGAAAAAAATAATAAAAGCGTCGCAAGAAATTAGCGACGATCACAAGTAGCGTTGTCGGTCACTCACGTGCTTGAAGTGAGACGCATCCAGGCGCGTTGCGTCAGCAGCGTCGACGCATTGCGTCGGGCTGGCCTTCGGAGCTGCTTTCAAAATCCGCGCATCCGCACCGGCAGCACTGCACTGTCCCGCACTCCTGGTCCCGGGGCTGCTCGAGGAGCAGGCTGGCCGCTCGGCGAGTCACCGCACTTCCTCGCGGGGGTCGGCCGCGCGCACTGCTCAGTGTTTCGCGGAGGCAAATTTCTATCTCTCTTTCTCTGTTACACACCGATCTCACTGTTATCCTCGGCACTGGTGCACGCGGCGCCGCTCGGCAGATTCGCAGGGACACCCGGCGGCTCGGCACCTCCCGTACGACACTTGGCCCGAGCCAGTCTCATTATCCCCCTGGGTGCAGCGCGCGCGCGAGATCAGGAGCCCCAGGCGGCACGCGCGGGACGGCGCCGTTCGACGATCCTACCTTCGAGGCGGCCGAGCGCGCACTGATTTTTAGGCGGCCGCCACTCTCGGCGCGCGGCTCTCGCTCCGAGCCTCGCCGCCGCTGTGCTGCCCGCGGACACCGTGGAGCAGGGTGGCTCGCCTCCGCTCGCTCCACTCCGGCCTCCAAGAGACCGCGCCACTCTCACCCTCCGCGTTCACCCCCGAACATTCACCGGCACTCCTCTCCCCCCGTTTACTCGCAGCCTCGTTTTGCTCGTGCGATTTCTTTTTTTTTTAACGACGCTTCCTTCTTTCCCGCGGGAACTCGTGGGTATCACTGTCGGGTACGCGAGCACTCGGAAAAACTGTCGATCGTAAGTCGCGCGAACGGCGCTTTTCACCTCGTCGTATCGAGGCGCGCGGAACGGGCGTTGGAGGGGCAAGAGGCTCGGCGCGCGTACGACGAGTAACTAGTCGGAGAGACGGCGCTCTCTCGGTAGGTGTGCGCGCCGAGAGACGTCAGCACAGCCCCACGGCTTTACCTGCCCGCCGCCGCTCGCACGCACACACGTCGGTACTGCGGGCTTTCCCCTACCCCGCCGCCGCGCCGAGCGCGAGCCGCCTATTCTCCTTCTCCGGGAGAGCGAGCGAGCGAGACGGACGCACGGCGGGAAGCGCGGCGAGAGCGAGACGGGGCCACGACTCCCCTACCTCCAAGCCTGCTGCTCCGAGTTGAAGAGCGTGCGGCTGTCTCTTTTTAACGAGTTCGGAGTATATTACGCGAGAGCGAGCATGTTACTCCTCGAGAGGTGGTTGTCGAGTTTTTTTTTTATTTTCTATGCGAGGGTGGACTTTGCATTTTTCTATATAGTCTTATAAAAATTAAATTTTTTTGAAGCAAAAGAAAATATTTTCTATGAGGCGATGTACGTAATTTAATTACAGGAATTTTTGCTATCATTTATTTTTATAAATATTTTGAGGCGATAAGAGTTCATCTCTTTTTTATCATGACTAGATTTGATCACCTGACTCCTTCAAGCATAACAGCTGGATTAAACAAAAATTCGAATAATCACAATGATACCTCGTTTAATTAATCTCATTGATCGTCAATGATCACTGAAATCACTAAGCAAGCGCAATAGCACTATAAGCACCGAACGTATTTCAAATCGTACTCCAACGTTACCGCAAATTTCACCACCGCAGTGCAATCCGGATTACTCGGAAACGGTGCAATATCGGTGCACCCCTCCCCCGCGCGTGCATATTTGTCCCGATAAGTAATAGCAAAAGGCTCGGATTCGCCAGCGGCCTGCATGCGCACTCGGCCGACACCTGCGCGCATCGAGCGCCGGGCGTGCGAGAGCGGCTCGCCCCCACCGCGGGGAAAGAGCGGCACGCGCTCGGTGCACACGACGCTCTCGAGTGCGCGAGCCGCGGGAGACGCGCCGGCTTCCGGATCGCCGAGCGAGCGGCGGCGCCGCGCGGGGGCTGAAAACGCTCCGTACGCCGCTGCCGCACGGGCGGGGGATAATTGGATAGCGATCGGCCGATTCGACGCGGCGATCGAGTCGCGAGATTATCGCGACCGAGATCGCAACACGTGTTCTCGTGCTCAAGCCGCCGGTGGTTCTGCTTGTTTTCGCGAATAATGAAATGTACACTTTTGCTCTCGGCTAACTTCTCGCGACGAGAACTTGATAGCCGTTAACTCTTCGATAATAGTGAGCTTTTCTGTTTATGGATGTATCTCGTTTTTTGCATTTCCCTATTTTTATTTAAATTCGTGCGCGTTTATTTGCTGCGTCAGTGTCACTAATTAATTAAGATTCATTGTTAAATTATAACGTCGAATTTAGAATAATATTTCTAAGAAACACGATAAATGCATTTTTCTTGGTAGCTCGTATCGCTTTGTGCATATGGCAATGTACTAAAACTCCTGTGGTTTGCTCTATGCATTGTAGTAGTACTTTATTGAAATTTTCCTTAAAGAGATATGACGATAGACGCGAGTATCAAGACCCCACCGTCAGCTTATCGATAAATTCTTTAGTTTATCAAATGTCACATTAAATAAAAAGGTTATAATATTCTCTCAACTAAAAACACGTAAATCCCATGAGGAGAAGCTTTGTTTATTAAAAAATTCGTTTATACAACATTCGATTGACCTTAGTTAAGAATCATTTAAACTCATTTGAGTAATACTTTAATTTATAATTTTATACTTAAATTATGTATGATAATAAGATAATTAAAGACATCTACGTAATATTTTATCTCCAAGAGTCAGTCTCGAAATTTGCATCGAAATGTACATCGCACCGACCCAAGGCTCGCTCCGCTAACAATTTGATATCGAGAAAACCGAAAATTTCCACATCGGTCCCCAGCCACTGTGGTATTTCAAAACAATTTTTCAGCGAGAAAATCATCGAATTTACGAACACCAGCGGGAATAAAAGATTACCTCGTAAAAAAAAAAAAAATAGGAAGACACTCGGCGTACGACCGCGTCGGCGAGCCGACGTTTCAGGGCCGGCGGCGGGTCGATCACAATTAATTCGGGCGCCAGAGCCGGCGAATTGCCCGCGCCCGAAAGTGATAGTGCATAATTATCGCGCGCACACGCCAGATACTACATTATGCTTGCGTAAGCGCGCGCGAGTCAACGGCACGCAGCTCGCTCCCGCATGACGATTATTGTCCGCGGCGGGCGCGTGTTTACGCGATCGGCGCTGGCTTGCACAACGCCCACGCGACACCCGGCCCCCGGTGCCCTCCCCAATAACAATGTTTCTTCTCCTTCTCGCTGCGCCTATTTTCTACGCGCCGGCTATTTTCGATGTACCGGGGATTCGAGCCGGGCTATTGTTCCCCGGCTGTTTATTGACTGGAGTGTCGTTAAAACCTTTTCTCCATTAACGATTTTACTGACTGGATATCAGCTGTACGAGCGGAAAATCGGTATGCGATTGCAATCAAATGACGACATTGGGCGATCGAATCGTTTGACGCGGAAATTTGAATACTATACGTTGATAGGAACTTTCGCGTGTTTCATGATTTATGAGGCGTTGGGAGTTTGTGGAAAAAGATTTATTTAATTCGAAATCAGCACGTGAAACGCATGAGGTAATAAGTGCGCCGATTATTAACGGCGCCTGAATCTATTCCACGCTAAAAATAACTTGACCGGTAAATGAGACATAATTTACACCTTATTGCGGGTCAACCCATAAAGACTATGAAATATGGATTTTACAAATACGCCTTATTAAAAAAGAAGCTGATTAAAATCCTTTTAATCGCGTAACAAACAAATTTTGAAAAATAATGTTTACTCATTTGGACACCGTGTGTCAGTACAGTTATCAATTATCGTATTAATGACAAAAAAAATAACTGATGATTACGAGTACGTATTTTTCTATTAGTACAAAAATAAATTCGAATAATCGGGTGTATCAACGAGGGAAGTATTACACTGTGAAAAAAATTTAAATGTATGCTAATGTAATCGCATTAACAAAATATTTATATGCAAATATATGGGCCATTCATGGGGAAAGCAAACGGCTTGTTTCAAGTCAGGTTCTCGATATTTTTTCACTTTTAATTCGTTGACATTTTCTAGATCATGAATTTTTTATCAAAAGGCAACGTTCTCAAAAAAGCGCCACTATAACGAAATACACTCGAACAATAAAGTCCACTCCATAAATTTTAGCAATATGTTTCATTTAAATCGCGTTGGCTGATTACTAAAACTATTAAGTCACTTTAATGACTCGTGGTAGTCGCTTGGTACACCCACGCTGAGTTTGTCCACACCGAGCACCTGTTTTAATTATCATCGCACCTAAATTTTCAATGCGTACTCCAGTTTCGATTTTGCTTTCTCGCAGAGAAAACTTTTGCTGTCGATTGTGTAAAGCCCATGTAAAATGATACAGACAACCTTTTTGTAACCATTTCTATATTTAATCGAGTATTTGGATGTTTGGGTCTTCTAAGATGAGAAAAAAGTCTAGTTCCGAAAATATAGCTGCAGCAGTATAAAAAGAAGTATAAACACGAAGAGAAGCTAAGCGGTTAATCGTAGAGTGTACCGGAGAGACGGAAAAAGACGTGGAACGGGAGACTAGAGAAAAGATACTCATGAGTGGCAAAATGATTGGAGTCAAATCTTTCGGATAATTAATTATCAATCGATTGCCCGAGGATTTACATTTATGGTCCTCTTTTTCCGTGGTCTACGTAAATGTGAAAGTGACGTCATTTTTTGATGATGCGAGGATCGCGGGAATTACCTATAAAGCATAGTTTAATCTTTATATTCTTTATTCCAAGAAAATAAATGCCGATGATTCTATTATTGACGAAAATTTGTAGGATGGTCATCTATTATTTCGTTTCTAAAAGTAACATATTATATCATTCACTAAAAATTATAAAAGGACGTGATATGATGCGTGTGTTTAGAAAACAGTGATTCGGTGGTTTACTAAAAAAAAATTGTAGACTGATAGTAGAGGATCTTTTAAAAGATAAATATATCGGACCCCTGAGATAAAATTTTGGAAAGTTGTTTTGTGAGAAAAAAATGGAGGGACAGTTTTGTCATGTGGATTGGTTACAGCGACTTCGAAGGTAAGCACAGATTCATTTTGACGTTCGACAAAGGAGCATTTAGTCATGGAGTCGCACGCAGTCATTTCACGGTTCGACTTGAGCAATTAAGAGCTGCTTCAAAATTCCGATGGACATTTTTCATTTTCCTTCCTTTTTTTCGTCGACCATAAGACCCGACAATATTTCACAGGATTTTCGTAATTTGTCAGTCGAAAGGCAGGGTAAAAAATGGAACTGTCAATACTTCGCCTAAGCACAATTTCAAGAAAATAACAAAGTTCCAAGAAAATCAGTAAATTTTGTCTGAAACAAGCCTAATTTAAAATAAAAAAAAGACACCCTCGTAAAACGTTAACAAGTCATGCGACCTCATCGAACGTCTCAATCCCGACGAATCGCTCGCGAAGGAAGTAGCGTCTAGGGGCGGCGCCTCGTCAAAGGACAAAGCAGAAAATAAAAGAAGAGGGAACGATAAAAGTTGCGTCTGCGCACGAGAAAACAGGTGCGCTCGTGCTGCGAGAAAAATAATCGACGCAGGCGTCCCGGAAAGTCGTTAGGAGCCGTCGTCTCGAGAGCGGCCGAGGGGGCGACTTATCAGCTTCCCATTTTTTTTCTTCTTCATCCACGGCGGGGTCCCTCGGAGTACCTCTCGGCGCGCGCCGAGTTCCGTGAAGGGTTTCATCCCTCCGCCGCGGCGATAACGAGGCGCCCTTTTGCGAAACACGCACGGCCGCGGCCTATCTCGGCCCGGCGATCTGCTCCCGAGGCGACTACCCAGGTTACGTGTCCCGGCGCGCGTGTCCGGTGCGCGCCGAAGGCCCTCCGGCCGAGGCTCCTTGGGATAAATCGCCAAAGAGGCCGGCCGCTCGAAGAATTTCGGAGGAGAGGGAGGACACTTCCACCGGCGTTTCCTTTCCCAAATTTCGAAATCGGACGAATTTTTTCCGAGTTTGAGGAAACTAAAGACTTCAGGCAGAAAGGAAGTTTTTCTGGATGAAAATATTTTCTGCGAAAGATGTGTAATAATAAATTTTATGGGCTATTAGACAATTTTCTTTTATTTGAAAAATTTAGAATTTTATAATTACTGATTTAAAATGGACGTTTAAGTGATTAGTTTACAAATTTAATAGAGGGATTAGAAAACAAACGCTGACTTTTCCTTTTTGGAAATCTTGAGATTTTTCACCTACCCCAACAACCGGCCCCCGAAACCACGGAAACGGCGCAAACATGCAATTTCATCCTGCCGCTTCGTTTTCGCATCGCCGCCCACTTCTTTCGCTTCCTCGCCTCCGAGCGGCAAACAGCTCGAAAAAACACTTCACTCGGGCCACCACCTTCCCTTTTTTCTGCCTCATCGCGTAGCAGTTTAAACAGGCAAAAGCCGAGAAAAAAAGTCGAACACGAATGCCGGAAGATCGAGACGTCGGCTTAATTACCGAACGAGCGAGGCTGGAGGGGAGGGGGGGAGGGAGAGAGGCGACAAGTGTCTGGACGGCGGAGGCACCTGCGAGAGCGCCCGAGTACTCGAGAGAAGCGTCGGGTATAAATCATAGGCGTTCCGGCGCTTTGTTCCTTGTCTGAGGTCTCCTTTAACCGCCGAAATTTACGAAGGGAAAACGGTTTTCCAGGGAAAGCGGCGCGAGCGCAGGTACCCTGGGTATCGCTTGCGCGGCCTTTATTAACGGAAAATTAGGTGCAAAAATCATTATGCCTGACGGGGAGAGCTGCCGGTCATGTCTTTGTGCGTTAGGGAAAGTGGGCTTGAAATTCGATATCTTCGCCAGCAGAGTCCTTGTTAGTACACTTTCTTAAGTAATGAGCCTCTTGTATATTTTTAACTGTTCCTATTTTATTTTTATCGTGTGAAATTTTGATAAAGAGATAAATAGTGATGAATCCTATAATGTAATATGACTAAACTATTAGACATAATGAATTTCTAAATGTAGTGTAAATTGAATCATCAAATTTAAGGATATGACGCGGTTTTTCTTCTATGAGATTAGGATTTCTTAGAAAAGTTAAATCAAATTAAAAACTAGATTACTGCACGAAACATTTGATAGTGTAATTATTTGGTCCACGAATGACAAGACTACTATCACCGCACATCCGCATTTTCTTCCGTTGAGTCATGTGATAATTATATATCATTTTACTAAACAAGAAAGTAATATAATAATACGTACATCATTTTAGAGCGAATCTGTGTTTCAATTAAAATCCATTCTAAAATCCCGTTATGACACATCGAAATTCAATAAACTTAAATTTCGCCCTACCAAAATTACGCTCGCTAAAAGGATGAGTCGTCGCATCGTAAGATCTCTCAGATCAAAACGATCGCGCCGCCAGCCCTCATGCTCCCATAAGCGCATCGCGCGCCTGGAAAAAAAAAGAAGTAAGGAGGGACGAAAGCGCACAGACGAGCCGCAGCCGCCGTCGCGTCCATTGCGATCATGAAACTCAACTCCTAATTTTCGAGCGGGGATCGATGCACGAGCGGCAGCACGTGCGGATAAAAAAGCGAGCGAGCTTTTTACAAAGAAACTCCTGGAAGCAACACATAATACTGGCGCGCGAGCAGGCCTCGAGCCCTTTCTTCCCTCTCGTGAGATTCGCCTCGAATAACAAGGTCGATCGCTTGTCTCCGCCTTCGCCGCCGTGATGCACAAAGGAGCTTAGGCGCGGAGCTTCCGATCCGGGGGAACGGCGATTTTTCGTCGAGCCGAGTCGATCGGGAAAATGGGATTTTCGAGGCGCTATTCGGTTTTGAGTGGATTTTCTCTGCGACGGCTTTACTCGGTACTTTGATGTTTTCGGATCTAAAGGTAATAGTCAAAGTAAAATCGCATTGAATTGTTATCATTATTTTTTAGTACTTTGGAATAAAATGCGCACTTCTTAAAATGTCAGTGAAACATTGTATTCTTTTTTTTCCTTTTTAACAAAAAAAATTATTCACAATACTCGTGAGCTAACAGTCACGTGCATGCATATCCTAGCAGTATCTCATTAGAAGGAAAAAAACCACTAAATACTAAGCATTTGCACAAAACACATAAAATAACCGTTAACATAATTTCCTAATCAGAAGCCTATAATTTTGAATTTTCTCTAAAAGCCCGCAATTCAAAGCAAATCCCTACCGTCATCAATAACAATTTATCAAACAAATTGATGAAATTATGCCGGACACCCGAAATGTCCGCGAATATCAAAGGCAGCGCGATAATAGGACTCGGGCGAAGTAATAAAGCGGAGCCGACAGTTGGGTTCCGAGCGAAACACTTCGGGCGAGGTGGCCGCGACCGCAAACTGATTAAATGCGGTCTGAGCGGCGGCGGAGGCCCCCGCGTACGCGCGAGACTTACGAGCGCGCGGCTGTAAACCTTATGTACTGCTGCAGCGCCGGGGAGAGCTGACGCGGTCCGGCCGGAGCGAGGCGCGCGCGACCGACCGGTCCATTGTGCCCGCCGCTTATTATTTATGTGGAAGCGCTGTTTTTCTCAATTTATAGAAGCTGCGCCTCGCCTTTTTCCCCCTTTGTTCGCTTCATTCGCGCTTTGTCGCTTAATGACGAGCGATAAAAATTTTAATTTTATATGCGGATCCGCGCTGCCTCCCCATTGTCTTACAGCGCGATTCTTCTTATGTGGTTTACACGTGGTTTTTCTTTTATTCTTTTTTATCTCGTGCGAGGCGAGCTCTTGATGTATAGCTTTTTCTTTTATTTTATTTCGTTCTTTTATTTCTTTGAATCGGTGCTCCTTTTAGCGCGCCAATTCGAAAAATTGTGAAATCGGATTAATTTTGTGTTGCCTTTTTTGTTTATTGGAATTCGCTTGAGTGTCAATCGGTGGACATTATGTATCGCACAATTTACGACGCTGTAAAAATTTAGCGGCCAATAAATTAGGCAATTGTACAGGTTAACCTTCGCCAAATAACTGTAGAAAAAGGAGCAGGCGCCGGTAGGAGTTACGTTTATTAGCTCGTTTCGTCAACGCACTCATTCTGAGTTACTTGGGCGACCTTGGGATCCATCATATTTATTAGGTGCACTCTTAAAAATGCATTTTACCACTCTCCTTCACTTTCACCGCACCAAACTCTTTTTTTTCTACTTACTCGTAAGTGCCAGCAATAAAGCTTGTTACTTACCCCACAAATTGGAAGTAGCCGTGCCATGTGTACGTCAATTTCGAAGCGATATCAAAACCACGTAGAAAAAAATTACTTACCGAGCGTCACCCTCCCATCTAATACATCACTCGGGCGCTCCGCGACAGCCGAACCGGCTTCCATTATTGCGACGCCTCTGTTCGATTCCTCGTCGCTCGCGCGCTTAGGACCCCCGGGATGTAACTCAACACCCGGCCGATGCACGTGAGCCCGCTTTTTTTTTTCAAGCTTCTCCTTTTTGTTTTTTCAATACTGTCACTCGGCCGCCGTGGGCGCACGTGCCCCCGCGCCGCGTCTATATAACCCGGTGTATCGGCTCATTATTCGGCAGACACACGCGTAACGTTTGCGTCACTATGCTCGCGCGTGCGTATAAATATTACGATGCGGTCATCGTTCGCCGATTTTTTTTGTTCGTCACATACGACAAAATGCTGGGATTTCGATGACTTGAAGTGTGAAAATAACGCTGTTTACTGTTTGCTTGGTATGTCGGTGTGTGCTTTTTTATGAGCGAGCGGTATCACGCTTGAGCTAAACGCACGTGAGACGAGCTCGCGGGCAATGAATATTTATCGGTTTTGTTGTCAGCTGGTAGCTAAATATTGAAATTTCTTTTTAAACGAAAACCTGATATAAGTAAGACATTGCAGAAACCGTTGGGATTCCGATCTTCAAATACGTCTAAAATAAATGATTAAAAAGTCAGAGACGACCAAGTCGTCAAATGTCAGAGCCTATTGCCTACGAAAAAATTCTCAATGGGAAAGTGCGATTGATAAATAAATTTTTTCCTCAAATTACGAAATGAAGACGTTGCAGTCCCGACCAGACAAACCGCGAGTGCAGCATCCTCGCGATATCTTCCTCATCTCTCCAACAAGCTCGGGGATAAATTATGGAAAAGAGCATATAGCGACACCGCGAGCAGCGAAAGTACAAAAAATGAGAGGGAAAGATGAGTAGCCCTATCTCGGGGCCTTCGTGATCGTAAAAAAATTTGGCGTCTATTTTACGAAAACGAGTTTCCCCGTTTAGGTATGCACCGATGTAACTCTATTAAAAATGCTTGGCTTAATCTCGCCTCGACATCGGAGACAGATGGACCGGCGAGGTGCACATTTTACGTATGCGCGCGTGAAAAATATCGCGATTTCGACCATAACGCAGGGTAAATAATGTATGCGGATGATCCCTTGACCGATTATAAAAATTAATTGTATTATAAATCAATTAATTGAGGATACGAGCTAAATTTCTTGGATATTGCTGGAATTATTTTTCGGCAAGTCTGAATTTGAGTGATACGATGACGTTATTTCAAACTTCCTTTTTTATGATCATCAATTTTATGAATCGCAGGTTGCGTTAAATAATTGCCTAAAGCGTTATACAATTTAAAAATTGTTAGTAAATTTACATAACTATTTCGAATTTACGTAAATTTAATTATTATGTATTTTTAATTAAGTGACAATTGCAGAAATGCCATTTTTGTTTATGCAATATGAAATTACCAGAATATTTTTTCATCAAAATTAGGTTTGAAGTTACCGCTTGAAAATCACGTCTCGTAAACAAAACTTTATTCCCTTCTACAAGGTTAGCACAAAATGAATTCATTAATGAAGTTATTTAAATTTCATGATATAATCGTTTAATAACTTATACAACTACGAATTAGTAACGGAGCGAAATCCCGGTGCAGCATGATCGTAAAGCCACAAACAAGCCTGTCTGCCACGCTAAACTTCTAGGTAACCTCAAAGTGGCATCGTCCTTTTCTCGACTTTAATTCACTGTTTTAGCAGATAGAGCTAGGAGAAGCGCGGGGAAAGGGGGGAGCAGGGAGCCGGCGATCCCGGAGAGCGGAATTCGGACCGACCTTTACGAGAGCGCGCACAATAAAATAATCCAGAAAAATGGGAACCGCCCAGCGGCGAAAGCAAATCCGCCGTAACTCACCGGCGTAATATGGCGGAGATACAATCTGCGAAACTCCCCAATAAAAGCGCCGGGGCGATGGTAAAAATATTCGGCGCTCCGCGCGCGCATTGGGCCCCGCACCGCGGCAGCGTGGAGAGAGCGGGAAGGGGGGAGGCGAAGGAGCGGGACCGACCCACCGCAGGCTTTTTTGCGACACTGCAATAACATTCGGCGTCTCTGTAACAACATTTCGAGCGAGGGAGACGGCGGGAGTGCCACTCTTAAACGATAATACTGCATGTGTGGCCTCGCGCGAACTCCCAGAGGTGCTCAAATGCTACGTCACCTGCCGAAGATATGACAACTGTAAGATGATTTAAGAAACTGATAACAGATTTTTATATTCACTAACTTTAAGGCAATACATACTAAGTAACATAATGACGAAAATTAGTAATAGAACATTCATTTGAAGATATGTATAAATTTACTTAACATTTTAATCAAAACAATTTCGTTTTAATTAATTTGCCGCAGCAATCACTTTTGATGAACAAATGAGGTGTGTCTATCGGTACAAAGACGTCCATTTCAATAACGATTATCATTTGTTGACCTAAATATGATTGTTGCGTGTTCAATGAATAAGCCCAGAATAGAATGGATATCACCGCACGTGACTCCCTTCGTTATTTTTAGAGCATACGTTATTCCACTATTAAACAATATCACAGTGCATGCAACGTGTCCCCGGCGTATGACAAATGATCTCCCCCTCGATTCACGGGAGTGAATTTTTTCTATTCGCACCGCGGCTTCAACGCCGGCCTCGATTTATTACCCGCATCTTCATTTAACCAAGACAAATTAGCTCGAAGCATCGCGTTTAATTGATAAAATTACACAACGTCAACGCGAGCCCCGGCCACTTTATCCTGAAAAATGGTGACGGCTGGCATGAAATTATGATGCTAATCTAATTAAACGCCGCATCGAGAAACCGCAGTGTGGGGGTGGCCCTTTTGTCTAAATTTAGCCTGTGAGGCTGAGTCCGCGTTTTTCCGAGAACCGACGCTCGACTGGCTGGACGCGCGGTCGCGATGTTTCAGGAGCTCTGGATTCCCAAGTCAATGGGCCGCTGTGCTCGCGGCACAAGATTCCCATTGACGCGGGGCGCGCGACTTCCTTCGCGGGTATTCACGGGCCGAGAGAAAATGACTTTTGCGTTTCACCCGCGCGAGAAAAGGCACACCTTGCGAAAGCGCCGCTGAGGCAAGGCTCCGAGAATCGCACGGTTTATTATGCACGGCGATCTATTTCTTTTTTTCGTTCTTTGGTGAGAAACATATAATAGTCTGCAGTAGCAAATGAGTTACTTTTTAATAATCATCAGCATCACTTTTTTATAATTTTAGAAGAAAATAAAGATTTTTTTTGATAAATAATTTGATACACCATAATAACGTTTTAATTAATTTTGGATTTAAGACACAGAACTAAAATTTAAATTGAGTTATTGAACGCTTTAAAATATAGTCATTTAAAAGTTAAGAATTACCCTCACTTCTATTACCAACATTCAAATTATTATTAATGTAGCTCGTATACGGGCAGTTCTAACAATAGCAATCATCCGCACGCATCTATGGGGTTTACGACCCACAGCTATTACCCATCGACGTTATCCTCCTGTACTTCGTGCTCAACCCCTCGCTTCAAAGCTACCGACGTTTTCTTTTATAAACCCGACTCCTTTAATATGCTAATAGTTAAAAAAAATTTGCTTTTGTTATTTTAAAATATTAATTACTCTATTCGCGTAATACTTTATTTTTAATTAACGTCATTGAGCGCAATCTAATTACCGACTACCCCTACTAAGTACAAGTTATGTGTATTCAACAGACTAATAATTGCACTCGATTACACGGGCAAAATGCCCTTCAATATAACAAAATACAGATTTGACAATATCTTTAGTGATGACATTTGTAAAAAATCGATGATTAAAATAATTCCAGATTATGAAACTCTAAATGATTTAAAAAGTAATATTGCAAAGTTAGTCAAGTAAGAGTGGTTTCTAAAGTAGTTCGTAAAAAAGGTGTCAGCGCGCCGGCTAATTGCGAAGTCGCGTCGTCGGAAGGCACGCCCACGGCAAACGTCGGCAGCGCCGGGCGATGTTTACGTGCAGGCTCATCGATTATATCGGCCGTCGCGGTCGCGTCAATGGAGCGCGCGTACTACTCGCCCGGAATCAGGACGAGCCGCGGTGAGCGCCTCGATTACGCAAATGGGACGTGCATAACGAGAGACGCGCGCGCGCGGCCGGCCTCGCGTACACGCGCGCAAATGGCTCGCGAGCCGAATTACGCGGGCTGAACTTCACGTCATGCGGTGAATGATTGGCCGGTGCCGCGGAGACCCCGAGATCGTGAGTTATTTCGCTCGCGCTGCGTTAAGACGTGATCTATGCTGACTTCACGGACGTTACGGATAATTAAGCGATTTTAGAAGAGAAATCAGAGGTTTTTTTATTACAGCCATTGTAATGTTTACGACTGCAGGATAATTTTGTTTCAATTATTCATAAAATTTGACAATTAAAAAAGAATCATCTGAAGATTGTTCTTATTTTTATGTGGAAACTGGCCTGTTTTATAGTTTTAACTTATTACAAAATACAATAGAAAAATAATAAATTTTAAATAATGCGTAAGCTACAGTATTCTATTTTTATTTTACTTACCAATCCCGTGAGTTTTGATCTGGAGCCACGTCGAGGGGGTACGAATGTCGCGTTCGCGCCGGCGACAATGTTTCCCATTCGAGTACACGCGTGAAGAGAAAGCAATAAGCGTAAGACGTTCTAAATTAGGAATGCGTCCCGGGAAATTTGTGCTCGCACGCGTATCGACGCGCGCTAGCTGGCGTTGTTCGTCACCACCGAGATTCCGCGTTCGAGCGATAGTCACGTCGCCATGCCTGATGCGCGTCCCGAAACCCCCGACGCGAGCGTGATCAATGCCGCGCGACTCGCGGACCACTACTGATTCGACCGCGATGATAGTCTATCGATTATCCTGATTAACCGACGGTACTTCTGCGTTTTTCAGGCTTTAATGGCGGAATTAAATTGTTTTCACTTGCTAATTTTGGTTGGTTTGAATTTATTTTATGATTTGTTAAGAAGTCAATATTTATTAAAATTCTAGAAAGTGTTGACGTTATAAGCTACTTTATTTCTTAAAGCGGATTAAAATCTGCGGTATAAAGTATTTCTTATAAAAAGATACTGAATAATTTTAATTTCCTTAAGAGATTTATATGTATTGCCGGCTTCGAAATAATATTTCGATATCAATAAATCATTATTTGCTCTCTTAATTTCGCGTGTGTATTAAAATAATAAATCTATACTGACTACAAAATTTTTGACATTACGATTCCATTAAATCAAGTAGTACGATGGGATTTCACCGCAAGAGGTTGCTGAATTTACGATCTTTCCGAGTCCATTTCGCGATGGATAACTCAGGGATTTAGCGGGATCGAGGCGTGAAATCGCTATTATACAATGTTAATTTACGATCCCGGTGTGATTGACACTCGCCTTGGTAGATTTCATCGAATGATCAGCACTTTGAAATTTTAATATACGTTCGCACCCGAAATAACGTGGGATCGACTTGTGTGGCTCTGACGAAAGTCTTAATCAATGAGGAGACTTGCGGCTTTTCGTTGTCACTCTTTTTCTCTTAATT